>OW388298.1:46053017-46437941 GCA_936450465.1 Gibbula magus
ATAAGATCTACATGACGAAATGACTGTATTGAACGATTTGATTGTTGCACAGTAAATAATTAAAGGTTCAGACAACCACAAACCATTTCGGAAATCTGTTCCCAATTTGTTTTCAACATGAGGACCATACCACGTACATATGAATACATTTTCCTTCCTAATAACAACATTTATCTGTTGATGATATAAACATTTCATTTCATATTATTATAGGAGGTATAAGTAATTGAAGTGAAGCATTCTATTTTCAGAATTTGATGTTTATTTATATGAGATTCATTCTTTTACATGATGTTTTTAAAACTGAGGATTTAAATATTGGCAAACTGGACTTAGCTCAAAGAACACGTATATTATTACCTGTACAAGAAAAGACTTAAAATTGACAGTCTAAGTCGAAATAAATTGTTCAAAGGTTGAGTCAGGGTTATTACATTTTACTGCATATATACCGGACTCTTATCATTGGTGATGTCCTAAATGTTGAGGACAACATTTTCCAAAGGGGGAAGATGTCGCTGGCAGGCCCCATCATGAGGCTGCTTATCCGCTGTCTTTTATATAGCGAGTTGTACGTGCCACCCGTACAGGCTTCTGTGCCTGTGACTTATGATCATTTTAATTAACATTCAATTGTCACCTTCAGGCCTTCGGTGAATTATCAGCATATTTCTGATGTTAATTTATTTATTGTTCACAGGTGGGCACACTCTCTTTATTATTTCTTTTTTTAATTGTGCTAAATATGTTATTATCATCAATAATTCATGATCTTAAGTTAGTAATCATTACATTACCGATCGCGCATAAAGTGTTATCCTACCTCGTGTAAGAATGACCATCCCTGATTGGTCCACACGGCCATTAAAACATATCAATAAACATCGTCTTATGGGTTGATAAATCTTCCCGATTGTGATAAATGTTTTATATCCCGCAACATGAATATACCATTCATCCACGTCAATCATTCCATGTCACGTGACAAAGGTTAAAGGTCATAGTTTGTCGATCGATCAGCTGTTTTCTGTCCCAGATTTTTGTTGTTGTTTTTTTTAAATGATATTTTGAGACATGCGGTCAGATAAATACGTTATAACATTCAGTTTGTTCGGGTGACATCGTAATTTATCAGACCCTTGTTAGTGTTTATCCAACTCGCCTACGGTTCGTAGAATAAACACTAACACGGGTCTGATAAATTACGATGTCACCTTCCAGTAAATGTTATAACTTATGATATCTATCGCCTATCGCTAACTGAAGCATTAGCATTTAAGGCAGTGTGTGAAAGTATGATATAATTTATTTAATAAGCTTTTATTATCAACAACAACTGTATATATTTAATTATATGTTTTATTACCTACGAGGGCAATCATATCGGGGTTCATTTTTTTTCATACGATGCCCTAGGGCAACATATCACTTTGTCATGGTGATGTGACGTCATAAACAATGCTATGACGTCACGTTTCGTCTATGGTGTTGCGTTCTAAATGCGTGACGGCGGGTCGCCAGACTATGGTTGAAAGTGGATTTTAGCGTATTTTCGTTAATTTTACGACTTCGGTAATAAACAGAATATTATATTCGTGTCTATGCCATACTATGTTTACGACACTCGTGCCTGACTATCGGTATATCCCTCGCTCTCGCTCGGGAAATACTGATATACAGGCACTCGTGTCGTTAACATAGTATGTCATAGACATTCATATAATATCCTCTATGTATATCATTTATGTGACGTCATATTCATCATGTAAACATTAATATACAACTGTCATCGTAATCCTTATAATAGTACGTTTTTGAGTAAACGTAATTATTTATACTTACCTGTTGACTAGACCTACTATGCCTACCTCCTAATAGGTATGCTATTTCAACCTTAACACAGCCGACCTTGAACCAGTGGAGAAGGGGTGCGTAAAGTCCCTTATCAAAGGGCGGTAAGTCCCGGTGGTCTCGTGACGTTGAATCGAAGTTAAAAGAAAAAACAACACAGACAACTGAGCTAGTAAAGAGAACAAGTTTATTTACAATAAGTCTCAAAAGCGTCTAAGAAGGATGATCCCTTCTTGGTCTGGTTTGGGGGACCACCTTCGTCTGCGCGAAGACCTGTGGACCCAGCCTAGAGATGCCTTCAAGATCAGCTGTGGAGACATCTCGTAGGTAATGGTTGGCGAAGACCTCTGATGAACGCCAAAAACACCCTGCCATGACATCCGAAACCGCGATGTTGCAGTGATACACCATCGTGGCTGAAGCGCGACGGCGGAGGCAGATCAGCGGCCTTGTACGCATCAATTACCGCCGATCTTAGATACACCCCCAACGCTAGCTTGTCTAGTTCCTTGGTGCTCCTGGGTGAGTGAGGCAAGAACAGACGACGCCTGCCATCCCTCAGCCTGTGGGTACGCTGCGTGTACACCCTCAAGGCTCCAAGTCCGACTTCTCTAAGTTCACTAGCCACCCCAGACGACGGAACAGGTCTATCGTGAACATGAGCTGCGCCTCGAGAACGACAGGGGAGCGGTCGTGAACGATCCCATCGTCCAAGTACATTAGGAACTGAATGTCGCATTGGTGAAGGAATTGGAAGATGGGCTGAGTCACCCGTGTGAATAACCAGGGGGCGCACGAGATCCCGTACGGGAGCACGCACCACTGAAAATGTCTCCCATCCAGGATGAAGCGGAAGTACCTGCGGTCCCGATAGTGAATCGGAACGTGCAGGTACGCATCCTGTAGATCGAGAGACACCATGCAGTCTGAGCGCTCCAAGGACCGCATCACTGAGGGAAGCGTCAAGAGTCGAAAATATGGCGGCCGAACGAGGAAGGAGCGGTTGAACACCTTCAAATCGTGAATTAGCCGCCATTTTTTCGAGTTCCTTTTGGGTATTACGAACACTGGGGAGTAAAACCCCGGCGTTAGATGCGGGGTCAGGAACTCCTGCACCGCCCGTTTGGAGATTAAAGGGAGACTAATCGGTAGGCCTAGTCATAAGCTGGCCCCTAGCTGACCGCTAACGTGACACCCCTGCCAAGCTCTTAGCCCGGTTAATTACTTCGAGCCATTCGACCGTGAACCGAAACTGGGTTCCCTCCGCGCCACGAGACGTGGGCCACGAGAGGGGAATTCCCTTTTGACATCTAATCGCTGATTGGTCCATTGTCATCGTAACGCATATAAACAAGGCAACCATCATGGCGGACAGTCAAACATGGCTAGTGTTTCCGCAATGTCTTGTCGCTGTAAGAACACATGTAATTATTGTCCTTGTTGATACAAATCATCTCTCATTATACAACCCAATTATATAACCAGATGTATATATACACACACTATATTGTTCTGTTGTTTATTGCCTTACTCAACACTTGAGCAGTTTTATTGCAGCCTCGATTGATATTCCAACACTGGTGTGATCAACCATAAAGTGGAGTCATTATGTAATAGTCTGGTCTACTTCCTGGGTGGGATATCCACTTGGTAACATAATCCAAGTAGCAATTATCACTCATTATCAGGGGGTTCCTCACATATTGTAACTAAAGTTGCTTTTTCATAATGTGCAGTTCTGTTGCAAATATTAGGCCTATAGGTGTCTTGTCTCTTGGTAGTATTCCAGTTGTAAACCAGAAACAAATAAATTAAAAAGTAAATATTTGATTAAAACAGTATCTTATTTCCATATATTACACAATATATTTAGATAAATACAAATACAAATATGATTAGCAAACAGGCTGAAATAGCCTATATAAAAACTTCTTAAAATATAACAAATAAGTTACATATATGGAAAATATTTGTAAATATTTCAGGTATATACATATATATTTAGGTATGTGTGATAAATGTTTTCAATACATCATGAGTGTTGCTAGTCCAGCATGCTAGACGTCTTCCTACGTCGACTAGGATCCCAAGCCTATTTTATCATCAGCAGCTTCCGATGCGATTCTTGATCGGAAGGCTTTTTTCACCTTCAAACAGTTCTGACTCGATTAATACGAAATACCTGGTGTAAATCGACACACGGATCGAAAGATCAACCCTTTAGTTACTACGTCCGACCGTTGTTTTACTGAAGAAATTTTTTCTCAATATTCAGCAACATTTAATTCAAAGCTACCCCCTTCTTTTCAGATGTCATGACCTAGAAATCGAAATTGCGGAACGGTTCAGAAACGAACCGGAATTCAGTTACAGTGATCTCTGCATCTCCGGGTTCTTTTATATATTCACTTGTTTCAAACCCAGCAACAGGACATATTAAGTCATTCTTCTTTGTATCATATTGCTATTATTGACATTGATGTTTGCCTAAGCCGTTTATCATCAAAGAAATTTCGTTTTATTAAATATAAACGTTTTTTTTCACATGTTGATTTTCCTGTTTTATTTTCACTAGACTACGACATTCAATATTTCATAATCTTCTTTTGTCAGCTCTCTCATTTCTGTTAATTTATAATTCAAATACTTAGTAAAAGCCTGTTATATAAAAATAAAGATGATTATTTGTTTTCGTGATATCAAAGTACGATGTTCAATTAATTATTTGTATATGTGCAGAAACCGAACCATTGTAAAACATTTCATTACGAAGTCATTATAATCGTTGTAATACGAAATTGTCTACAAAATTAACTGCTGTCAAAAGAGACTGGCAGAAAGAAGACACATGGCATATGCTGCATATTACGATGATTATTTTTAACATAAAAAGGGGTGTCGACAGTAAAAAATAAATCATATATCGCTCGTCCAATGATAGAGATTTATGATAGTTTTTATTGAAAATATAATATATACTCAACTTTTGCCACTTTTATTTCCATATAATCGGCTATAGAGAATTATGAAAATATTATAAATGTAACATCCTTTGGTTATTCTATATGAATAATCATATTTATGAAGTATATATTAATGTTTCAGGGGATGTCTTAAATATCAACTCCTGTAAATGGATTGATTGGTAGATCCGAAACCCTAACTTCGTAAAATTGAATTGATAGCAAGGCACAGTTGACGTGATTGATAGTTTGATATATATAAATTTTAAGTGAATCTGATCAAACCAATTGACATATTTTTTTTCAAATGTGTCTATGATATGTGATATCGTTTTTATTACGAAATTCCATAAAAGGATCCGATCGTTGTTGTATTTTTGGTGAATATTTTTTAATAAGTAGTAAATGAAGAAATCTGGTAAGTATATGATTCTATTCAATTAACAAATGCGCCACATATTAAAAAAAACACGAATTTGGATATCAACCTCGATTAACAAATGTATATGAGAAGATGTAACGGTAAGTTGCGGTCAATGGGTAATAGTAATTTAGAAACAAACACATACTGTTTTACGCTTTTATATTTATATCATACTTTAAACAAATCACGATCAAACGTAAGATAAATTGGTTTGTCTATTATCATTTTTATGAAAGTCACTAATATCCAAATTTCAATTTCATATTTGCGTCTTAATTGTTGTTGTTTTGCGTAATAAGAAATATGATAACTCATACTTACCTCATTTTAATATTTTTATAGTATAAATTAACACAAATCAACTATTGTAATGTAAGCTTTTAAAATGAAACATCGTATTGAAAAAAAATCGGCAAGGAAAAAATCTAACTTAAATATTTATAACAGCTTGAGACTCTAAACGTTGGGTGCGCAGTCATCGCACATAAACCGACGTTTAGATTATCTGAACTAGAGTCTTGCCTACTCGAAAGCAACAAGTGTTCGAAAATTATGAACCATTATTCCTTCTAACATTTCTGAGAAGTACAATGAACTTTTTGATGCCTCGGACACCATGGAAGGAGACATATATAAACATATTTAAAATACCAACGCCATCTTGGCTATTTATAGTACTTTACATCCGGCATTGAGGAGGCGAGCAATTGCTTCCGGCGCAAATTAATCATAAAACCAGTCAAAGTATTTCCCAGAATACAACGCAACTTCCGGTAAAAACAATAACAAAGTCAAAGAGCCCGTCCCGGCATTTACTCGATCTTTAGGTTTTGCGCAGATCAGATTAGTCTCCCTTTAATATCTCCACCTGTTCCAATGTCAATTTGAGCCGGTCCCCTGCTAAGGGACGCTCCATTGGAGTACAGGTGAGGGGCGGCAGAGATGAGACGGGAATGCGGAACCCCTGACCCAGAATCCGACACACGTAAGGGTCTAACCCTAACTGTACCCAGTTGCTGACAAAATCTTGGAGCCGACCCCCCACCAAGCCCTCCGATACCGGGACGAGTGGAGGGGGGAGCAGAGGGGGTGACCACGAGTCACTTCCTCCGCTTCTTTTGCGGGGTACGACCTCCGGCGCCAGACCGGGGGGACTTGGGGGGACTGACCCGTGGATCCACGTCCACGACCTCCCCGCCGAAAGTCCGTTTTCGCTTTCTTGAGGGAAGGTTGGCCACTGCCCTGGCCTTGCCCCTGACGAAAATTGGTCTGCGGACGCTTCGGTGTCGTTTGCCTCTGAGTGACGAGCCGATTGGTGAGGTCTTGCTGTTGGGCCTCCTGTCGTGCTCTCAAAACCTCAGGGATACGACCCCCAAACAGAGTTTCAGCGTGAGCAGGGGCATGTCGAAGGAACGTCTTATGATCGGGGTTGAGACCTGACCGGTAGAGGAAGTTGTCTCTGCGAAGTACTGTTATACTCGATGAAATTCGCGACGATGACAACATGATCTGCGCAAGGTCCGCAGCCACATCGCCAAACGCTTTGAACAACACCGGGTCCCCCGCCTCCATGCCCACCTGCTTAGCACAAGCCAGCATCGCCTGACATGTGAAAGCCACGTTGTTGCCCAAGCCTAACACCGATCGCACCTCCCTGTCAAGATGAGAAAACTGTGCCTCAGACATGCGGTGAAGCAGGTTGGTGGTAAACAACCGAGACGCACCCTGATCAAGGGGAGGCGGAACAAGTTGAAAAGGCACCGGATACAAGGGCAGTTGCCGTCTGCGCTTGTCCGGCACCACCAAAGGCGGAAGCAGACAATTGGGCATCGCAGATGATATGACTTGCTCCATATCCTCGGTGGCCTCCAACAGGAGCCTATGAGGTGGAAGGGCAAGACGCGCGGGAGGTACCTCGCCATCAGGGCAAAAGGAAGCCCTCCTGGCCGCCGACGTGCGCGGACCAGTCACGCTGACTTGGCTAAGTAGAACGTCCGCGAACGAAGCCCCTTCGGATAGCATAGCGATTGCGTCAACCACTTGCGGATCCTCCGACAACCCCGTACCCTCCACCTCCGTTTCTATACTGATGAACGGAGGGTTCGACACGTCCACGTAGCGGGTGTCACGCTCCGGTGAGTCCGGTAAGGACTCACGTAAGGGTGACAGCACCGTGACACGCCGCGTAGGGTTGTGAGGGGTACGCGATGGAGTTGCGGATGCGGAGGCCCTAGCGGACGAGGAACACGCACCCTGAGGTACGACATCCGCATAGGGCTCACACGGTTGCGTAGTCGTAGTGTGAGTGGGTAAGGTCCACGGACCCAGACGCGCATCGAGCAAGGATCCACCTTGTCAAACCTAGCCTTCTTGGACTTCTTCTTCTTGCTCTTGGGCGTAGTGGGTCCACCCACCTTAAGTCTAAGCGGAGACAACCGCTTGTCTGGCGAAGGAGGGGACAACGGGCGAGTCCGCGAACGAGAACCGGAACACGACGGCGGAGGGGGGGAGCGTAAATCCTTCGACCCCCTAGCGTGTTCGGACAGGACCGACGATTCCCTTTCGAATTCATCCGCCCGTTCCGTTCCGTCTACATCCTCCTCCGGAGAAGGATGACGAACGGGAGACCTCTCCCTACGTTGAGCTGACGACGCACGCTTCTGAAACGCAGCCCTATCGGCCAACGACTTGCGTATGGCGGAAACGTACGCGTGGAATTCCGATTCGGAGAGAGGAACGCACTCGTCGCAACGGTACTCCTCTTCGCAAAGGTCCTTGCACTTTCTACATAACAAGTGCGGATCCTTAGAGGCGGACTTCCTGCCTCCGCAATTCGTGCAGAAGGCGGAGTACATGGCGAACGATAAACGATAAAACGCGTAACGTAAGCGAAGGTAGAGACAGTCGAGTCACCTACACGGCGTGGCACAAACACGAGACACTCGCTCGCGTAGCGTAGACGAGGTGAATCCCTACAGAAAGACACCTAAGTAACGTAGCGTAGACGAGGTGAGTCACACACGTGAAACACCCAAGCGGCGGAGCAAAAGCACAACAACTCTGACGATATGCAATCAAGAGAGTTGAACCAAAAACTCTGAACTCGAAGAGCACAACGTCAAAATCAAGTAACGACCCGCCAAGGTAAAACAAAGACGAACAAGCCAGACAAAAACTAGGCTAAACACTTACAAGATAATTCAATATTTATTTCACATAACACTCGTGCGTGTACCAAACCGTAAGTGACTGGCGTAGCGAGTCACTTGAACCAAAGTGATTCACCCTAAGGATGAGTCGCGTAGATTCGACCTAAGGCGATGCCAAAGGCGAATGGTAGGCGAAAGCTAGCAACGGGCAACGCGTGTCACTGACGAGGAGTGTATCCACTGCTCCTTAACCAAGCTAGTCACCCACCTTAGGCGAACAACTAGCGAAGCCAGTGACAGGCGAGGCGAGAAGCCAAGCGAGACGCGAAGCACTTGAGTACGGACCGAAGGCGTATGACAAGCGAAAGCGAATGACAAGCGAAGCAAGCCAAACGCATAGGAGAGATTCCACTGCTCCTTTACCCTACGCAAGTCAACAACCCACAGTTAGCACTAGAGTACGGACCGAAAGGCGTATGACAAGCGAAAGTGAATGGCAAGCGAAGCAAGCCAAACGCGTAGGAGAGATTCCACTGCTCCTTTACCCTACGCAAGTCAACAACCCACAGTTAGCACTAGAGTACGGACCGAAAGGCGTATGACAAGCGAAAGCGAATGGCAAGCGAAGCAAGTCAAACGATTAGGAGAGATACCACTACTCCTCTACCATACGCAAGACAAACACCTAACAGTTAGCACTAGAAAACGGACCGAAAAGTGTATGACAAGCGAAAGCGGATGACAAGCAAGCAAGTCACCCGCGTAGGAGAGATACCACTGCTCCTTTACCCTACGCAAGTCAAACACCCAACAGCCAGGTGAGAGAAAATAAAGAATCACGAGCTGCACGTGCGGCGCATGCAACCCACCTACTCAGGGCGGTCGCTAGCTAGCACATGTCAACAAGGCCCCTTGAAAACTAACACCTACTTGAAAACAGATTGTAACCACAACCTGCACTACCGAAGACTAAAGTTGAGGGTATCTCTTGAATAACTACAAGAGAAAAATAGCAAGTTAGCAACACAAGCCGCTAAATACCCAGTCACAGAACAAAAACAAACACGCCTGCCTTGCTCTGCAACTTTTAGGAGAGTGAACTGGACAGGTAGTGACGTCACGAGACCACCGGGACTTACCGCCCTTGGATAAGGGACTTTACGCACCCCTTCTCTACTGGTTCAAGGTCGGCTGTGTTAAGGTTGAAATAGCATACCTATTAGGAGGTAGGCATAGTAGGTCTAGTCAATAGATAGGTATTTAAATAATAGGTGTTATCACAATATGTGTTATATATTCAGTTGTATGGTGTCTGATGAATCCACATTCTCCTACTACCTATACATAAACAACAAACATTTCACATAATATGGTATGCTGTACGGTGCACCACTGTGACCACAGTTATTCATTAAAAAATATATGTATATATACAAATATATGCTACAACAGCCAGGATTACTGCAACATCCTAGTAGCACGTCTCACATGATGACTCTCGTATTCTAACGGCTCGCCAGCCCGGACATTTCCATCCCAACCAATAGCGCCAGTCATCGATTTATAACATAAATAAGAATGACACATTTTGCGTAAACGGCTAAACGCACATAATTATCATATGATGACATAAAGAAAATCTCACTACTGGTTCACGGCAGCTGAGAATGACATCATTCAAATCTCCCACCCTTTATACATAGGACTACTTCCTATTGTTGTATCTTTGTTTTGGGGGGGGGGGGGGGGGGGGGGGGGGGGGGTGGTTGTCACTGAAGCGTATCTTGCTGTGACGTACGTGGGGGAGTCTCACTATGGCCACTATTCTTAATTTAACGCGTTTTCCCAACTTTTAAACTGCTCATATAAGACAGAAAACTTCATCAAAACAACCCAAATTTGCGATGAACGGATTACCTAACTATTGAACTAGCGATTTCATATGGTTACAACGACTGGGGCCTGCTGAATTGGAGTGCATTCTGCGCTTATGTATAATATGTTTGGAGCACTTAACCGCGGAACTGCTCTCATATCACTTTCCATGGAGTGTTTGTCTTCAAGCTCTGTCATTTCAAGTGACGTGGCCGATGCCGTGCCTTACCTGAATGAACCGAATGACAGTTCAAGTGACATTGATACAAGAGAAGAAGACTCTCGCGGGGAGAGATTAAGTAGCACCAATTGATCAAATTATGTTCCATAATCGGCAGGTTAATTAATAAATAAAGTAATATGGTAGGTATAATTTCATAAACACTGAACGATTGGCTGTTCAAATAAGCGAGACAACATTGCAGATTTATAAATAACATTGTGTATTTAATATAAAGGATTACTGTATTTGAAGTTTGTCAATTAAAATATTCTATATATGATCTAATGCAATGCAAACCATTTTCACTTCACTTTCATGAATAAATACATGAACTGGATTGGTCAACAAGCTCAATGAAATTTACAATTTACAAGACTGCTCCATTGTACACGCAAACATATACATTATGATAACACAGATAGATATAGACAACGAACATTATCGAATTAAAGAATGATGTTACCAGTAGCATCTTAATGCACATCTCGTAAATGAAAATGAAATGGTTTAATAAATAGTATTGATGTGTCACTTCAGCACACCGACACACAATTCTCAGTTTAGCATACCATATAGATGTTTCTTCCAAATCAAAGGGGAGAAGTGTTGTTACAGCAAATTAGTTTACTCAATTAAGAAGCTGAGTATGTGAGAAAGAAGGAGTGTAATTATGTTAATACAGATAACAAGTTTACTGGACCGATTCAATTATATAACAAATGGCATGTGGGTGACCGGCATGTCATATATGTTTATTGTCAAACGTCCTGTCTTGGTGACACAAAGGAAATAGGAATTAAACGCGACATTCTGTCTAGATGAAAGTAAGGAACATATCTCTATCAAGTTATCCAATTAAAACTCTGGATTAAATACCAATGTACCAATGAAATTCATTTCAGTGTAAAATCATCATAACTATTCGGTGTTCTATCTCGCCATTTGCGAAAAGACTTTTGCTGAAAGAGGGTTAGTATTTGACCATCTTCTGTTTCCAAGTACTGTCATTGATGGATTTACAGGTTTACAATTTCTGTCTAATGTGCATTTGGATATTCATATTGTCCATTTGGATATGTTTATAAGGTAAGTTTCTTACATTAATTGACACTCTTGCTGAAATGTCAATTTCATACGATGTTTATTTGATTTGATTAACCACACATTTTATTGAAAACATTATTTTATTATCTATTAGATTCTGAATGTTTTAATGTGTTAATAAATGATAACTAAATCGTAAAATGTAACATTGGGATGTGGTGTTTTCGTAGGTGGATTCGTAGACGTATTGGTTTTTTTTATACGAAATGAGATTTTAGACACTTTTACAATATCTGTTTTAGACAAATCTGAAGAAGATATATTGTGGTTGAAGTTAAACTCTAAGCATTCTGAGTTTACAATAGTAGTGTGTGTCTGCTATCTGTGCCCTGCAGGATCATCGTATATGAGAGATGCTGAGGAATTCTTTAACACACTGAGGAGGCAGGTGTATATGTATCAGAGAGAAGGTGTTATGCTCATCACTGGTGACTTTAACTCCAGAGTAGGGGATGCTGCTGACTACATAGAAGGTGTTGATTGTGTTCCTGCTAGACGTGTTTTAGATCAAACAGAACATTCACACGGCTCATATCTCACAGACTTCCTTGTTGACACAAACCTGTGTATGTTGAGTGGGAGACTAGGATGTAATGATTTTACGTACGTTACAACCCAAGGGAGGTCAGTCATCGACTACATTCTTGTCCCACAGGAACAGCTCCACGTGTTCACAGATTTCTCTGTTCAGCCTATGTCAACACTAATAAACAGTTTGGAAGTCAGTGTACCAATATCTATACCCGGACACTCTCTTTTGTCAGCCAATCTGTGTACTTCAGGTTTCATGGAAACAGCCAAACATGTACATTTACAAAATGGAAATAATACACCCCCACCAAGTTGTAAGCCAGGTTTTAAACTAAATAACTTTCCTAAAGATTTCCTACAGACTAAAGAGACAGAGGAAGCTCTTAAATCAACTATCAAGAAAATGGATCATGATCTAGAAGTGATGAAAGACGTTGATGTGGTTTATGAAGATTTTCACTGTTTACTTATGAATGAACTTGACAAACGTGTACCACGTAAAAGTACCATATTCAAACATGGAAAGAAACATAAATGTCACACTAAACCTTACTGGGATACACATTTACAGGAAGAATGGAAGAAAGTGTGCATTAGTGAAAGGAACTGGCTAAAGTGTACAAGTTCTGCAGGCAAGAAAACTTTAAGACAAAAATTCCAAACTAAACGAAACATATTTGACAAACTGCACAATAAATACAAAAGGCGACACCAACTTGAAAAACAGGAATCTTTAACATCCCTTCTAAATGAACACTCTGATAAGGACTTTTGGAGAGAAATTGGGAAACTGGGCATTGTGAATGATAGAAAAACATGTATACCTATGGAAGTTCTGAATTCTGATGGAGTACTCACTACAGATATTGAAGAAGTTATGCATCAGTGGAAACAGGACTATGATAACTTGTTTAATGAGAAAGTGAACACTGAAGACTCCCCCACATTCAGCAGATAAAATTACAACTACATGCCATGGAAAACTGTGTGACAACTTGTGAAAGAGAGGACGAACTAACATTTCTTAATGGACCAATCACACTAGAAGAAGTAAGAGTAGCAGTAAACCATTCTAGGACGAATAGGGCAGTGGGCATCGACGAAATACCAGCAGAAGCTCTTAAAAACCCCAACTGTATTAAACTGCTGCATAAAATATTCACTTTCTGTTTCGAAAACGGAACAATACCAAACCAGTGGAGACATGGAATCATACACCCGATCATCAGACCAGGCAGTACCGACTTAAGAAAGCCATCAACTTTTAGAGCTATTACCCTTATATCTGTGCCATGTAAACTGTACTGTTATATTTTAAACCAGAGACTATCACATTTCTTAGAAGATAATAATATATTAAAAGATGAACAGAACGGATTCAGAAGGAAAAGGGGCTGCATTGAACATATGTACACTCTGTTTTCAGTTATTCAAGACAGGAAAACTTCTAACCAATCAACATATGCTGGATTCGTAGATCTGAACAAAGCGTTTGACAATGTTGATCGAGAGTGCATGTGGTATAAACTGTGTAAGACTGGAGTTAGTGGTAAAATATATGACTCAATAAGATCCCTTTACACAGATGTACAGTGCTCAGTGAGAGTAAATGGTTACACAAGCTCAAGTTTCAGTTTAACTAAGGGTGTGAAGCAGGGATGCTCACTGTCGCCAACACTGTTTTCTCTATATATTATCGACTTGGTTGAAGATGTAAACTCTCTCAAATGTGGTATAGAAATTGACAGCACCTCAATATCGCTATTGCTCTTTGCGGACGACATTGTGTTGTTAGCTCCAATTGAAAAGAGTCTACAATCCATGTTAAATGCTGTTGACAAGTGGTGTATTAAGTGGAAACTCCAAGTGAATGCAGATAAAACAAAAATCGTACATTTTCGACCCAACAATTGTCAAGCTACGTGTGTAACATTTTCATGTGGAAAGGAAGAACTCGAATTAGTTGAAAAATATAAATATTTAGGACTTTGGTTTGATCAATATTTAGATCTTCGTGTGACAGTGAAAGAAATTTCTAAATCAGCAAGTCGGGCTCTATCTTGTTTACAGACAAAGTGCATTGAAGCTGGAGGAATGACATATGAAACATTCACAAAACTGTATGAAGCACTTGTTCAGCCAGTATTATTATATGGATCAGCGATATGGGGTACGAAGGAGTACAGCTGCATTAATTTAGTTCAAAACAGGGCTTGTTGATTGTTCCTTGGACTCACTCGTTCAACTTCTAATTGCGCAATACGTGGTGAAATGGGGTGGAGAAGTTGCCTAACTAAGCAAAGAATTGAAATATTAAGACTTTTCTCTAAACTGACGCTCATAGAAAATACCATATCAAGGGTAGTATTCAGCTCGTCACGTCGGAAAAGGAAATCCTGGATCCACAAAGTTACCATTCTTGCCGTCAAAATGTCTATAAATGATGTTATGAATTATTCATCTATTGACTGTTTTATGCGCCATGTGAAATAAAGATGTAATGTTACTGACGATGAACAGTGGTTCAGTGACCTGTGGAACGACATAAAACTACAAAATGGAAATAAGTTAAGGACATATAGAAAGTTCAAAAAAGACAGGGAACCAGAGAACTATCTTTTCTACACTATGTCACGATATCAGCGAAAACTGTTAGCAAAACTCCGATGTGGTACCCTCCCATTATGTATAGAAACTGGCAGATATACCCGGCCACCGACACCTCTTGAATCGCGCTACTGCCCTTTCTGTACATCTATTGTCGAAGATGAAGAACATTTCCTGATAGACTGCTCTATGTATGCCGACATTAGATATGAACTTATTAATAGTGACCTTTTACCTGATAACTTCATGAACTTCAACTCTACTCAAAAGTTAATAACTGTGATGCAGTGTTCCGGAATTCAGCAGAGTCTAGCTAACTGTATTGATAAGATGTTCCAGAGAAGAAAGAACTTGATTAAATAATTTTAATATAATTATTACAAATATATTGGTAACTTATTTTATTTTATTTTTATCATGTACATGTACCTTTATTTATACATGATTGTGAGTGCTTGACTGTATGTGTGTAGATACATGTGTGTATATTGTATACGTATGTTTATGTATGTATATTGTGTATGTTTGTGTGTGTATGCGTGTATTTTGGTGTGTCGTGTGTGTGTGTGTGTGTGTGTGCATTACTGCATTTGTCTCTTATAGCCTTTTGGCGGCTTGTACATTAATATTTTATCAACACGTGTATTAACAATGTGTATGTACGGGATGACACGTTAATAAACAAATTCTCTCTCTCGTATTATTATCGTTTATAACCAACTTCTTTTGGTGTTTTAAAATATGTGGTGAGTTGCTTTGATTGATGTAATGTACTGCTAGTAAATTAGGTTGTCGGTAGATTAACGACGTTTACAAATCAGGATGTTGTGATGTGCTTTGATTGTCGATGGCTTACCGTCTGGCCTACTTCGCCGGAGTCTGCTAATCTCACATTTGTTGTTTCATTTTAAACACAAGCATTCTCAACAAAAAAAATAACAACAACACCGACTATCTGATTTCGTTGTCTCAACTATACTTCGTTCATATTATCATATCTTGGCTTCATTTTGTCATCTTATATCTCATTATCATTGATTTATCCTATGTCTACGAACGTCTATGAATCCAACGTCTTTTACTATTCATATCAATTATATTTGATATATAACGATGTTTTGGGACATTTGAAAAGTGAAACTTGATAACTAAAATTACTCGAACAGTTTACAGCAGGACAGCGATGTGGCATTATTGCAAAGCGGAGATGTAACAGATTAACTGACCGATTCCCAAATGCCAATGTAAATAGTAAGCAAATGTTTACACTCCGTCCCTTCACGTACGTCACTTCCGGTATCTTCCATTTCAATAAGTCCCGCCCCATTTTTGGATTGTTGCTCGGGGATGAAAAGCAGACGATGTTTTCGGCAAGTTTAAGTCGCTGTCGTTTAATATAGGAATAACATATGGATTTTTTGGTGGTCTCTTTTTTCACAAAATAGTCTAATGAACCAATTGCAGTTAAGAATTCAGTAGAAAATAATATATTTCGGCCTTCCTTTAATTGCTTAAATCGACTGAATACAAATATATTACTCCATAAACTGGGTAAGTGTACACTAATATAAACTCAAGTGCAAATGAAACGTCGCCATACAAAATATAAGATATGTCAATCCATACGACACATACGACTGAAACAGAGTTAAATGAAGTTTTCAGAAAACAACTTTACTAAATTTTCTGTTCATGTATATGAGATACATGCGTGTTAACAAATCGTCGTTGTCGAATATCCATCACTAGGCGAGATAGGCGAGTCACTAGTGACTTTTTGGCTTATTTCGTGAAATATACTTCAACAAATGTAAACTGACGGGCAAAAGAAAGTATAACACTCACATGTTTTCGATTAATTCAATACGTTTAAGAAATGAGATGCATTTGATTATGGCACGATACAAGAACACCTTTCGGCAGTATTTTGAATGACTTAATTGGTGACTGTATTATTTTTTAGATACACCAACATGACCTCTACCATGTTCAAATTATTGTAAATGTGTGCAGGACGAGGCACAATAATTAATTTTCACACAGAGTATGTGTTGTATGTCGATGAACAGTTGTGTTTTATAAAAATTAATTTGGGGGAATTTAATTTTTTTTTTTAAAAACGCGTTGAGGTATTCCTTGACTGATTTACTGTTTTGTACCAAGTTCCCAAACAAATCATTTTTGTTAATGCGATGTCGAAAACTCGAGCTATTTATCTTTGAAAATTGTACATATGATAAATACAACTTATCTATGTTGACATCATTTAACAATCAGATTTCCACATTTGTAAATGTTTAACTTAAATGCGAAATATTCTGTTAAAATATAACTTTATAAAAGCGACTTCAGCATCTTTACTGTATATGAAAATAAAATTATGATACTCTGATGTATGAAATTGTGAGTATTTAATTTAAGTAAACATTTTCGAAACAGCAATTTTATTATTTTAGCAATCATTCATGTTTCCAACAAGTTAGGCTTATTTCAAGCTTGAAAGTAAAATGTTTTCTCGTATTTATAATTTAAATATGTTATAACCACAAGTACATTCTATAATCCAGAATCTATAGTTTTGTAACATGACAAGTATACACATATCTAAGATAAATACACACCCACGACTCGCTTGACAATAAAACTCGAAAAGTTGATCTAGGGAAATCTTTTAATAGTATGGTTGAGATTATTTCCGAACAAAATCAATGTTTAACAAGTTGTAAATGAAAGGCGATTAATCGTTTCTATCGAATACTGTATTACGACGTACACACAGAGATATTGTATACGTTAAAAAAACACGTTTTATATACGTTTTGTTGTGAATGAAGTCGGAGGAAAGATAAAACATAATTTTATAGAAGACTGGACTTATTCGATCAACCAGGAAGAAAGTAAACGTGGATCCGGACATAACAAACTTCGTCTCTATCGACAATTCAAGACCTTTTATGAAGTTGAACATTATCTACAGAGTCCCTTACCGCGTTCTAACCGTCGTGCTCTTGCTTTATTCCGTTGTGGAGTGGCCCGCTTCGTGTTGAAACAGGTCGCTATAATAATTTACCATTAAATGAACGGGTGTGTTTTAACTGTAATGACTGTGTTGAGGATGAATGCCATGTTTTATTTCATTGTCCTTTATACAAAATTATTACTGCCAGCCCTTTAAGTAATTGTACAAAAATCTGTGATAATTTCGATTTTTTATGTGATGTTGATAAGTTTTCTTTTATGATGTCTCATCAGTATGTACTTTTTATAGCGGCCAAAACCTGCAAACTTTTACTTGATAAACGGAGGGATATTTTATACCACAATGTTTAATCTTCACCTTGTATCTTTTATTGTACTTTATATTTATCTTAAATTTTGCAATGTTTATTTTGCCTTTTAGTGTTGTATGAACACGTGTATATTTTAGTTGTATAGTCTCTCATAACCCTAAATGGGTGGCTCGGATACTCCTTTTATTGTACTGTATATATGTTTTAATGTACGAGGTGAGACTTTAATAAATAATCTGTATGTCTGTCTGTCTGTCCGTCAACAGTTGTCTATGCTTACGCTCAAATTATGTTCATATTGTCTAAAGACCATTTACGAGGTAACACAGAAACGTTTATATGTACTATGTCTTGTTAATTATCGACACACGACGTTACCGGGCTACATTTCGTGTTATAGGAATTGTCACGGGAAGAAGTAGCCCGTTTAGGATGCATGATCAATTTTGCATGATCTTGTATTTGATTCTAAAATGTACCAAATTACAATAGATGCTTTTTAGGTTATATCTTTTTCATCGACTTTCATATTCACCCCCCAAATGCTTAATATATAAAAATTATACATGTTTCAATGAAAACCAAGGAACGGTCTCATACGTGTACATGCCGACACTTATGGCTTTTTTTCACGTATGTCCTCCTTATAAGAACTATTAAACTAAACCTATTAGATCTTCCTATCTACTTTTTTAAAGTTTCCACAATTACGTTTGACTTAATGGCTGCGGCGAGCCGAGGTCGATTGTCTGGTTTTCGATCATGACCAAGACTTTGAATGGTTATGTTTTCGTTTTACTGAACTGATTGACCTTAAACTATTTTCGGTTAAAGTTGATATTTCTCAATTGAATAACACAAATGATAACATTGGTCATATATGTGACCTCATCAACATGATAATGTATCTTTAAATATTTCGTAGTTATAAAGAAGTTGAAGTTCACCTGTTCTTACATAGTGTAATTTTGTTCTGGTTTGAGAAACTCCCTTTTGTTCGTCTCTTCAAAAAATAAAAAATTCAAACTAAATTCAGACCAAACTCAACAAGTTGTGAATGAAAGGCGATTAAACGTCTCTATCGAATACTGCATTTTGGGGTATATGCAGGAAAATTGCATATATGGTTTTGGAAATAAAACTAAATTCAGATCAAAATCAACAAATTATGAATGAAAGGCGATTAATTGTTTCTTTCGAATACTGTATTATGACGTACAAGCAGAGATAATGCACACGTATTTTTTAAATCAAACTAAATTCAGACCAAACTCCGATGGTTAATCAAATATAGTGTAGCTGCATTAATTTTACCCGTCTTAAATGTATGCAAGGGTGTCCGAGAGTATTTTTATAAACTTTTATTCCGGTATAATACATGCAAATACCATATATGCTGAATTAAATTCAAATCATCTCACTCGACGTGTATTATTCATCATCAAATATATGATCAATACTGAAAATCGAGCAACCATCTTACAGTAAATTCAGTAGCGGAAACAATACGACACATATTTACATATATACCACGTAAAGATTACAACACAAATTCGAGTCTTTGTATATCCCCAAATCCCATAGGCGTGCCCCGAGTGTGCCACTTTTTGAAAATTAGGAATTAGGTCCAATTAAGGTCAATTTAATAATTAAGTGGATCGGTGTATTTAGCGGATTAGGATTAGTTAGCAGTGGGAACTGGGAAGGAAAAATTCAGTTCAAACTTGTCCAACCCTCTCATATAGGAAAATACAATTGTCGAAGAAATCACGATGATTTATTCATACTTCACAAGCATGCTTTCGACCATCACGAAACATATAGTGACATGACACAAACATGTGTAAATACATCGTATAACATCTTATGTCATGTCATGTTTGTACATTTATTAATTTAAGCAAACGTTTCCAGTAACTAGAAAGCACATGAATTTGAACAAATGCGTTTTATTAGACAATTAGTTAAAACAACACAAGCAGTTACCTGTCTGACATAATGAACTCAACCTAACGAGTGACTAAGTATTGATTGAAAGTGAGGGGATTACGGGAATTAAGATTTAGTATCGTTTGTGAAATAAATGAGTAGGAAGCAAGTATGGTGAAAAGGAAACGTTTTTTAAACATTAGTTTCACTAATGTCGAAATTTACAATTAAAAGAAAAGAAACTGAGAAAATAAGATTTACAGTTGAGAAGAAGATCAAAATGCTTACATTTTGATTTTGATCGAAAATCAATTTCATAATGACAGATTAAAGTATGTTATCAATAATATGTATCAATACTTCTTTTCAAGATGTTTATTTTGTTTTCCTACTTTCTATGGCAATACCTGTGCTTGAATATTCAGGCTTGTTTTTTGCCGTTCTTGTTTTGATAAACATACTCATTTCGTTTCGATGTTATTACCGGTGCTTGAATATTCAGTCTTGTTTTTAGCATTTCCTGTTGAAAAAGATAATAATTTCGTTTCATTATTAATCATGTATGTTTTCCAAACAGTGGATAAAAGATTAACATTTTTGAGACATCCACAATATTGTGTTGAATAAAGTAACCAACAATGTACAGCTGTCTGACATAAGAGATATGGAGCTATTAATAGCTTATGATAACATTACCTTAATGATTTAATTGATGTCACAATGGAACGTTACAATTAGCACATTTATTCTACATTTAGTATGTTCAAAGTTGTCATTTGTAATAAACTTGTATGCAGTATATACTGTAAAATGGTGTTTAGGATAAATGTAATGCTAAAGCCAAGCCACACTCTAAAACATACTATTTAATGAACAACTGTCATATGCTTCTTTAGCAAATACAAGTTTTAACATCTATACCCTTGTTATACATCTTTATTCAAGTAATTCAACACAACCAGTCACACTTATCAAACCTCACTACACTAGAATATAATAGTAACAGGTGGTTGATGGATATTACTATATTTTAGGTCTATAAACATTATCACAGCCCTCATATATCATTTATATAAATAACAAATATTACTAAAATAGTGATGTTACTGTTGGCCCTAAGGAGATAATATTCGTACGTTAAATGACTTGTTACAAACTCCTTTGACAAATGAAAACAACAAAGAGAGAGAACTGACGATTTGATTTGATTGGAAGCACTCTTAAAATATGTCCTACTCCTACACGTTTGTCCTCGACGCTTAACTCCAAAAGCATTATCCATTTATTACTATCTTGGTAAAAAAATAGGCAGACATGACTAGTTATATCAAAAGAAGGACATCTTCACATCATTTGAATTACTCCGGTTAACAACACTGGTATGAACACTAGTTTACAATTCCAAAGAAATGTCTTGTTCATACCATATTAACCCTCAAAGGCACAAATTGGGACTTTGAGGCTCAACAATGTGTTTTCATGCACTCAAAGGGTTTATTATTGGAATAGTTTTTATTTTGTTCTATCTAATCCTCAAACACATTAATATCTGTCATTCTTCAAACGCATTGGGGGAAAAATGTGTTAATTATTTTAATACACTTTTTACACTAAAGCACAAGGTGGGCAACTGAAGCCCAGTCATGTTTTATTGTATGCAAATAGACTTTGAAAAGTGTTCTTGTGTTAGACGGTGGTTATACGTAATAGTAGTTTACCATGAAGAGGGTAGACCTAGTTGTAACGATATGTTCCCTTTTAACGGTGACAGTGCTCTCACATACTACAACAGTGCACGCCGTGAGTCTACACGTGTATATCATGTATCTGCATTCTTGTCTGTCCTTGTAACCTTCAGTCTTTATTAAATGATATGATGTCAATTACTGTAAGGTTCAGATTCAGGAGCTTTATATTGTTGATATTGTTATATTGTTGTATTACAAATCCCCATTGTATACCATTCTCATGCATGTTAATCTCCCTGATTGATTTTTCTCACCATTGTTTTGTTTGCTATATAGACAGACAGACAGACATACAGACATATTTTATTAGCGCAAGCCAAGTGTTGGTAGAAGTCCCCAAGAGTTAACTCCGATTCCACAGAAGATTTCTTGTTTCTATTTATGAATTTCCAGAATTCCCGGGGATGTTTCTTTTTCAGCTCGCAGAGTTCAGATGCCATTTTAGTTTTAAATTGCCTCTTCTTTCTTCTAACACAGTTTTTATATTGTCTTTTACATTTTAAAACATGGATTCTCTGATAAGTACTCGGTGATTTCTTTAAACACTTTCTTTGAAGATTAAAAACATTTCTTAGTTTATAGCACTCTTCGTCGAACCAATCTGCTTTGTCTTTGTTGCTAAACGTTCCGCTTTTGTGATGGATTGTTCTCTCAAAGAACGTTGCTGCAATGCCAGTGACTGTTTCAGTAAACATGCACAAAGCCTATCTACAGTCTCCTGGTTCCAAGTGTCCTTATCATTTGATAGAAGAGATTTAAGTAAATCAAGTTCATTCACCAGTGATTCTTTAAATATATAAATGTATCATATTTTGTTATTTCCTTACATTCCACCTGATGAAAGAATGAGTATGTACTCCGAAACGTCATGTATTTTCACATTAAAGAAGTTGTTATCCAGAAAATCTTCCTGTTGTTGTTGATAGTGTCTCACCTATGCAGTTAAATAGAAACTGCAGAACAGTAGTCGTCAGTGTGGAAAATACAATAGAACTAGATAGAATAGAACTCCACTAGTCATTCATCACACCCTCAAGGTCCTAGTCAACTTCCAAACGCAAGGCATAACTCTTGCCAGTCTGCATTACTGACTGATTTAACCCTTGTGGTATTTCCCTCGCTTTGTTGTGTCAATATAGTGAATCGATGCACCAGAAATGCATAGCGGGCCTGGATTTCTAAACATACTGCAAGGTCTAAATCAGCTAGTAATAGAGACTGGCAAGAGTTATGCTTTGCATTGGGAAGTTGGGTCCTAATTGGTGTTACAAATGTGGCTATCAGCAGACCTCCAGAAGATGTGTAGTACTGTAAACGATGTAACAATTGTGGTAAACTCAATCAAGTTGCCAAAATATGTCGGTCTAAACCTGTGACAAGATCCAACGTACACAGTGTTGAATATCAAGTTGTTCATGTTGAGGATGAATTGTTCATTGCTACAGTTGGTAATTCTGACATCTCATCAAAATATTGGATTGTGCCAATATCGGTAAATAAAACTGTTCTCTCACTGAAATTAGATCTCAAGGATACAGACTTTCAATACAACAACACATTAACTACAATAGCATAAATGAAAGTAGTGAAGGACAATAAAAGATTTGTAAATACATGGAATTTGTTTAAATCAAAAATATACATGTCAAAGGGCGAAAATATACTGAAATACAAACACCAAACAATTAGAAATTTATTAGAAGAATATTTTAGAACATTGAAAACATCCCTGTGAGCTCAACCTTTTCTTCCAACCTCTCCATGATTAAGCTAGTAAGTGCTGGTACACAGCACCATGTTAACTGTATCAGTAGTTTCATATTCGTATGTGTTACACCCCTTCGTGGCCAACCTTGTGCCTAATGTGATCTAAAAACGCGAATGCCTTTGAGGGTTAAAAGTTTGTTTCATATCAATAACTAAGAGACTGCTTTCGGGGTGACGTTATCATGCTGAAACAAAGTTCCCTGGTATTATTAGAGGAGTGGCATTAGGACGAATGGCTTGGTCGCAATATGTTTAGGCTGTCATGTTGCCCCTAACAACGATTTCTGTTCTCCAAGAATGCCCAGCCGACACCATACACACAAACACACACGTACATACAAGTGAGGTATATGTTACCACACCAGCGTAATGAGGTCTACCCTTTAAAGGCATAATCTATGGAAATTGTAAATAAAATACTCATTTGCACAATGACCAAAATCATGTCATATGTTAACTTTCGACAAATAATGAAAATAAAGACGTAAACACATCAGCAACATTCTGAGGTTTTTCATATTAATGAGGTACTTACATATAAGGAAGTGCATATTCGGGTAGTACCTTTTGAGGTATTTTCTAAAAAAGGGCATAGTACACATTCACCATTGTGAGGTACATTCTTAGTATGGAATATCTGTATGCAACTCATTTTGGGAAAATAAATTTCTTGCTGATTAAATGAAATTCATATCAATCACGAGCACTTATTTCCTGACAGTTCTTAATTAAATGAACAATTAAGTTCTTGTTGAACCTGTACCAATAAGAATATATAATGAGGAGCACACAGAAAAATGCATAGATAGTTGAACAAATTAACTTTGTATTGCCATCTTTATAAAGAGCTACATGTATATCACACATATGGTGTCTCAACAACTTTCTGAGGTAAATTAAGAGGTAGTACATACACGTCTATCATACAACAACAGAGGTATAATGTATTGTCAATGTCAAGTTTCTGAGGTTGACTATGTACCAGTCAACCTATATAATGCAGAACACAAAGATATATGCATACAATACCAGATACATTTAGAGGTAGTACACACACGTATATCAAACAGTATGTATTGCCTGTTACACGCAAAATGAGGTACATCATACAATATGGTGTACCACTATCTTTCTGAGGTAGAACACACATATATATATGCATATAATGCCAGATACATTTAGAGGTAGTACACAACGGTCTGTCACACACATAGAGAAGTATAATCAAGTGATTATGTGTTGCTCCTTCCACGCATAATGTGGCATATCACACATATGATATCCCATACATTTTCTGGGCTAGAACACAAATATATGCATGTTATACCAGATACATTCTGAGGTATTTAACACATGCATATAAAATGTGCCGCAAACATTCAGCAGTAGATGTTGTGTTGTCAATATCACGGACATTCGGAGAGGTACGTCACTTATATTATTATGGCTAAAAATGAAATAAAGTACATACACATTCAAAAAGAAGTCAAACATACAGAGTAAAATGTGTGTATGAATACATTTAATCCTCAGAATGTATAAGGACAGTAGTATTCATACATCTACCCCTGTACATTTAGTGTAGAATGCCTTACATATTTAAAAGGTATGCATCGTATTAACATCGCTGGTAAAACATAATTACATGTCATAACATTATTGACTTGCATGGATGTTTGTTACCTTTCTTGCTACCACCTACATATGCATGTAAGCAGGGCAAAGCAATAACATACCTCTCAATGTTAATGATGCAAGTGTGTGTACCAATTACCTTTCAATGTTCATGACACAAGTGTCATACCCCGCAATGTATACATATACCTCTGCATGCAAACTCCAAAGCAAGTTCCCCCATACAATTACAGGAGCATCAACACCTCTCCACATTCTCCAATTCCAAAAGACCTTGCAGCACCCTCTATAGACCATAATAACACCATTGCTCATTGTAATAGATGATAGTTTCAGTAATAAATTAGTGGAAAATAGTCATACTCCAAGAAAAGAAGACAGACATTCATTGACCGCTGTAGTACCTTTTTTTTTACCTAAATTTGCCATTTATTATTAAAGTTTATACAGTGTTGGTATGTTAATCGGTGAAACATCTCATTACATTCAAATGGTTTGACGTATAAAGCCACAGTGGTGTGGCACTCTTCAGTGTGAGAGGTACATTTGTAAGGTTGACCATTCAATCATTGAACCATATTTAAAACTCTTCTCTTGAGTGTTTAGGTATAGCTACATCAGTCAGATAACTTGAACAACCTTCGAGCGATCATTTTAATGGCCGCTCGGTTGGAAATGGACTTGCATGCCTTAACCGAACTATGTACATTCGCTTGAGAACCTTTTTTTAAATTGACTTTTATTATTATTTAGACATTCATGACACTTTAAAAAAATATTTTTGTGTGAGCACTTTATTTCAATTCCAAATGTTCTTTTCAACACTTTAAGAATAAATCCATGAGTTCTGTAGCTCATCAAGGTTTGAATGATTTATTATCTCATTTTAAAGATCAAAATAATGATACAATGGTAAAACATTTCTGAAAACATTTAGTAAAAGTGGGTAAACTAAATGGGTAAACCACTTTGAATTTCAATCCTGCCAGGTCCTTAGTTTTGTGGGCAGGGGAACACAATTTACAAACCTTAGTTTCAATTAGTAACAAGTAGTTGTTACTAACGTGACATATACCCCGCCGCAAATTAAGACTTCACAATTTGAAAATAATGTCAAGATCAGCGAAATTATCTGCAGTTAAAAAAACAATACTTATTTAAAATTTATTTTTATTCTTGACCAAAAAAATCTGAACAGTACTTGATCTTCAGCATCTACCAGCGCATGTTCCTGCCCGGAATGTAAATTATGAAAATAAGTCACATAAAAAACTTTTTCCAAAAGACACATAACGTTAAGAGGTAAAACACATTTATCTAATAGTTATGATATTTCGAGGAATAATTTAACTGAAAGCTAAGGAAGATATTGAAATCGCCTGCTATAGTTGATATACCAAACAAGAGCCTGACAGCACAAACAATTGAAGTTATCGTGTTTGTAAGGATTTTTGTAGTGATTTCAGAACTCATGATCATGAACTTTTACCTTGAAAGTGAACATGTCAAAATCATTCACCAGGCTTATAAGAAAGAAGCTATATATATGAGGTGTTAATACCTTCTTGGAAAAAAGTTATTTAGTGATTTCAGAACTGGTCACCTTGACCATATCTCGTGACCTTGACCTTTGATCTTGAAGGTCACACAATCAATGATCACTTTTCATTGTGTATTTCAATCATGTAATTATTAAAAGTGTTAATAGTTGAAATAAGACATTTTTGCAAAATCGTGACTTCGCTTTGACCTTGACCTTTGACGGATGTTAGCGAAAACATTTTCAAATATTGGCCTTTCTCCATAGTTGATATACACCAAATAAGAGCCTGATAGCACAAATATTGTTCAAGTTATCGTGTTTACAAGAATTGTTGTGACGATTTCAGAACTCGTGACCTTGACCTTTGATTGTGAACATGTCCAAAAAATTAAAAGTAAGTAAGTAAGTAAGTAAGTATAAGTAAGAGTTATGTATATGAGTTCTCAAAAAATTCTAGAAAACAAGTTATAGCCAAAACAAAATGCGCCGTCGGCGGCGGCGACGGAAACTACGTAAAAACTGACTAAGTCGGGGCTGCTAATTAATCATGAACAGGTTCTTATAGGTAAGCATATTATTTACATATTATATATTTATATATGTTCATTGTGTTTTCTTGTTGTAGGTAGAGTAAGCTAGATGTTGATAGAGATGGAGATTACATACTGATAGCTGTGGGTTTTGGCAATATATCATTACAAAAGATAGTCAGGGGGGAGAAAATCTGTGCCTTTTGTCACCCCTTTGACCATATATCAACTGACAATGACCATTACTTTTAATTTCTATTTTGCTATCACTAACTTAAATAAACTCTCACGTTCTTGTCTCTCTTTTCTCTGATGCAATTCAGTTGAAAATTGTCTCTTTCACTTTGTCCCAGCTACGATATGCTAGAAACAGATTTTTTTTTACAAGAAGCAGCAACATATATAACTGTGATATAGTGAACATCGGCTGGAACTAGCGAATCATGGGTGGTACTGCACTGAAAGCATTGTACCCACACTTTACTGCATGTAGAACAATTTCCATAGCAGACATATTTGCCAAGGACCCTGGGGGCATTAAAACTCCAGACCTCTTGATCCGAAGCCGATCCCACTAACCATTGCGCTATCCTGCTCCATTTATGTTTAGAGATCTAGTTACTGTGAGGACCAATTGTTTGGCCAGTATCGAGGGCATGCCGAATTGGAGGGCTGTCAATTTAGAGGGATTCTACTGTACATACATTTGAATGTTTCAAAGTTAAAAGCCAGACACATATACATCTTATGGATAGATAGCCAAATTTAAAACCCAAGCAACAACGATGTTGACGGGTACGGGGATAACAAATATATACATATTTCGATGGTTTCATTGGCAAATTATATCACTGTATAAAGGTAAGCCTATAGAAGTACCTCAGCTGCATTGAATGTGGTTGATGTGGGCGAGTCGGTGCTATGCTCACCAATACTCTTCAATACAAGTGAGCCAGTTCACTGCAGCATCAGTAACGAACTCTGTCAAAATATGAAATGTATGTTTACATATATTGGCCGAGTCATACACATAGCCTGCATACTACTTCATAGGGCAAACATCACTACTTAATGTGTTAACACATTTACATATGCTACCTTCCTCACTCTGCATGCAGCTGGTTAAACAAATGCATCTCTGCATAATGAGGTTATGCATCAATTTCGAGGCTCTACATTTGTAACCTCGGTTTGTTAATATTATATGAAATACATGTACATAATTCTTAGACCGATCCATTAAGCCCCGCCCCTACGAGTTTTCAACCAATCAGCGCGCCGTATTATTGACCTACTGAGGCGAGATTACTTCCTCGGACATCAACAAACAATATGGCGGGTTCTCTGCCTGACGGAAGGGAATGTCGTCGATACGTTTTCCGAATGAAATCAGCCTTGTCATGCGTAAAATATCGTTGACACTGTGTTTGAAGCTTGAGAGATTGACCCACCTTTTCGGAAATGCACATGAAATAAACTATTCTCATTCAGATCGGAGAATCACAAAATGAGGATCGAGGTGAGTGCATGCCAAGCTTAGTTTGTTTACATCAAAAACTGGAAAATGTTTGTAAACAATAGTTGCTATTTTAGGTTCATGGTGACTTTATCACAGGCCGATTTATTTAACAGAATATTTATTTGTTATATTCTACAAAAATCTATGAACAAAGTTTTTAAAGTAAACACATTTACACTTTCCTGGTGTTTTCAGGATTCAGGGAACCATATGTCACTTTAGTCAGTTCTGTACTGTACAGTAGGCCTTGTGTAAACACATTTCTATGCCTACTGTGCAGGTCTACACAACAATGCCTGTTTGATCTACAGTCCATCATGTGCGCGATCTGACGATACTGATTGTAGTACGCTTCACGAGGATGAAAGTGACATTTTTAACAACACAACAGGTCAAAGGTTAAAGTTAATATTTTTGGAATATATCTGGTGTTTTACAGAAACTAAATGACAATGACTTTATTACTTTCATAATATATTTTGATATTATCGGATTAACAGAGACTTGGAGTAATGATAATTGTACAGATGATGTGTTCCCATATTTTGATTGTTTGTATAAAAATGGAGATAAGTTAGCCTCAACAGGAAGACTCTCTGGAGGTATAATTGTTATGATAAAAAAAATCAATATCTAGACACATAAAATGGCACAAAATTACAGAAAATGCAATCTTCATATTTGATATCGATAGAAAACTTTTGTATAGCTGTGTCTATATACAACCAGAGGGATCTTCGTGGTATAATAAATCCAGTGTAAACTGTAAAAATGGTATTACACTTTTCCAGGAGAAACTGTTGGACATAATATCAGTTTTACCAGATATCTAAACTACCGGACAAAAGAAAGGACTCACCTCAGTTGATTTTATCATATGTATGATTTTCAATTGCAAATATCTCAAGTGTTCGATGACATAATCCAAAACTGATAAGTACAGGTGTTTAGTTAGCAGTCAAAGAATACTTCTACATGTTTTTAAAAAAAAAAATTAAAAATGAAATTTTAGATCTAATTTTGTTTTAAAATTATTTTTGATGATACACAATTGTTCACCGACATATAAGACATATCCTAGGTGAAAATAAATAAATGTGCCTGATTCTGCACACATTTACAACATTTTAAACCGGGTAGGGGTCATGTTGGTGTAAAATTTAATTCTTAACCCTGTCTTCATTACAAAAAGATATTTGAACTAAAAATTAACCACAGTCACCAACAAAGTCATCCAAACTACTGCAGATAAGTATTATTGTATCGTGCCATAGTCAAATACATCTGATTTCTTTTAAATATTGAATTAATAGAAACGAACTTAGGTGAGTCCTTTCTTTTGCCCGGTAGTTTATTTGCTTTGTGGAGGTGACTTTAATGCTCGCACTGCAACTCTACCAGACGTTGTTGAAGACAACATAATTGATTACACTGAAAGTAAGAATCATTCTATGTGGGACTTTTTATTAGACCACTTCGATCTTGAACGGTTCTCCTGCGACAAAGTTGTTAACCATTTTGGTAGATGTCTATTAGACCTTTGTAGTATTTTAAATATTCATATCTTAAATGGCATATGCGGTAAGGGTACTAGATCAGGAGAGTTTACATTCATAAGCAGGAGTGGCACAAGTGTGATATATTACATCCTAACCTCAGCAGATATGTTTAAACAAGTCATAGATTTTGATATACCAACTAGAGCTGAATCATCACACCTCCCATTGACTTTAGATTTACGTGCGCATCATTCACTTTACCAGGGTAATCATAGACAGCAAAACACAGACAACAAACCAACCAAATATGTATGGAATAATGATAATCTGTCTCAATTCCGGAATAATTTATTATCTGAACATGCTCAAGATTTATTTGACAAATCTGTTGATATAGTATTTACAAATATTAACCAAAGTGTACATTTTATTGTAGAGGCATTGTGTCTAGCTGCTTCAGATATGAAAAAGCGGATATGTACTGTTGCAAAACACAGAAATACAGAAAAGTGGTACGATAGTGAATGTGATCATCTGAGAAAGGAAAGGTGCACATTACTGAACATTTTCCGAAAATATAAAACAGAAGACTCCTTAGAAAATTATCATAACGCCAGAAATAAATAGAATAATACCTGTTCTGAAAAAAGAAAGACATACATCCAACAAAAGAGAAAAATATTAGAAGACAATATCAATGATTCAAAAACATTTTGGTACGAATTGAAAACACTAAATGGAAAAAACAGTCAGAATAACAACATCGAAATTGACGAATGGTACAATTATTTCGAAACTTTATTTTCAACTTCCCAAAATGACCAAGATACACTAAGTCAAGACAGCACAGAACATACACCAGTATCAGATATTGCCTCTGACATATTAGATGCCCCGATAAGTAGGGAGGAAATCCTGAATAGTATACAACATCTCAAGTGTAATACATCTCCAGGTATTGACAATATTATCCCAGAATTTTTCAAACACTCATCAGACCTAATAGTTCCATATCTGGGATTAATATTCAATGTTATACTTGAAAGTGGGGATTTCCCAGAATCTTGGTCAGTTGGATTACTTGTCCCAATTTATGAACAAGGTGATCGAAACGAACCTAATAATTACCGTGGAATTACTGTACTGAGTGTCTTCGGTAAATTATTCACTTATATTATCAACAAAAGATTGGTTAAGTGGGCGGATGCTATGGACAAGATATATGAAGGACAAGCAGGTTTCCGGGAAGGTTACACTACTACAGATAATATTTTCATTCTTAATTCTCTTATACAAAAAATATCTTAGTTCGAAAGGAGGAAAGTTTTATGCACTATTTGTAGATTTTGCGAAGGCATTTGACTCTGTATACAGAAATAAACTTTGGAATATCTTGCAAACGCATGGAATAAGTAGTAAAATGAGTAAAATGTTGGAAAGTATTAATCAAAATGTAAAAGTACGTGTGAGAAATAATCATGAAATATCTGAACCCTATATCAGTCAACTTGGCGTTTGACAAGGTTGTATCTTAAGCCCCTTTTTTCGTTTAGATTTTCATAAACGAATTAGCAGAGCAAATATGTAATACTTGTACGAAAGGAATCCAATTACACCCAGATACAGTTCAACTATTCCTGTTACTTTTCGCCGATGACATTGCACTATTCTCTAGTACCATAAGCGGGCTTCAGAAACAAATAAATGAATTAGGTACGTTCTCTGATCAATATAAATTGAATGTCAATAGAGAGAAAACCAAAATAATTGTTTTTAAAAGGGGTGGAAAACTATCCAAAAATGAAATATGGTTTTATAAGGGAGAACGTCTTCAAACTACCAGCGCTTATAAGTACTTAGGTGTATGTTTCTCTAATAATCTATCTTGGTCTGTTCATACCAAACAGGCCTCAACACAAGCCATGAAAGTCTTAATAGGTATATACAGAAATATGCGAATTTTAGGTGAGATGTCCTTTAATACCTATTTTAAAATAGTTGATATGAAGATCAGCCGAATACTGTTATATGGAACTGAAATATGGGGATTGGCACAACATGACAACATAGAAAAGGTTAATTTATATGCATGCAAACAGTTCCTAGGCGTCAAACCAAGCACTTGTAGCACAATGGTATATGGAGAATTAGGCAGATTCCCACTGTTCATTTATTCCTCAATTAGAGCTGTTAAATACTGGATACGGTTGTTGAATATGCCGCTTCACAGATAGCCAAACAATTTTTATAATATGATGAAACTGTATGATAAAAGTGGTAAAAGAAATTGGGTGACTGATATTAGAGAGCTTCTCAACAAAATAGGATATGGTCATATTTTGTACAATCAAAGTGTTCAGTCACAATCAGAATTTATCATCTCAATAACTCAAAGAATAAAAGATTTATATTTACAATCCTGGGCAGAATCCATGACATTATCAACAAAATGTATATATTATAGAGAATGGAAATCTGAAATATTCTTGAAAGCTTTCTTTCAAAAGTTGATGTTAAAAAGTTCCGTAATGCCTTAGCCCGTTTTCGTTGCTCATCACATGAATTGTTTGTTGAAACTGGAAGATATAAAGGTATTGAAAGAAAAAATAGAATATGTAAAGTTTGTAATATGAACGCTGTGGAAGACGAGCTACACTTCTTATTAACATGCCCTGTCTATAAGAATCTACGGATGAAATATCTTAAACCTTACTATTTTAACCACCCAGATAGAACAAAACTATTGTCATTGTTAACAAATACCAATACTCAGTCATTACGGAACGTTGCAATGTATATCTATTATGCAATGTTATTTAGAAAGAATATTATGAATGCAACTGATTTTATCATGTGATCTACCATTGTTTGTACTACAGACCTGTGGTCTTCTAAGTACAGTAATAAAGATTGATTGATTGATATACAGTCAACACAAATGAAATTTATCAAATATCCTTTTATTTTTTTTATGAATATATAAATCAATGAAATACTGTAATGAAATTTGAATTTAGTTAGCCATGTGCAGGTAAGCTTTGAATGTTTAAATTTGTTACATATATAATATTTAGAAAATTTTATTGAACTCCACAAAATAAATAACAATTATATTATGATCTAAATAAGTTTGATTAATCATCATACTAAATTGATTTGGTTTTATATTTTCAGATTCCAAATGTGTGACACATGGATTGGATAACATATTCAATCAGCCAATGTTTGAAGTGTCATCAAGGCTAAACATGGCATGAAATAAAGCAATGGGTTAGCATAGTAAGTATGAACATATAACAACATGTAGTCCATTTGATCCCAATAATGCATATTTTGCAAATAGGGACATACACTTGTACATGACATATTTTATGTTCTATTTAAATACTTGATTTGTCATATAATAATAATAATAATAATAATAACTAGGATTGCCACAGGCAATACTTAGGTCTTCAAGACTTCTGCTTGACCTTGAACTCCATGTTGGACTCTCGGTTATTCGCCAGTTTCTCTGCTTTAAAATGAGCTATCAAACATGTCTCTATCTTCAATAGTTTTTTTACAAAATTCTCCAAAGACAATGACCCTCTGAAAATGGAAAAATCGCTTTTTAATGGACCCCTACATGACCTTTCTCACGATAAAGACAAAATGGTTAATATTTTCATACTAAGGTGCAACATAGAAAATATTGTGCTTTAATTTCCACCTAAGTAGATGTAATCATCATTAAGTTTGCATGTATAAGTAATGCGTTATGTTGTTTGAATATTCAAGAAATTACTCAAAAATGCGTTAATTTGGACCCCTAGACAACATTTGCGATGTTCAGAGCTTAAGTATCAACTTTTTGATGAGAGGGTTCAACAGAAACGTTGTTGTTCTTGAAATTGTCCATCCGTAGGTATAAATACAATTTCAATAATTTAATAAGTTAAGCAGTTATGATCCTTTGAACTTTGCTTAAAATGGCGATTTTGTAAAAATGACAAACTTATATGACTTATCACCAAAAAACTAAGAGAGATACGAGCTTGAAAAATATTGTCCTTAATGAATGACGTTTCTGCTTCAACATGATCTATTTAAAGTCTTCCTGTCTTCATTGGTTCATAATCAATAATTATCCAAAGGATATACCCTTCGAAAATGCTCAAAATCACAAAATTTTACTTTTTTGGGAATATGTCCAAATTGTTCCGAAACTATCAACTTTTATATGATATTGATGTATTATGGACTTGTTTAGCTCTTTATTAGAAAGAGATGGCTATCAATAACTTTGACATAAGTCAATTAGCTACAGAGTTATGGCCCTTTGAAATTGCAACCGAAAAACGCCTTTTTTAAAAAGGACCATATTCAAGGGCAGATTACTCAAATTCTAGGCCGAAATTCAAAATTCTTTTTGCAAACTTTATTCTACGTTGTCTTGGCGTTCGAATGAGCTATCACACATATCTGTATGTATTGCCGTGATTTAGAAGAAGATTTTTGAAGACGCGTACCCTCAAAATCGCGAAAGTGAGCAAAAATTTAAGTTTTTTCGAAATAGCAAAAAATCTATTATTACGGCCGAAAACCGCTATGGGCCTAATCGATGGGGAATATTGTTGCCCACATTTTGGTGAAAGTTTTATGAAAATATCTTAATTAGTTTTCGAGCTATTGAGGTTTGAAGTTTTGACTTCGAGGGGAGATAACTCGCGATAGAAGTCGAAAATCAAAAATCGCTCTCGTACAGCCCGAGTTTAGGTCACAGGCTATAATCCCTGAAAATTTCAAGAAGATCGGTTCAGCCGTTTTGGCTGTACACCGCGCACAAGAAAAGTACAAATAATAATAATAATAAGGAACTAGGATTGACGCGTCAATACTTAGGTCTTCAAGACTTCTGCTTGACCTTGAACTCCATGCTGGACTTTCGGTTATTCACCAGTTTTTCTGCTTTAAAACGAGCTATCAAACAAGTCTCTATCTTCAATAGTTATTTTACAAAAATTCTCCAAAGAAGGTACCCCTCTGAAAATGGAAAAAAACATTGAAATGGACCCCTACATGATCTTTCTCACAATTAAGAAAAACTTGTTAATATTTTCATACTAAGGTGTTACATAGAAAATGTTGTGCTTTAATTTCCACTTCAGGAGATGTTATCATCATTTGGATTGTATACATAAGTAATGTGTTATGTTATTCTGAATGTTAAAGAAAATACTAAAACATGCTTAAATTTGGACCCCTAGACATCACTTGCGATGTTCGAGGCTTAACTATCCACTTTTTGATGAAAGAGGTCAACATAAAAGTTGTTCTTCGTGAATTTGTGCATACGTGGGTGTATGTAAAATTTCAAAAGCATAAGAATTGAAACAGTTATGAACCTTTGAACTTCGTTGAAAATGGCGTTTTTTTAAAAAATGACAAACTTCTATGACTTGTCACCAAAAAACCAAGACAGATTTGAGCTTGGAAAATATTGTACTCAATAAAGGACGTTTCTACATTACCATGATCTATTTAAAGACTTCCTATCTCCATTGGTTCATAATCAATAATTCTCCAAAGGATATACCCCTCGAAAATGCTCAAAATCACATCATTTTACTTTTTTGGGAATATCTCCAATTTATGCCGAAACTATAAACTTTTATATGATATTGATGTATTATGGACTTGTTAAGCTCTTTATTAGAAAGAGATGGCTATCAATAACTTAGACATAAGTCAATTAGTTACAGAGTCATGGCCCTTTGAAATTGCAACCGAAAAACGCCCTTTTTAAAAAGGACCATATTCAAGGGTAGATTACTCGAATTCTAGGCCGAAATTCAAAATTCTTTTTGCAAATTATATTCTACGTTGTCTTGGCTTTCGAATGAGCTATCACACTTATCTGTATGTATTGCCGTGATTTAGAAGAAGATTTTTGAAGACGCGTACCCTCAAAATCGCGAAAGTGAGCAAAAATTTAAGTTTTTTCGAAATAGCAAAAAATCTATTATTACGGCCGAAAACCGTTATGGGCCTAATCGATGGATTATATTGTTGCCCACATTTTGGTGAAAGTTTTATGAAAATATCTTTATTAGTTTTCGAGCTATTGAGGTTTGAAGTTTTGACTTCAAGGGAAGATAACTCGCGGTAGAAGTCGAAAATCAAAAATCGGTCTCGTACAGCCCGAGTTTAGGTCACAGGCTATAATCCCTGAAAATTTCAAGAAGATCGGTTCAGCCGTTTTTGCTGTACACCGCGCACAAGAAAAGTACAAATAATAATAATAAGGAAAACCAGGATAAGAACAATAGGTCTTCAGACTTTCGTCTTGAAGACCTAATAATAATACTTTATTTCCCGATGAAGGAATTCGTTTTACAACAGTGATACAACATTTTGTAACATTAAAATACAGACATACAAAGATGAGACATATACATATGAAATACAGATAAAACGTGTGTAGTGTGCAAGCTACAAAGACATAATACATTAGGAGCATAAATGTACATAGTTAAAATGTACATAGTTAAAAATATATGCATGGTTGTATATTTAAAGTTCATTTAAAAGTTTAATACTTGTAGGTAAAAACGATGAGCGTGCCCTCTTCGTCTGGGAATTCGTTTTGGGAATAAGAAACCTCCGGCCAGATGGTAAAAGGGTGTAACAATTGTATAAGTCGTGGGAGGGGTCTGATAAAATTTTGTGGGCAGACTTTAAAACATTAGTTTCATATGTTTGACACAGGGAGTTAAAAGATGTGCCAGTGATTTTTGAACAGGTGTTAACCATTTTTTAAAGTTTGTTTTTGTTTTGGAGGGAGAGAGCACCGAACCAACACTGTACAGAAAATGATAAGATTGATTGAACACAACAATTATAAAACATGTTCATAATAGAATTGTCAAAATTAAAAGATCTCAATCTTCTTAAAAAAATACGTTGTTGGCACTTCTTGTAGATACGATCAGCGTTTGCCGATAAGGTAAGTTTATGATCAATTACAGTGCCAAGGTACTTGTATTCGCTAGCAATTTCAATTGGTTCATTCTTAATAAAAACAGGCTCACATGTGGATTTAGCTCTAAAGTCTATTATCATTTCCTTGGTCTTCTTAGTGTTCAACTCCAGGTAGTTATTGTCACACCATTCCACGAAGTTTCTTATGTCTGAGCGATAATCAAGTTCACAGTCTGTTAGCAGGGATACAAGAGCAGCGTCATCTGCGAATTTAATCGTTGAGCAATTTCCGTGAGCACTTCTACAGTCGTTAGTGTATGTTATAAATTAAACAGGAGATAGCACACAGCCCTGAGGAGCACCGGTGTTTATGGAAGTGATAGATGATCGAGTATTATTCACCTTAACACATTGTGTCCTATGGCTGAGAAAACTGGATATCCACTTTATGAGGTGACTGTTGACGGAGAGATCTGTAAGTTTCTGAATGAGCCTGTGCTGTTGTATGGTGTTGAAGGCCGACGAGAAATCTACGAAGAGGATTCTGGCGTAGGAGCGTGGCTTCTCCAGATGTCCGTAGACTCTGTTCAGGAGACTAAGAGTGGCGTCCTCAACTCCACGGTGGGCTCGATAAGCAAACTGTAGTGGGTCGAACTTGTCCCTGATGTCATTCAGTAGACGATGTAATACGATGCGCTCGAATATCTTCATAAGCACAGACGTTAGTGAAACAGGTCTGTAGTCATTGAGCGCTGTTGGCCTTGAATGTTTTGGCACAGGAATTATCTCGGCAAGTTTCCACAGCTTGGGTATGTAGTGAGTGTCCAATGAACGTTGAAACAACGTGCTGATGGCGTAATCTAGCTGATTACGACACTCTTTCAACACAATGCCTTGTAATCTATCAGGCCCCGGCGACTTGCGAGTGTTTATTCTGCCAAGACATGCGATTACGTCATCTTCTGCGTGGTTTTAAGTCTCAGTATATCTTTATCACAAAACGCTCTCTTTTTCTCATTCAATAATGATTTCAATTCTTTAGACACCCAAGGTTTGTTATTTGGATAGAGTTTAATTTCTTTAGTTGGAATCGTCAGATCCACACAAAACTGTATGTAGCTTGTAAGAGTGTCATCTAGTTCATCAACAGTCGTTGCAGAGTCAGTGAACATCTCCCAGTCCGTACAGTCGAAACACCCCTTTAAAGAGTCCAACGATTCACTATTCCATATTTGTATTGTTTTCTTTGTAATTTTCCCAGTTTTCAGCTTCTGTTTATATTTCGGGAGTAGATAGACACTGTTATGATCTGATTCTCCGAGTGGCGCTTTACTTTCTGACTTGTATGCATGTTTGACATTGCATAACACAAATCAATAGTCCTGTTACCACGGGTGGGGCATGTGACGTATTGTTCATAGTGAGGTAACATTTTCTTCAGCGTACAACTGTTGAAATCACCAAGTATGAGTTTCGGTGCTTCTCGAGAGATGTTTTATAGCTTATGCACGTGCTGACTGATTACTTCAGAAGCCTTGCTAATATCCGCGCTTGGTGGAACAAACACCTGTCCGAACTCTCTCGGTAGATAATGTGGTTGAAATGACACTGACAAAAGTTCAACATCGGCTGTACATAAGCTGTCACGCACAATAGAGTTTTTACACCACTTTCCGTTCACATATATGCAAACTCAACCCCCGATAGATTTTCCAGTATCTCTAGATGAGCGGTCAAGACATAGGGGTGTACCAAATCCAGTCAATCTTAGCACATTATCAGCAACACTGTCATCAAGCCAGGTTTCAGTAAAACAGAGTAAACAACTGTCTCTATATTCATACAGATGTGACACAGAAGCATGTAGTTCAGAGAGCTTGTTTCTCAGTGATCTGACGTTGGACAGGAGGAGGGGTAGAGGGGGACGGGTGCCCCGGGCACGTACGCGTTGACATATTCCACCTCTCTTACCTCGCTTACAATGTTTCTTGGGATTGAAGTTACCATCCTCATGAGCTGTTGTAACATTGTCCATAGTAATATCCAAGGATAGTCCACATGAACTTGCACACTCTCTGAGTAACAAGAGCTCCTCTCTCCCGTAGTGTATGCGACCGCCATGTTGACCTGCGAAGCTGTCCACTGTGTGACCAGTTGTCACTAAAATCATGTCCAGTAGGGACAAATTCAGGATAGATCATGCAAAAATGCACATTATTATGTTCCTCATACTTGCACACAACACTAGGAAAAGTCATAGAAGAACATAGAGACATAAAACACACGAAAATGTTGCTTTTAGCCGAGAGCTCTCACTGTTGTGTGTCGCTAACGAGCAGCGCCACCACCATAGTCTGACAAGGGTGAATTTTAATGTCTATTGATATGAATGAATCGTATTGTTATGACTTGCTAAAACATATATAACCTGGGATGTACAAGGTGTTGTCATAAAAGTCGACAAGTAAATATATATTTATGAATGTACCTTGAACCATTTGTTATTTGGATTCATTAAGAATAATCTGTTAATAATAATTATTATAAAATTATTTATTTAATATGCTTCTGTGACTTTTTGGATTTATCATTGCTAGTACTCACTTTGAAAGTGTGGAAAATTGGAAATTATTTGTTGACATTCTGTTATTAAAAAATTCTGAATACAATTTAATTTTCAATTATAAAATTTGCCAGAATATTTATAACATTTTCAAGTTCACAATAAGATAACAATTAAGAGAATGATGTCAATAATTGCACAAATTTTATGCATGGTAAGATTTTGTATTTAATTTTTCAGACTCACTTGTAAGATCAGAAGAAATAAGGAAATCTACAGTCTGTATGAGATTATCAAACTGAACATCCTTTTGAATCTAAGTAAATAAAGGAGCATGACCACATGTGCCTTATTTACTGTTTCTCTATAGTATAATAACTATTTATATTGTTTGTTATCTTGTATATTCATGAATATAATTACCTCTAAAACTCTACATTAAAGATGGTTTCATTGAAAAATCAAGAATATAAAAATATTTAGCTTATAACATGTTATTTATATATTCGAAATTATATCATATTTATGTATCTACATTGTCATTATTATTGTAACTGACACGTTATTGATGAGCATTCTTAATAATTTCAACGGCTTCACGTTGTCATCGTTGTTTGTATACTAACATGGCTGCCAACAGAATAAAACGTGAACAGTTCAAAGAGGTATACATGCAGCCTTTCGAACTAAAGACATAGACTCTCAAAAACTCTTGGGTGCAAAATCCACTCCGTTGCCGGAGGCTTGTCCGGGCGAGACAGAGCGTCTGCTAGAAGTTCTTGACTCCCGGAAAGTAGCTGCTCTGATGGAGAGGTTGAGACTGACCACAATACGAAACAACTCTACTACCAGCTGCAGAATGGAGTCTGCTGGTCGACCCCTGCTTGTTGAATGTCCACGCAGCTGTTGAGCTGGACAAGCAGGACCTCGCCCCTCAGGCGGGTCAAACAGTGACTGATCGCTAGTCGGATCGCATCCAGTTCCAAGACTATATGTGGCGCTCCAATTCCAAAGGAGATTAGTCGCCCATTGCTTGCCCTAAGCCGAGATGGGCTCCCCATCCCTCTTTTTTGCTGATTGTTGTTGCGTTTGGGTTTTTGGGCAGGCCTGGAAGTTGGCCGGAGTGTCGGACGTGATAGTACATGCTGTATGGCAAAGGCGGCAGTAGGTGTGCGGGTCATACAACAATGACTTCCTTGCTGCACTTTCCGCAAAACCCTGAGTAATGCAAAACCATCTCCGACAGTGAGACACACTGACCGACATAGGAGAGAAGAACCAGTAACACGCGTAAGACCTGACACGCACGCGTACAAACAACGTCATCAGCAGACGACGGCAGACCAAACAAGCACTCGTTCAGGCGAAGTCCGCCCAGTGTATCAAACCTATACACTGCAGAAAAGTCCGTCCAACGGAGGGCAGAGGTCACTAACCAACTAGCATCATCACGAATCAAGAAGGTGTCGTGATGACTCGACATTGTTACGTCTCGCTCTGTAAGCTCCTGTACCGGAGGGTAGCCTAATCAAGCGCAGCATGTCGTTTTGAAACGCTCCCTCCGCGTTTCCGACGGGTGAAGGCCTGACACCAGAAACGTCATCTCGAAACACTCTGTCAGCCTGCCTATCCGTTAGACAACGTCAACGCTCCATTTTCCTCGTTTCGACAAGGCGTCAGAGGGAAGGCGAACAAGTGGACAGATGACGGAGTATCGGAGCGAACGAGAGGCAGTCAAACGACACACCTCCTAACCGACGCTACTAGCGAGTAGCGACAGTCAGATCGTGTGCCAGGCTCTAGTGCATGAGCCTGCACATGCCGCATGAGTATAGACAATAGACAACTCTCCAGTCAAGGCAGTGAGAAGCTCTGACCTAGATAACCCGCTACAGTGTTGATGAACACTGTAGAAGGAAATCAAAAACCTCTCTCCAAGTGCAGGCTGGGATAGAAGAGCATCAATATAACATGAAAAACACTCAAAAGAGAACTACAAAACTTTGGTCGAGGGTATTTAAACGTATATCGCAAAACTCTGAGAGCAGCAAAATGGACGTCCTGTCATGCTCACAAAAGAGAAAGAAGTGACGTCACTGGATTAAGCCACCCAGTGGGGGTTAGGGTGTAGGGAGGTAACTCTCTTCATTTTACTGTGTTATATTGGTCGAGTGATTAATTGAGAGAGACTCAATTGGTTACAGTGAGTTATCAACTAGAGTATATAAATAATAGCATTTTGCTTATGCTTATAGTTTTCAATTGAGATTAGCAGAACGTGGTATTCAATGTCTCTAAATGTAAGGAATATTCTCCATGAATATGGTTTTCGGTTTATATGGCTAAATCAAGATTTTGTTCGTATTAGTTATTTTATGGCAATCTTTGAAGAGAGATGTATATGTTATAATAATAAAAACTGGTCAGAAACTGTTTCTAAGTTTCAAAAGTTGTTTTCGGCTTTAAGCAATACTTGTCCACTTTAAAAATCCAAATATAGAGAATTGTTTTAACTAAATTTAGATGTTCAAATCATAAGTTAATGATACAAGAAGGCAGACACATTAATGGACTCGCAAGAGATGACTTTTCCAATATTTTATCAGAGTCAGAATACCATTATTTACTATACCATCGTTGATATTCACTATATGCCCTATTATCCAAATTATTACACATTAAGGGAAGAGTTACTCCCCTTCCCTGTCCCTATCTCCCTATCTCCATATCTCCATAGGTGGCCAAGGCACGGATTATCATTTCTTCCTTATGTCGGCAAGCTATTCATACATGTGATGATAGCTCTCCTGTCTTCGATTTGAAAATTGCTCATTAAACTTCGTCTTTTTTTCTTTAATTGAATGAATTTGCAGTTTTCTGCATATTCCCATTTACCATGGGGATCGCAAGTACCTCCGATTCGTCCTGGCGTGTCGTCACTTTCAGTGGAATGTTCTTCCATTCGCGATATCGTCGGCTCCAACCCATAGTCGAGTATCTGCATCAGCAGGATATCCATTTCGCGATGTATCTGGACAATGGGTTCGGGCACAACATATCCCCATCTGTTCTGGAGGCTCAGCGAGACTTCGTAATAGCTTTGTTCAGGTGGCTGGGATGGCTGGTCAATCTAGATAAGTCGGACCTTCAGCCGACGATGGAACTGGTGTTTTTGGGCGCCCGTCTGGACACTGTTCAATACAAAGCTTTCGTTACCACGGATCGGATGGGGCGGTACAAAGACCTCCTGAAGTGGCAGAAGCTGTTTGGGTTCCTGACCTCGACCAAACCTTTCACCCCAAGGGGAAGGTTGCAGCTCAGGCGCCTTCAGATATTTGTCAACACACACGTGAGAGAGAAGACATGCCGACACGTCTTCTCCATTCCCGCCAGTATCAGACATCATCTCGCCTGTTGGCATCAGGAGACCAACTTGTTGGCGGGAGTGCCTCTCAGTTGGCCATCACGGACAGCCCAGCTATATGTGGACGCCTCCATCCAAGGGTGGAGAGCGCACCTGGATACGGAACAGTGTGTTCTTAGAACTAGATGCGATGAGACTTGCGATCAGCCATTGGTCGGGCCGCCTACTGGGGCAAGTCCTGTGCGTCTACACGGACAGCTCAACGGCGGCTTGGGCCATAAACAAGCAAGGCTCGACCAAAGCAGACTCTCTTCTGCAACTGGTGATGGAGCTGTTTCACTTAGAAGCTCTGTCTCGCCCGGACAAGCCTCCGTCCATGGAGTGGATGCTGCACCCGACGGTGTTCGAGAATCTATATTTGGGAAGGGATGGTCGCTAATGCTTGCCCCCCTCCCACTCACGTGGCGGCAAAGGTACAGGAAACACGCATTCTCCAACTCCTGTTGGTAGCACCGTTATAGCAAGCCAGGGCCTGGTATGTTCCCCTCCAGAGGGCGTGCTGTCTAGACCCAGTTCCCCTCCCTCTGAGGTGGGACCTTCTGACGAGCAAACCAAGCGACTATTCACGAGAACCCCCAGACTCTTGAGCTTCATGCTTGGTTTGTCTCCAAAGGGATCTGACAAGAGCAGGATTCTCACAATCCGTTGCTGAGGCGGTATCGACCTCACAGAGGACCTCCATAAGGAAGTTGGACATCTTCCAGGGGGAGTCTTTTGCGACCTTCTGCAAGGAGGAGGAGTATGACGTGCAGACTGTCATGGTTCCCCAGGTAACCGACTACCTGGTACACTTGAGGGAGAAGAGGGGGCTAAAGGCCTCCTCTATTATCATCAACCTGAATGTGGGTGGGCAGTAAAAACTTGGGGGACTTGGAGGTGGTTCTTACCCACCTCAAGTCAGACCACTGCAAATGGCGGAGACGACTGTCCTCCTTCCTTGTGGCCATGCGGTCCGCAGCCATGGTTTCGGAGCTTCGTGCTCTCCTGACGGACCTCTTATGTTTTGATGTGAGTGACGGGGGATCGGCCTCTCTGGGACAAGCGCCTGAGTTTATTTGCAAGAATCAGGCCGCAGATCAGAGGGGTAGAACCTTCTCTTTACCATCCATTTTCGGTACGATCGTCCCCACAGATGATGAGAACGGTCTCCTCTGTCTGGTGAGGGCACTGCGGATCTACGCTGAGAGAACCAGGACACTATGGCAGGGAAGACGGAGGTTGGTCCTTCTTCATTCCCAGACCAGAGTCAAGAAACTTGATAAGAGACAACTTAGCGTGTATCTACACTCCACGGTATTGAAAGCAGTGGGGTTAAAGGATAGATGAAATGCATTTTTCTCAAGAATGACAGATGATTACCTCTACGTATATTGTATATCGGAATCAATTGAGCATAAAATCGAGACAATATACACTTGCAATTGATAATTAAGACGATTTTAATTCACCCATTTTAACACTATCGCAATTTGTTCGGCGAATCCTTTTGAAAATGCTCACTGAGGCGTGACTGTGATAAGCGAAAGGCGTTGCGGCTAGTTAGCTACTCCGCCGGTGTCTCGTTAATTAATTAATGATGATTATCACTGCCGCTAAATGAATTTATGAGGTGTATTACATCGCCAAAAAGGCATGTTTATGTAATAATTGTGTAATTGTCATCTGCTGAATTACCTAGTTGGATATCTAAACATTCGATATATGGGAAATTTATGTTGGTTTTTTGAAGGTATCTTTGTGAAATTAACAATCAAAATGTTGCGAAATTACGTTGAATTATGACCATCGCTGAAAATCAAAGTCCTCCACAGACGTCACAGAAGTCATCCCTTCACGGGTCACACCCCCGCAGACTTTCATTCTGGTCGCCGGGGCTAAATCAGGCAGGTTTTTTAAAAAGCCGTTTATAAGTTATTTATGGACCGATTTCAGAAATTTAAAATCGAGCCATTGTCAAATTGACATCCCATTTTAATGAATCCGATTTGGACCATATGTCATTTCATCTATCCTTTAAACCCACCGGCGCGTTCGAACCCGTACAACATTAGGGCGACTATGGCTCTTCATAGTAACTTGGCGGTGACAGACATCATTGCTGGCTGCTTCTGGAAGTCAGGATTGGTGTTCGCCAACCACTACTTGCGTGATGTTTACACGGAGGACCTAGAGGGGATCAACTTGTTGGGTACTCAAGTCTACGCACAGCAACGGGTTCCGAAGGCTCCTCACCGTAGGGGTCAGCCAACTCCTTGCTAATGGGTTAATAAATCTGAACGTGTTCGATTTTAACTTCAGTCACGTGTTGTTGTCTTTTAATTATTGGTGACCATTTAGGTTCAAACCTAACCGCGTGTCAGGGTTTGTTTGCCTTGCTCCTTATGGATCATGTACTTTACCACTTTACAATGTTTAATGCCATGGACCACTGGTCTCGTTACTGACTAAAACTCTCTCTCTCTTTATGTGAGTAGAATAACGGCATTCAAGTGTGAAACTTCGAATACGTATTCGAATATACACTGAGCTCCATGAACTGAGGGCGTACATCCTATAACCATCATACTCATGATTCATTACGATGCAAAAACTTCACATTATAAATAAATTTGCCCAAAACGTGTTTTTTTTCCATGAATCAGACCCTTTAGAACTATTTCCGTGGCACATTTAAATATACAATGTCACACAAATATTCTACTGTGATATATAGTCTAATACTATCTATATAATTGTCTCTTATACATATGTTTTATTTTGATTATGATAGCATATTTTATTCTTTCGTTTGATTTGTTAGTGAATATCTAAATAATATACCAATAGATTTCCAAACTTGTATCTTACATCGTGTTGGTGAATATATATCAGAAGTAATCAGAGTGCGCCGATTTATATAAACTTTGCTTTGCTCAATCAAATCTAGTATACTCAGTCACATAACGTATGTTTAGACACACCATGTTAACATTTTTAATTACTCCCTTATAGTTGCTGATGTCTATTTCAATTGACATGGATTTCGCAATTATTCATAGTAAGTTTTATGGAGAAATCTGATTATATGGTTATTCAATATTTTTTATAAAAAAACACTTGTGTTAATTATATGTATATAATAGCGACCTTTGGGTATTTAAAGTGGAATCATTTATTAAAATCATTCTTATGTTATGTGAATCCAAATGCTAAGTAAATATTTAAAAAAATAATGAAACCAGTAGTCTACTGTTATGTACTTCAAACAGATGACGGTCGAAATGAATGCTGAATTTATAAGTTATTGTAATAATCAGTGCTCGGCATAGGTGCATGACGCTCCTGGTGAGGATTCGAATCTGGCAATAGACTCAACCCGATAAAATGCAAGAATGTGGGCAGGTAATGGGATCCATGTTATGACAATGTTAAATAAAAAGATCAGACTGAGCTACATGTTTTACCAGGTGGCTCTTAATTCTTATCCTGGGTATATTCGCATGGAACCGTAACCGTCACATATACTGGTCTACATGTACAATGTATGTTCCTTAAAATTACCTCATTAAGGCCGAGAGCCGCACATATGCGACAAATTAATTAGCTCCTCACAGCGAGTGACGCAATTATGCGTCAGCTAAATCAGCTCTTATTCGCACATGTGCGTCGGCTGAAAGCATCCCTGTTTCAGCGAGTGACGCATATATGCGTTCTCATTGTTTCATTGCAGAAAACCCATTCTTTCGTAGCGAGTGAACACATATTGCAATCATAGATACACTGTAGATCTCTAAATGTATGTTTTGAATTCGCTTTCTGCACGTATCTATTACATAGACATAACATACATGGAATAAATGCAAGTAAACATAACGGAACAACTTAATCATTACCCGTAAACCGAACAATATACTTCAATTGTATTTTGAGTTCGGTAGATGAAGTGTCAGCTTGGGTATCTCATATAACAATACATCCGGTGTAATTAGTGATTTCTGTTGATTCATTGGCACTAAATGCAAGATGCTGTTTAGTTACGGGATTGATATTTACGCGAATACACATTCAATTAGAGTATAGAAATAACATATTTGACCTTGAAATAACAGTCTAGGGATTAACAATCAGACGGAGACCCACCCTAATTGAATGACAGGTGACCGATGTAAAACAAGCACTTTATAGGACAATCTTCTTCGTAAAGTCACGCCCCTGTCTGTAGTGTCTTATGCAATCATGTTTGAGCATTGTCAATAATGTCTTGCGCATTTACGATGTATGTTGAGCGATGAAAATTGTTTTATATATTTCAAATATATTCAAGTATATAAACATCATTTATCTATTTCGTTAGTCCTCGCTTTCAGTATTTCCCTTTCATGCTGGAGACCATCGCAAATCACGTGTACCTCTCTGTGACAGGCTTCTCGATAATCACAAGTCTACACAACATTTGTAAATGAACACATGTCGGTGAGATATAGGATTATTAAATATGTTTATATAACGTGTATTGTGTGTTCACTGTCGGCCGTAGATATAAATAAAACACGCTTTAATCACATTCATAAACTTGCTGGCATTATTTTAGTGTTTAATAATACTTATTTCCCTAAATTCCCTAATTGTAAAATGAATACTTTCACACTGTTATAATAAAAGTATTTTTGTCTCATCTAATACATACAAATTTATCCCAATTTTTAAAACATGTAACTATACTAAGTGTCATACAGTTACAAGTGATACAGACAAAGCATAAATATAAATTCAGGTGTTTAAATAGATTAAACAGATTTCTTACAGGATTTTAAGTTTGGCAAACTTATCACAACACTGTATATATCATATTTGTTCATCTGTAAGATCTGACAATATATAACTAACAAGCAGCAAATACTTTCAATATCTGATATCTTAATGTAATATCTTTTACAATAGTTCCGTATCACCCATTTCCTGTCTACTTTTTATCGTTATCGTTATCGTTAGATTATTGCAATGTCTGGGGGCCTTCTGTGAATATAGACAAGACTAAAGTAGTCACTTTCCAGAAGTCGTACATTTTCCCAAAGCAGGTTTACTATTATGGTTCAGTCCAACTTGAAAGTCTTACAGGGTTTAGTTATCTTGGTTTATCATTTAAATTTAATGGAAATTTTTCACCAGCTATTAATCTACTGGCGGATAAGGGACTCAAGGCCTGTAATGCTTTATTAAAATAAATTAGAAAAAATAAGATTAATGTTAAAACATCATTGGAGTTGTTTGATGCTTGTGTTGTACCGGTATTGCACTATGGGTGTGAGGTATGGGGCTGGAAACAGAGTGATTGTATAGAGCGAGTTCATCGTAGATTCTGTCAAAATATCCTCAGTGTTAAGAATTGTACAAGTAATCTACTAGTTTATGGAGAACTTGGAAGATTTCCTCTTTATATTCAGCGAGATTTACAAATGGTTAAATTTTGGTTTAAAGTTGTAAGATCAGAAAATTTTATTTTTAGGGAATTGTATTCTAATCTAGATGAAAGTTCTGGTTGGTTACGCCATGTTAAGGATATTCTTACTGTAAACGGGCTGCTCTATGCATGGTTGTCTCCCTTTGACGTACATGTTCCAGTTTTCTTGTCATTATTGAAGCGGCGACTCCAGGATAAATTCATTACTTATTGGTACCAGGAAATGAGAAAATCTGCCACATATCAGTTATATAAATGCCTACAAATGCTTTCACAGCATTGCTCCACCTTACCTCAATGAAATAGTCACCATATACCGTCCTCCGAGACCTCTGAGATCACAACAACAAAAGCTTTTCAGTGTTCCGAAAATTCACACTTCAACTTTTGGAAAAAGAACCTTCAAATATGCAGCTGCAGAAAAGTGGAACTGTCTACCTGAAACTCTCAAATCTGCCTGTTCCCTTGATTCATTCAAGGCGCAACTCAAAACATTTCTTTTCTCTAAAGCTTTCTCCTGCTAAGCGCACATAGCATAGAACTGTGAATAATGCGCTATACAAATGCATGAATTATTATTATTATTATATAAGCAATTTAAGGAAAACTTTGGATTGGAAAGTTATTTAGTTAATGTTTTGAATTTCAAACATAGATGTGCACTAAGTAGATTAAGACTTTCGTCCCACACATTATTAATTGAAACAGGTAAATATAGTAGCAGTAGAATTCCAAGAGATCAACGATTATGTATGCATTGTCATCTTCACGAGATCGAAGATGAATTTCACTTTTTACTACAATGTCCGTTGTACTCTCATTTGAGATCTGTCCACTTAAAGAAATATTATTGTAATCGCTATTCTGTTTATAAATGTACACAATTATTGTCATCAGAAAATATTAATATTCAGCGCTCCCTGAGTAAATTTGTGTATGAAGCTTTTCAATTAAGAAACAACAATTAATACATCATTGTCGATTGTTTACCTCAGCACCGAATCATGTATTATTAACAATGTATGGCCAGAGGCCAAACTTGGCTTGCGCTAATAAAATATGTCTGTCTGTCTGTCTGTCTGTTATGCAAGAAACAACAAACAATCATTCATGTTTATATATAAATGTTTATAATATTTAGACTATATTTAGTATTTAGCATATTTAGTATGGAACGTTAACATCATATAGCTTAAAACATATTATCATGTACATGTATATCACACTCGGATGATGTAATAAAACTAAATATATATGTTGTATATGGAGAAATACATGTATATTATGTAAATTGTATATACGTCACACAGTGTGTGCTAATGATTATGATTCATCATGTATATAATGTGAAATATGGGCTGGGAGGCCTACAATTCCGAAATAAACATTATATTATATATACAATCATGTTTATGACATGCCACTCGCTCTAGCTAAATCAGAGGCGACGAAGTCTAATTGATTTCGTTGCAGCCAGGTGCTAGTGGACCTGGCTGCCTAGGCGTTGAGCTGTTAATTACCTGTCAGCGTTAATGAGTTAAGGGTTAATTGATTAATTTCCAGCGTTCATATTTGAAACTTGCCATGTCCTTCAGTTTCTCCAATGTTTATGTGAACACATTAACATTGAAAACGTACTTACCTTTTAACGATCTCCGTAATTTCAAAAACGCATACTCCAACTTCAATGATTAAGTACATGTCAAGGGGGTGTTTATGAGAAAACCCACAACCTGTTTATCCCGAGGGTAAGGGTTTTTAGCTTATAAACCGACCACATGGTTAAATTTTATGTTTCATCTATTCTAATTGATAGTGCGAAAAGAAAAGGAGTCGTCCGTAAAATATCCCCCTTTGGTAAAAGGCGGTATATATAAGAAGAACTTAGGAAACAATCTCATAAGCCGAGTCCCTGTAGCACAGTGGTATCATCGCTGCGCTTGGTGTGTATGATAGTTTCGGGTTCGAGATGCGCTATTGGAAGAAAAACATTTGCAGATTGATGATTGAATTATCAGTTGCTTTTCAATAGAGTTAGACATACCAGACACCATCTTTCATCTTAAACTTAACATAGTTATTTGAAGAGTGGCATTATTAGATAATTGCCTGGGGTAGTGTGACATTACGTTACAATCCCGCGGATTATGGGATAATCCACGGGACAATACATCCACATAAGAATAATTGAGTATAATAGTATAGGCAGTATGGTGGTGTGACGTCACTGGAGGTTTGTAATTGTTGCCACAACGTATCAAAACCAAAGCATCAAAATCAACCTTTCAGGTTCGGTTTTTAGTTATTCAAATAATGAATGAAGGGTATATGGAGATTTGAAAAATGAATCCTCGAATCCGCTGCTGTTTCAGTTATTAGTTATTCGAATCCGAGAATCCGTTGCTGGATCAGTTATTAGTTATTCGAATCCGCGAAACCGCGAATCCGCTGCTGCTTCAGTTATTAGTTATTCAATACTGAATGAAGTGTATCTAGAGATTTTAATAACGAATCTGCATATGTTTCAGTTATTAGTTATTCGAATCGGCGAATCCACAAATCAGCTGCTGTTTCAGTAATAAGTTATTCAAATAATGAATGAAAGGTATCTAGAGATTTGAATAACGAATCAGCATATGTTTCAGTCGTTAGTTATTCGAATCCGCGTTTCCGCAGCTGGCTCAGTTATTAGTTATTAAAATAATGAACGAGGTGCACATGGAGATTTGAATAACGAATCCGCCAATCCGCTGCTGTATCACTTTTTAGTAATTCGAATCCGCGAATCCGATGCCGGCTCAATTGCTGGTAATTCAAATAATGAATGAAGAGTATATGAGAATTAAAAACGAATCCGCCAATCCGCATCTGTTTCAGTTATTAGTTTTTCAAATAATGATTTAAGGGTATCTAGAAATTTAAATAACGAATCCGCAAATATTTCAGTTATTAGTCATTCGAATCCGCTGCTGGTTCAGTTATTAGTTTTTCAAATAACGAATCTGCGAATCCCTAATCCGCTGCTTACTTCAGGTGCCAAATCATGGGGAGGGTTCCCTTTGTGGTTCCTTCCTTTGGTGGGAATGTACATTTCCGTTTGCAGTTTAAACATTCCTTATAAAGTAAAAATACTTTAAAATCTTTAGAAAAATAGTCAAAATGATAATTTGATGGCACATATTTAGAAAACATGTGAAATACAGTTCAACACATATTTGCGCACCCAAAATAATTTTGTAACAAGTAAAGATTGGTTACTATGCCGAACAACAAGATATATGAATAAATTTCACCAAAAACATTGTTGGTGCGATATAAAAACTTATTGCAATGATTGTATTGTACAAGCTGTAGCGGGGATGTAGCTAAGTTGGTATAGCCCCCACTCGTCACCCGGTAGGTCGGGAATCGATTCCCGGCCGCGTCATACCAAAAGACGTTAAAATATGGGAGTTGTTGCTTCCTTGCTTGACACTCAGCATTATAAGGATAGAACAACGCTTTAAACTGACGCTGCACTGTGGCTGCCGGATGCCATTGGCACATATCGAATTTCCGAATTCATTGTAATGAGGACAGTGAAGTGTTGTTATTATGATTATTATGATTATTATTATTATTATTATTATTATTATTAGTATTATAATATATTGGTATTTCGATAATATTGGTCACCCATAACATTGATTATGGAATTAGCCAATCAGAGGTGACGTTACGTTTGCATGAAGAGATCAATTACATTTACTAATTGCTTTTCGAAAAAACAAATTTATAGCAATATATCGTGTAAAAATGCATATCGAGATGTCATATAGTCAGTCGACAGAACAACATTGCAATGTTGATTCGCCATTAGCAAGACTAACGTTTCAATTACTTAATTTATCGGGTGTGCAAATATATATAATTAAACACAATAATAGTACGTTTTTGATTACACGTAATTATTTATACTTACCTGTTGACTAGACCTACTTTGCCTTACCTCCTATAGGTAATGCTATTTCAACCTTAACACAGACGAACTTGAAGAGTGGAGAAGGGGTGCGTAAAATCCCTTATCCAAGGGGCGGTAAGTCTAGGTGGTCTCGTGACGTCACTACCTGTTCATGTCACTCTCCGAAAGTCCCAAAAGGCAAGACAGACCAAGTGGGGAGGATGGGAGGGCCTAGAGCGTAGGTCTAGTCAACAGGTAAGTATAAATAATTACGTTTAATCAAAACGTACTATTATTTAAATACCTATCTGTTGACTAGACCTACTTTGCCTAGAATCCCACCGCAAGGAGGCGGGTCAGTAGAAACATGGTAGTGACGAGACCAGCGACTAGCCCTGAGTGTAAGCTAACCTACGAGTCCTCCACCCTGTGGTGAGGACAAGGCACAGCCCGGGAGATACCATCTCTACCGCTAAGCGGATCGAAGAGACAACCCTGCCACTCAACTTCCGATCAACACACTGCCCCCCCCAACCCCAACAGGGAGGGGGGTGTTAAAGCGAAGTTAAAGAAAAAACAACAGACACGAGAGCTAGCAATGTAAACCATGTTTATTTACAATGAGCCTTAAAGCTCCTAAGGGGGTTGACCCCTTCTTGGTCTGGTTGGGGGGCCACCTTCGCCTGAGCGAAGATCTGTTGACCCAGCCTAGAGATGCCTTCAAGATTTGCTGTTGAGACATCTCGTTGGTAATGGTTGGCGAAAACCTCTGATGAACGCCAAAAACATCCTGCCATCCTGCCAACCGCGATGTTGCAATGATATGCCATTGTGGCTGATACTGCGCGGATCTCATGAGGGTTTGAACGCGAAGGCGGAGGCAAATCCGCGGCCTTGTACGCATCAATGACCGCCGACCTCAGATACACGCCCAACGCTCGCTTATCTAGCTCCTTGGTGCTTCTAGGCGAGTGCGGCAAGAAAAGACGACGTCTGCCGTCTCTCAGCCTGCAGGTACGCTGCGTGTACACCCTCAAGGCCCTCACCTGACACAGAGAGAGGTCCACCTCACCCGACTCAGAACCCAGAGCAGGGATAGAGAATGTACGGCCAGCCTCATCAGCTGCCTGGTTCTTACATACAAAATCAGGAGCCAAACCAAGAGAGGCCGAACCCCCCTCCCTAACCTCAAAACGTAGAAGGTCCGCCTGCAACGCATGGATTTCAGAAATCCGCGCTGCGGAGGCCATGGCCAACAGAAAAACGACCTTGATGATGAGAGGGAGAAGGGGTACGTCGGAGAGCGGTTCATACGTATCGGAGCGAAGGTGGTTGAGCACCACCGCTAAGTCCCACTCAGGTTGACGAAGCCTGGACCTGCCGTCAACCGAACGTTTTAATGAGGTCCTTGAGGACCGACACATCCAACCTTGCGATCTCTTCCTGAGCACCGACAGGATAGCTGACATGTTGGTGTTGATTGAAGACGCCTTTAGATGCCTGGTGTTGCGTAGGTACACCAAGTACTCCATGACCTGAGGAACTGAGGCCTCCGCCTGGATGAAATCCCTCTGAGCACAGAATGAGGCGAAGGCCGGCCACTGGAACTCATAGAGTTTCCTAGTGGTCTTCCTATGAGAGGTAGCTATGGCATTGACGACGCACTTGGAGTACCCACTGCTCCTTAGCCCTCTTTTAATACAAGCCAGGCGTGAAGGGGGAACACCTGAGGGTTCTCGTGCAACCTTCCGCTTAGCCTTCTGATGAGCAGATCTCTCCGTGTCTGAATCGGAACCGGTTCCCGATGACAGAACCGTCGGAGAGGAACGAACCACGGTCGGGCTGGCCACCAAGGGGCAACCAGAAGGAGACGAAGAACCCGAGTTGCTCCTATCTTGGCTTCAACTTGGGAGAGGATGGCCGGCGGTGGAAAAGCGTAGGGGTCCATCCCCTCCCACTCTAACGAGAGCGCGTCTAAGCCCATTGCTAGTGGGTCTGGCACTGGAGAGACATAGGTTGGCAATTGGTGGTTGAGACACGTCGCGAACAGATCTATCAGAGGCGTGCCGAACTGGAGACACAACCCCCTGAACACCACCGGATTCAGTTGCCACTCCGTCGGGGGAGCGGCATCTGGTCGCGACAACGCGTCCGCCAAGATGTTCTTGGCACCTGGAATGTGGACTGCTCGAATGTCCAGGTCCACCTCGTCCACCAGCTCGAAGAGCTGGACTGACACGCGTAGCAGAGACTCGGCCTTGGTGGACCCCTGCTTGTTTATCGACCAAGCAGCTGCTGAACTGTCCGTGTGGACTAGCAGACACTGGCCTCGCAAGAGGGACTGCCAGTGCTGAATGGCAAGACGTACTGCATCCAACTCGAGGACGTTGATGTGTTGGTTCCGATCTGATGGGGACCAGACTCCCGCCACCTGCTCGTGACCCATATGCGCCCCCCACCCTTGAGTGGAGGCTTCTACGAACAGGTGAGCTGAGGGGGGACGAGGACGAAGTGGGACACCGGCTAACACACTCTCGTCCACCCGCCAACAAGCTAGGAACCGATTGAGGTCTGGGGTCAAAACTATGTTGTGACGGCAACGCGCCTCCCTGATATGGGGATTCAGGAACACCTGTAACGGGCAAAGGAACAACCTCCCCCTGCGGGTCAGGTCCTGAGCTGATGTTAGTAACCCCAACACTCTTTGCCACTGACATAGGGAGAGCGATGCGTCGAGCGCGCGATCCATTAGGCGATCGTAAAGAGCCATCCGCTCCCTCGTGACGAACCCGCGGAACAGCTGAGTGTCTAGAATAGCCCATAGGAACTTCAGACGAGTCGCCGGAACCAAGTCCGACTTCTCTAAGTTCACTGACCAACCTAGACGTCGGAAAAGGTCTATCGTGAACCTGAGCTGCGCCTCGAGAACGACCGGAGAACGGTTGTGAGCGAGCCCATCGTCCAAATACATTAGGAACTAAATGTCACATTGGTGCAGGAATTGGACGATGGGCTGAGTCACACGTGTGAAAAGCCAGGGGGCGGACGAGATCCCGAACGGGAGCACGCACCACTGAAAATGTCTCCCGTCCAGAATGAATCGGAGGTACCTGTGATCCCGATAGTGGATCGGAACATGCAGGTACGCATCCTGGAGATCGAGAGACACCATGCAGTCAGTCTGAGCGCTCCAAGGACCGCATTACAGACGGAAGAGTCAAGAGTCGAAAATAAGGCGGCCGAACGAGGTAGGAGCGGTTGAATACCTTCAGGTCGTGGATGAGCCGCCATTTTTTCGAATTTCTTTTGGGTATGACAAACACTGGGGAGTAGAACCCCGGAGTTAGATGCGGGTTCAGGAGATTAAGAGCTCCACTTGATCCAAGGTCAATTGGAGCCGGTCCCCTGCTAGGGACGGGGATGCGGAACCCCTGACCCAGAATCCGACAAACGTAAGGGTCTTACCCTAACTGTACCCAGTTCCTGAAAAAATCTTGGAGTCGACCCCCCACCGAACCCTCCAACACCGGAACGAGCGGAGGGGGGAGCAGAGGGGGTGACCAAGAGTCACTTCCTTCGCTTCCCCTTCTGAGGGGTACGACCTCCGCCACCGGGACGGAGGGACTTGGGGGACCCGCCACGACCTCCCTGCCGAAATTCCGTTTTCGCTTTCTTGGGGGAAGGTTGGCCTCTACCCTGACCTTGGCCCTGACGATAATTGGTATGAGGCCGCTTCGGTGTTGTTTGCCTCTGACTGACGAGGCGATTGGTGAGGTCTTGCTGCTGAGCTTCCTGTCCGCTCTCAGAACCTCGGGGATACGACCCCCAAACAGAGATTCAGAGTGAGCAGGGGCCTGTCGCAGAAAAGATTTCTGATCGGGGTTGAGACCTGACCTGTAAAGGAAATTGTCTCTGCGTAGCACTGTGACCCCCGATGAGATCCGAGAAGCAGATAACATGATCTGCGCCAGGTCCGCAGCCACATTGCCGAATGCCTAAAACAACACCGGGTCACCCGACTCCATGCCCACCTGCTTGGCACAGGCAAGCATCGCCTGACAGGTGAAAGCCACGTTGTTGCCCAAGCCTAACACTGTGCGAGCCTCTCTGTCGAGATGTGTAAACTGCGCATGAGGTGCGTCAGGGGCAAACAACCGAGACGCACCCTGATCTAGAGTGGGCGGAACGAATTGGAATGGAACCGGATACAGAGGCAGTTGCCGTCTGCGCCTGTCCGGCACCACTAAAGGCGGAAGCAGACGGCCGGGAACCGCAGCCGAGATGACCTGCTCCATATCCTCAGTGGCGTCGAGCAGAACTCTATGCGGCGGAAAGGCGAGACGCGCGGGAGGTGCGTCGCCTTCAGGGCAGAAAGAAGCCCTCCTGGCTGCCGACGACCGAGGACCCGCCACGCTAACTTGACTGAGTGGTACCTCTGCGAACGAGGCCACTTCCGAAAGCATGGCGATTGAGTCGATCACTGGCGGATCCTCCGGTGATCCCACATCCTCCCCCTCCGCTTCAATACTGGTGAACGGAGGGTTCGATACGTCGACGAAGCGGACGGGTGGGCAATACCACTGTGACACGACGCATAGGGGTGTGAGCAGTACGCGAGGAGGCAGCGGACCCGGAGGCCCTAGAGGACGTGGGACGCGAACCCTGCGACACGAGGTCCACATTTGGTTCATCCGGTAGCGTAGTAGTGTGATTAGCGTGAGAAGGTACAGTCAGCGGACCCAGGCGAGCGTCGAGCAAAGAAGAGACCATATCCTTAAATGATGCAAGGAGGAGGCCCGTATTGACTTTATAAAATTTGGCCTTCTTGGTCTTCTTCCTCTTGCTTTGGGGCATAGGAGATGCGCTGACCTTGAGCCTAAGCGGAGACATATGCTTGTCTGGCGAAGGGGGGGACAACACGCGTGTCCACGGAAGAGTACGTGAACGCGAACGCGAAGGGGGAGAGAGCGAATCTCTCGACCCCCTAGCGGATTCGGATACGACGGGCGACTCACGGTCGAACTCATCCGCCCGTTCCGAGAGGACAATGTCAACCCCCTCCTCCGGAGACGGATGACGAATGGGAGAAACCTCACGACGTTCAGTTGACGAGGCACGTTTCTGAAGCGAAGCCCTATCGGCCACGGACTTTCGAATGGCGTTGACATACGCAAGGAAGTCTGACGCAGAGAGAGCTGCACACTCATCGCAACGATACTCGTCTTCGCAAAGATCCTTACACTTTCTACATAATAAGTGCGGATCCTTGGTGGCCGACTTCCTCCCTCCGCAATTAGTACAAAAGGCGGAGTACATGGCGGAGCCGGCGTAACACGTGACGTAGGCGAAGGGTAGTGACAGCTGAGTCACTTACGCAGTGGGGCGAAGGACGAGACACTCGCATGCGTAGCGTAGAAGAGGCGAGTCACTAGACGAGTCGAATCACTAACGCGAGACACTTACGTAGCGTAGCGTAAGAACCAACAAACTCCTCCGATAGTTAATCGAGAGAGTTGAAGCAAGGCCCCGAACTCGAAGAGGACAAGGCCAATATCAAGTAATGGTTAGTCAAGATAAGTGACTGGCGAACCAGCTTACACAGATTACAGATTAAGATAACCACTTACGAGACGAGACTAATCAAATATACAAACCAAAGGCGAAAGACTAACGAAATGAATGACAAGCGAAGCGAATGACAGGCGAACCAAATCACTGGCGAGACGATGCAAGTCAAATCAAATCGGGCCTAACGCGAGCGACGAGCCTAAGGCGATAGACTGGCGAAGCAAGTGCCTGGCTTACGCGAGGCACTGGCGAGACGATGCGAGTCAAGTAGAATCAAGCCTATGGCGAATGACTGGCGAAGCGAATGATTGGCGTAGCGAGTCACTTGCGAGACAAAGCGAGTCAAGTTGATTCGACCTAAGGCGATAGACTGGTGAAGCGAGTGACTGGCCTAAGCGAGACACTGGCGGGTAGATGCGAGTCAAGTAGAATCGAGCCTAAGGCGAAAGACTGGCGAAGCAAGTGACTGGCGAAGCGAATCACTGGCGAGACGAAACGAACCCCACTGATTCAACCTAAGGCGATGGACTAGCGAAGCGAGTGACTGGCGTAAGCTAGACACTGGCGGGTAGATGCGAGTCAAGTAGAATCGAGCCAAAGGGGAACCTGTCGAAGGGGGGTCCGCCGCGTAGCGAGTCAAGTTGATTCGACCTAAGGCGATGGACTGGCGAAGCGAGTGACTGGCGTAAGCGAGACACAGGCGGGTAGATGCGAGTCAAGTAGAATCGAGCCAAAGGCGAATGGTAGGCGAAACCAATAACTGGCGAAGCGAATCACTGGCGAGACTGAGCCAGTCAAGTTGATTTCAACCTAAGGCGATAGACTAGCGAAGCGAGTGACTGGCGTAAGCGAGACACTGGCGAGTAGATGCTAGTACAGTAGAATCAAGCCAAAGGCGAATGACTGGCGAAGGGTCCGCTCGCGTAATGATAAGCTAGGCGAGTGAATGGAAACGCGTAGGTAGTTGATACGGACCGAAGGCGTACGACTGGCGGACGCGAATGACAAGCGAAGCAAGTCACAGGCGTATGGCGAAGCGAGTCAACAACCAACAGTCGAAGGTGACTGGCGGAGGGTACGCCTTACAAGGCGTGCGAACCGAAGCAGTCAATGAAGACAGGTGAGAGAAACACAAAGACACGAGCTGCACGTGCAAGGCAAGCAGCCACCTCTCGGGCAGCCACACATCCAGCACATGTCAACAAGGCCCTTGTACCCCAACACCTACTAAAACAGATTGTTAAACAATCTGCTAACGACGAATTGTAGATATAGCAGTTGAAAATATCCCTCAAAATAGTAAGAGATAGCTAGCAAGTTAGCAACAAAGTCACTAGAAATACCCAGTCTCAGAACAAAACAAACACGTCTATCTTGCTCTGCAACTAATAGGAGAGTGACATGAACAGGTAGTGACGTCACGAGACCACCTAGACTTACCGGCCCATGGATAAGGGATTTTAAGCACCCCTTCTCCACTCTTCAAATTCGTCTGTGTTAAGGTTGAAATAGCATTACCTATAGGAGGTAAGGCAAAGTAGGTCTAGTCAACAGATAGGTATTTAAATAATAGATTCCAGTTAACTTTAACGGCTAATTTCAAAGATATAATTAATCATACAATAATAAAGCGAAATATAGTCACAAGTGACGATAAAAGGATTCAGCGGTTAATAAATAAAATGTCATGAATGAAGCCATCCTTCTATTGTTATTGCGCATCTTTTAAAGAAAGTTGCACCCTCTAGCATGTCCGTAGGATTATTGAGAAACACATTCAAATGAGCAAAACGGCATATTTTCGGAATCCTGGAGAAAAGCACATATTGTGACGTAACTATCAACTTTTACATGATAATGATCTGAAGTTGAATTGTTGAGCAAATATCGGGAAACAAATTGATTGCAATAAATAACCTTGACATTGATTACTTTTTTATAGAGTAATGTCCCTTTGAACATGAAACCAAAAAACCGGACCTTTAAAAAAGTACCATTTTCAAGGGCAGGTAATTCAAGTTCTAGGACAAAATTGAAAAATTTGGCTCGTTACTTTGTTAACCATTTATTCAGCTTTAATATGAGCTATCATACTTGTCTGTACGTGTTGCCGTTAGTGAGAAGAAGATTTTTGAAGACTCACACCTTCAAAATCGCGAAATTTCAGTAAATTTTCATTTGATTTCAAAAGTGTCCAAATTGTTCCATAACTATTAACTTTTATATGATAATGATCTGAAATAGAATTGTTGAGCAAATATCGGGGAACAAATAGCAATAATTAATTCTGACATCAGTCTATATATGATCGAGTTATGTCCCTTTGAAGATAAAGCCAAAAAACGAATATTTAAAAAAGGACCATATTCAAGGGCAGATAATTCCAGTTCTAGAACGAAATTCAAAATTTTGGCTCGATACTTTGTTAACCGTTCATTTATCTTTAAAATGAGCTATCATACAAAACTGTATATATTGCCAGGATTTAGAAGAAGATTTTCAAAGACGCACACCCTCAAAAGTGCGAAATTTCGGTACATTTTCAGTTTTTAGCAATTTGTGACTAGGAATGACTGTTCGCGAGCGATTTTATTGTTTAATTACAATGACCATTCTAATAACTTACTCTCCTGAAAAAATCATGAAATTCGATGGGTAGGTTTTTGAGTTACAAATGTATGTCCCTTTGAAATTTGTGCTTTTTTCAAAATCTACCAACTTTGAGTGTCCACTGTGCAAAGATTATTGGGAGTTCGCTGTTGAAAAGTTTACCATGCATTCTACAATGCCTGAGCTGCATACATGTATAAGTTTCACCTTCATGGTGCAAGTATCTTCAGAGGAGAAGATTGTCAAAGGTGCATGGGGTCGGGAAATTTTCAAAAGTGCAAAAAATCAATATGGCGGCTAAACCACGTGACTCGCGAATTCGCATGATTTACTTTTTTACTCGTATTGACATTGCGCATCGCTTAGAAAAAGTTTTAAGTCTCTAAGTGCATTTTGAATTTTTTTCCCATGTTAAAAATTGACATTTGGATTCGAACTGGACCTCTAATGGTTGATTCGAATAGGCCCAAAAGCTTCGCATGTCTATTCCAAACTATGGGCTATCAGCATGTAAAATTTGGTTGCATTTGCTTCAGCCGTTTTGGCTGAATCTTGTTCACAAAGTTCGTGAAATAATAAAAATAATAAACACGCCAATAACAATAAGGATTCAGCAAATTGCTGAATCCTTAATTAGAATGAGTAATCATCTCGCACATTGGAACGTAATACATTCTCATGGATACAGTGCATTGATCGACCTGCCGCAACATAGTTCCTGGAACTATCTGCGATATAACATCATTTATATCATGTTACAAATACCTCGTGACTACAAATTCTATAAAAGCTTAACATTCCAAATGTGTTAAAAGATGTTAAACAATAGGAAAGCGGTTTGCCAATAAGTGAACGAGGTGTATATGTAAGGTGATGAAGCATGTTTGAATACTTATGCTGACTACATCTAACATCTACATGCACTGCCTAAATCCTTTATTATGACAGATGTAAATTAAGGAAAGCTTAACAAGATGTAAGGGATTTAAGACATTACTGTAACTCCTTAATGTCATCTCGTCATCCACATATAACATGATGTGGTCTCATGTATAGGATAATAGGGCTATATGTTCTTACGTCCCCCAAGCGCATGACATTTATCGTGGAAGTAGAAATAAAATGGGTTTAGAAGTTTATTTATCACATGTATTTATTCATGAAGATATCACTTCTAACATATTTTGAAAGAACTATGCACTCACAACTAGGCGCAGGTAATACTGAGCGATTGAGTTATTGTTTAACTCCGCGTTGGCAGTATCACAGTCATTAGCGGCGCACATATACATCAATCATTTTGCAACACACTTAACAATAGATTTGACACAAGTTATGAAGTACCCACTTGTTGGCCCAAGTACGACATCGCATCCATCAAAGAAAAGGGAGTAAGATATTGCTTATGATTTAATTAAGCACGACAGGAAAGCAGGACTGCATATAAATGGAACTTTTCAATGTTATCATAATGTTTTAATCCCCATATTTCAGATCCATATAAAAGTATTGGGCTTATCTTTAAAAATGTGTTAAATGTCATATCACCTAAAGATCGCATAGTTCTGTAGATACCTATCAAAATTGTCAAGGCTTGTGTTGATGCCTCTTTAGTGTGGTGAGCCCAAGACAGGTGATTACAAAAATATACACCTAGATATTTATAAGCACTAGTAGTTTGAAGAAGTTCTCCTTAATAAAACATTTTTCGATCTTTGAAAGTTTTCCCCCATTCTTGAAAACAATGATTTTGATTTTTTCTCTGTCGACACATAATTTAAATTGCTCAGAAAATGTGTCTAATTCATCTATTTGTTTCTGTAAACCGCTAATGGTACTAGAATATAGTACAATGTCATCTGCAAAAAGGCAATAAAAATAATTGCACCGTATCTGGGTGTAATTGTATTCCATTTGTACATACATATTCGTGTTACATATTTGCTGTGCTAATTCGTTAATGAAAAAAACTAAACAAGAAGGGGCTTAAAATACAGCCTTGTCTAACTCAAAGTTGACTAATAAATGGCTCAGAAATTTCTTGATTGTTTCTAACACGTACCCTTAACATGTTGGTATATACTTTTCAACATTTTATTCATTCTACTACTAATTCCCTGGGTTTGTAGGATATCCCATAGTTTAATTCTCTCTACAGAGTCAAAAGGTTTTGCAAAATCTACAAATAACGCATAGAACCCCCCCCCCCCCCCCCCCCCCCCCCCCCCCCCCCCCCCCCCTTTTGAGCTCAGGTATCTTTGAATTCGTTCGTTAGTTCGTTCACAAACCTTGAAAGTTATGATTTTTACTATACTGGGACCCCTCTTTGGGAAATATGCCTTTAAAGTTATATTTAAAAAGTCAATGTTAAACAATTTCGTAGTGCTTTATCTCGTTTCCATTGCTCATCTCATGAACTATTTATTGAAACTGGCAGGTATGTCGGCGTTGTAGAGAAAACAGAACATGTCAAGTTTGTAATATGCACGATGTTGAAGTTTAGCTACATTTCTTGTTTACCTGTCCGGTTAACAAAGTCCTTGGACCAAATACCTGAAAGACGCTGTAGAACGTTTTTCTTACTGAAATAAAGTGATCTCACGAAAAGGTAAATAAGTGTTACCCATGGCTAAATAATACTCATTTGTCAATAAAAAATAGTTCTAAAACGAATGTACATTGTTCGGTTAAGCCTTTTCGAGCGGCCATTTTAAGGTGTTCACATTAAAATGGCCGGTCGAAGGTAGTTCAAGTTATCTGACTGATGTAGCAGTACCTAAACACTAAAAGTAGAGTAATATATATCGAACAATGATAGAATGGTCAACCATCTTGCATTCTGAATTCAAATTCGCATGAGACCTACAAATGTACCTCTCACACTGAATAATTCCACGCCACTGTCGCTTTATGCGTCGCACCATTTTCTTCCAACGCCGACAACCGTTTTCTATGGATACGGCTTATCAGGTCGTGTAATTAGATGTTTTACCCTCTCACATTTCTGTATAGTGTATAAACTTTAATGATAAATAGCAAATTTGAGAAAACAAATATGCCAAATACGTGCTACAGCGCCTTTAGACCATACTTTAAATATTACCAAAATGTAACAAAACTAGTGTCATTGTTAACAGAAACCAACACTCTATTTTTACAGAGCCTTGCACTGAATACTTATTATGCAATCATGTCTTTCAGAAATATCTATTATAACATCAAGAAAGTGATCTAACCATGAATGAATGTACTACAGGCATGTGACCTTTCAAGTACGTATACAAATATTGATTGATGCGTCGAGTTCGTAAATGAGAAGCAATCAATTATATTTTCATGAGAACCAATATGATGGGGGATGTTTATGACCCTGTCTTGTTGTTATACATACATTCTGAATACTTCTATGTCTTCATTTTTTATGAGAAGCATACATATCAAAGCAATCTCACACAAATATTTTTTTTAGATTTTGCAAATTTGTTGGCAGTTTATTATACCCCGTTTTTTATACCCGTGTCATCGTGTTTGCCCGTGCACCGTCCGTCACACAAACAAGCAATTGTCACTGAGGTGACATGATCCCTCACAGTAAATTAATACTTCAAAGTAAAAACATAATGCAATGGTCACACAAATCGCCTGGGTCCTGATTGACCTTGAACATTATGCCAATGTCACTAAAATCAAATCAGCCCTCTGTCTGCCCGAGTAGAAAGTAGGTGTAATGTATAAAGTCTTAGACAATTCAGTCAAAGGGTATTTTGATATCCCGCTGACAAGGGTAACTTGTCAAAGTTTCCTTATGGTCGTGAAGTTCGAGGTCACTTAACATTTTTGGAACATTACTTTGATCACTATGGTTGACCTATATATAACGTATGAAAAAAACCCTAGTGAATAGTACTTAGGTATTCCACTTCGTATATATGTATGAACTATATCCCCTGCTAAACGCGTGGCGGGGGTATAATAATGCAATTAAACTTCAAAGAAAAAACATAAAAAAAAGTTCAATGCTGACACAAATAGTATCGCACTGTAACAGTCTGTATTTCAGTGTATACAGTTACTTATTGCGTTTAGTCTTAGTTTTGTCTATTTGTGTTTAGGGTTAATCAAATTTGAAACTTACTTATGCAAATGCATAAGAAAGACTTATGATAACATCAAGCAGAAAAGTTTAGTTATCTCCCGGTTATCCTTACGGAACCAACATGATGTGTTTATCTTTAAATATTATTATCTTTTGATTTCTATTATAATCTAAGTTAACTACAGCAGTTCAATTTAAGTTGAATGAGACATGATAGCAAACATAAAACTTTATGGATAGTCAACAGTGATTGAGTAGTTAGATGGATGTGCATAGATATGGGACATAAATAACTAGTTGTGAAAATGGTTGCATGCAAATATTACTTGGAGACATAAACGTGTAATAACCTCAATGACTTCGAATGTTGCAATGGGTAATAACATAGTGTTCACCAAAACAATAAAATGACAGACATATTTGTATCATGTGTTTGATAAATGTGTTAATATATATCCGCAATAAAGAAATGACTATTCATAGACACTGTTCACCTGCAATATTAAGGTGAAATATACGATTGAATAATGAATGGAATTAACAAATTTTAGCATTTACGATTCCATATTTCTGAGAGTTTGAAATTTGATAAGCCTAAAGAATAGAAATGTTCCAAAAAACGTCGTTGTAAAACATTTTTCTGATTTTAACTGAGATGATAATGAACATATACCAAATGCTTCAATTTGGTATTAAAACAGCAATATGATGAGTGTACATGTGTTCATAATATGGTGTCACATGTGGCATGGCCACACATATACTTTTCTAGTTTAATTAAAAAAGATTATTAGTTAGATATCATGTAAACAACATTTACTCCAGCATACTGGAATATGATTTTTACACATACGATTTATTTTAGCAACCAAATCAAATCTGACATGAAAATTATTGTCCTGCAAACATGTATGTATGAATAAACGCTTTTAAAGAAATGTAAATATGAATACATCCTGCCTATAGCATCAACTTTCGGAAAGCTTGCCCATAAAATGACCCGGTCGACCAAAAATCCCCTTTTATCATTCAAGATTTGCATTAATAGAATACACAAATGTAAAAACATGGAATATATTTGGTAAGAAACATCAATAACCCCCATAATATTTTATTCGGAGCATCAATAATGAATACGATATCCTGTTCAGTTGAATAATTGATAAGAACATGAGTCATCTTAATCTTAATCAATCAAGAGTTGTGTCATTGGATGGTGGTATTTTGTTGATTGATAAACAGACAATGTATGTAAGCGGGTTTTTTGCACAGCGTGACAGCGTTCCTTAAGTAAGGATTATTTATATGGTTTATGCTTGTATCCAAGTATAAAAGCAACACAATGTTAAAAATCGCAAAGCTGCATCCCAAATTAAAAAAAAAGTGTAAGTACTATTTTAATTGTAATTGTTATTTTGATTTCGCTTGGACGTCAATTGTATTATTTCACCTGTACTGACAAATCGATCGCTTTCTAAGAATACAATTTTCACACTGAAATTTATTATTTGATCAGTTGGGCATGATTTCGTATCTTGCAAGAAGAAAAAATATGTTATAGATAGGAGCATATACTCCAAATTGTGGATCTCTTATAACAAGAAATTCTTTCTTCAGAAAATACATTTCAACTGCTGCTTAACCATTTAATTATTGTGTCTTCTTTTTCCACCTTTGAGGTGTTTACTACCAATTGGGCACAGTTGGTACTCTAGAGTGTTTTGAGCCTAGGCTCATTTAACTCTAGAGTGTTTTGAGGCTAAGCCCATTTAACTCTAGAGTGTTTTGAGCCTAGCCCCATTTAACTCTAGGGTGTTTTGAGCCTATGCCAATTTAACTCTAGAGTGTTTTGAGCCTAGGCCCATTTAACTCTAGAGTGTTTTGAGCCTAGGCCCATTTAACTCTAGAATGTTTTGAGCCTAGGCCCATTTAACTCTAGAATGTTTTGAGCCTAGGCCCATTTCACTCTGGTACTTTTTTCTAAGAATATTCAATTTAGACTATTCCATGGTCTCTGAAAATGAATTAAAACATGAAAAATGTGAAATTATGAATACGTAAATCTTCTTTCACAGACCATTTGATAGAGTCATTTAAGCCTGAATAGAGTCATTTGAGGCTGGACTCATTTGCGCATTTTGCTAGTCCCATATGCCTCTAAAGTCCTATGGGGCTAGCCTCAAACAACTCTAGAGTCATGTGGGGCTAGCCTCAAATAACTCTAGAGTCATATGAGGCGGTAGAGTCATTTGAGACTGCTACACCGGTGGTATATATTAAGTATTATTTTGATGGGATTTTGAAAACATACAATTATTTTCAAATAGCATCAAGTAATCACGTTAGTTGATACAAATTATTACACATGTATTTTAAAGCAACATGTCAACAATACCGAACTTATTCGCAAAGAGACGGTCAGGGGTGATTGAACCACTGGGTAGGTTGAGCCATCATGCTTTTCTGGAATCCTAATACAGCATATTTGGAAGGTCATGCCACTTTACTGTTAAGGCTGATGTTATTCCTGTATGGTCAAAAATGTGAGAGATAAAAAGCTTACGTCCTTATCAATACCTTGATGAGTTAGAAAATAAGAAGCGCACGATTGTTTTTTTCTGTAGTAATTGCCCGTGTTTAGTTTTTTTTTTACTCTCTTTATGGTAACTCAAAAGGGGATAGCTTTTCTCAGAAACTGTTACGACAGGATTAACGAATTTGGTGTGTTGCTTGCGGGAATAAATATATATAGATGCCGTTCGTTCACAAACCTTGAAAGTTTTAATGTGTGTGTATAAATAAAGTATTTGATATGAAGATATGGTCAATATTGTTTTATGAATCTACGGTATGGGGACTAAACAATATGAAAAAGTTCAATATATGCAAACAACAGAGTTCGTGGCGTCTCACCAAACACATGTATCACGATGGTCTACGGTGAGTAAGCAGATTCCCATTGTTTACATATTCTTCGATTAGAGCTATGAAACATTGGGAACGAATGCTAAATATGCCATTTCAAAGATTCAAGAAAAAAACATTATATCGTGATGAAACTGATTAATAAAACTGGTAAAAGATTTTGGGCTGATATCAGAGAGATACACTGTATTCAGCAAGAGAGGATATATTATGGTTATGTTTGGTATGTCAAAGTGTTCACTCACAATCGGGGTTTATCAGGCCAATAACATAAATCCTGGTTAGAATTCATATCATTATCAATTAAATGTATATATTACAGACACAAGAAATCTGAAGTATGCCTTGAAAGTTATATTTCACAAATCAATGTTAAACAATTTCGTATTGCTTTATGTCGTTTCCAATGCTCATCTCATGAACTATTTGTTGAAATTTGAAAGAGAAAACAGAACATGTCAAGTGTGTAAAATGCACGATGTTGAAGTTGAGCTACATTTCTTGTTTATCTGTCCGGTTTACAAAGTTCTTGGACCTTTAAAGACGCTGTAGCACGTTTTTCTTACTGAAATAAAGTGATCGCACGAAAAGGTATATAAGTGTTACAAATAATACTCATCAATCAATAAAAAGAGTTCTAAAACGAATGTACATTGTATGGTTAAGCCTCTTTGAACGGCCATTTTAAGGTGTTCACATTAAAATGGCCGGTCGAGGTTAGTTGATCTGACTGATTCAGCAATACCTAAACACTGAAAATAGAGTAATAAATATCGAACCATGATTGAATGGTAAACCATCTTGCATTCTGAATTCAAATTCGATTGAGACCTACAAATCTACAAGACCTACAAGTTTAAAAGATGCTTTGTTATCGTGTTATCAAAGAAATTCCTGAAACCGTCTGAAATTCTGGTTAAGTACATTTGCCTTCCTTCTGCCTCCGTGGCACAATAGGCTAAAGGGTTAATTCACGAACCACAGGTGTTACTGGTTACGGGTTCGAGACACTTTCATCAAAACATTTGCTACAATTGTACTATATATTTGAATTTTTTCAAAATGAGTCTCAAATATTGTCTTCAGATCTATGCTTTCCCATCATTCTCTTAGGAACATATCAGGGTTTACAATCATTGTAATTCATGTGTAATAGATGGTTTACAATTGTCTCTGTAAACCCTCCTGGGTGGACTTATTTTATTTGTACGAGTCTGTCAGAAACTGTTGGATGGCATTTATATGATTGTGTTTCACTTCGGATTTTAAGGTTCAAACCATTGTTGAAATAATTGGTATCTCAACGAGCATATCGTTTGTAAAACATTATTTCTACGTGTTTACATATCTTCTGAAATAAATTATCTTACGAGATATTGTATTGCTTATATTGATGTTTCTTTTATGTGAAATAAGCTAAGGGATCAACTTATTACTTGCAGATGATCAACTTACCCTGCAAGCCTGTAACAATGCAAATATGCATTGTTTCATGATATATATGCAGCATTATATATTTCATGTATTTGCCAAAACATATAGATATTGATCAACATATTTTACACAGCTGTAATACAATATTGGCTCAACTTATCAATATAAATAATTTGAATTTGTCCTTATTTCAATTTTAAAGATATTAAAGCGAAAATCCTGTGTAGACATATATTGAGCATTGAGTATTATAAGTATATTATCTATCAGTGTTCTTGTGATGCAATAGTTCGTTGAATAAGAGACGATGTTTACGAGATACTTCGAATGTCATACATACATGTATAGTGACCATTGGAAACAAACAATTGTCACTGAGGTGACATGATCCCTCGCCATAAAGTAATACTTCAAAGTAAATCATAATGTCATAGTCACACAAATCGACTGGGTCCTGGTTGACCTTGAACATTATGCCAATGTCACTAAAATCAAATCAGTCGTCTGTCTTCCCGAGTAGAAAGTATGTGTAATGTATACAATATTATTCAGTCAACGTGTTTTTTTTGGATATCCCACTGACAAGGGTAAAATGGCAAAGTTTCGTTGTGATCATGAAGTTCGAGGTCACATAAATGTGTTGGAACATTACCCTGATCACGATTGTGGAACTATATGTAAAGTATAAAAAAATCCAGTGAATAGTACTGAGTTAATCCACTTCGTACGACGGACGTTCGTTACCGAATACTATATCACCTGCTTCGCGCTAAACGCGTGGCGGGGGTATAATAATGCAATTGTTCACAGAAAAACTAAAACATTTGGGTTTTTTTCCATGAAAGTTTTATCAACTTATTACTTGCTGAAAAAAATAGTATTGCACTGTAACAGTCTGTATTTCAGTGAATATACAAAGTTATCGGTTTTTCGTTCACCATTTTACAGTGTCTCATTGGCATCACTATATACAGAATACTAGCACCAATATACCTATATAAATATAGGAAAACAAACATTTTAATAATGAACATGAATTCCGGACATTACTGGTTTTAGGGTTTAATAATTACCAATCAGAATCATAATCGAACAATGAATACTGTCCAGCCACAACTTTGATTTCTTAAATTATATCTCGTATTTATAAGAAGGGCATTATCTGATTGAATACCAACAATTAAGTTATAGATAGGAGCATATACTTCATCTTATCACTATCGCATCTCTTATAACGAGAAGTTCTTTCTTCATAAAATTAATTTCAACTGCTGATTAATCATTTAATTACTTTAGAGTTGTCTGCCCTTTCTACCTTTGAGGTGTTTACATAGTTGGTACTTTAGAGTGTTTGAGGCTAGGCTCATTTAACTCTAGAGTGCTTTGAGCATAGGCCCATTTAACTCTAGAGTGTTTTGAGCCTAGGCTCATATAACACTAGTTCTTTTGTTCTAAGAATATTCAAGTTAGACTATTACGATCTCTGAAAATTAATTAAAATATGAAAAATGTGAAATTATGAATACGTAAATCTTCTTTCACAGAACTTTTGGTAGAGTCATTTGAGGCTGAATAGAGTTAGTTGAAGCTGGACTCATTTGTGCAATTTGCTAGCCCCATACGACTCTAGAGTCCTATGGGGCTAGCCTCAAATAACTCTAGAGCCATATGAGGCGGTAGAGTCATTTTAGACTGCTACACCGGCCGTTTACGCTATGCGCTCACAAAGTGCCGCTAACGTTTTTGAGTCACTCAAGATTTAGGGCAACGTTGTACATAAAATGTCACCAGGGCGTGATTCATGTTCATAAAATCATGAAAGTTTAACTGAAGGATACCAAGTTGGGTGTCTCTCTACCAATGTATTTTTTAAAAATAAAAATGAATAATCATTGATTATAAACGGCAAAGACGTGTTTCGCGTAAATTACCAATGGCCACTTATGCGTATATCTTTGTTTACTAGCTTGGAAATACATTCATGTGTTCAAAAACGTAATTTTATTGTTATTTTTCCAGACAGATTATGCTGATGTGTTCACTTTCTACAAGCGACCTTAAGTTCACGAAATAATACAAGGTATCTTTTTGTAACCATTTTGTTGAACATTGTTCATTGTGACGTCATTGACAAACAATGACCATAAAATGAACTGTGCATGGTAACCTTTCGTACTTTTTCGAAATACAAGCATAGAGATTTCACCAACTGATATCTATTGTTTCTAGCTTAGCATTGTATAAATTTCGGAAACCTTTGAAAGGAAATTTATGTCGTGTGTCATCAGTCCATAAGCGAGACCCGTTTTCAGTGGGTAAAACACATGTTGATAGCTAGAGATGCAAGGGTATAAACAAGTGTCTAATGGTCGGTCTATACCGAACTCAAGTACTAAATTGAAATAGATTTGCAAACTAGAATACATAGACATCCATGTGTAATATTTTTCCATTTGCGTTTGAAGCGAAAATCCATGACGATCATTACGACAAAAGTGGGGGAAATATGTCGGTGCCAGTTCACGGCAGTTTTAGCATCACGGTTACACTGCATTCCGTTTGCAAACTATTTTTATCATCAGGGTGTGATTTCAATCATGACCATATCTTGAATCATGGTAGATGTGTACACCACACATCATTCACTAAAATATTTATATATCAAGCGAAAATTGCATTGCAGAACATTTATTTCACGGAACTCCGAAGTCAAAATGAAAATTGTAAAAGTTGGCCGTAGACAACTTGGTGTTTCGGTAAACGAATTGAAAATATCATAAATAAATGTTACTCCAAAAACAAACGAAAGCTTCGAATTATATTCTCTACCAAGTAAACTACCGGGCAAAAGAAAGGACTCACCTAAGTTTGTTTCTATTAATTCAATATTTAAAAGAAATCAGATGTATTTGACTATGGCACGATTCAATAATACTTATCTGCAGTAGTTTGGATGACTTTGTTGGTGACTGTGGTTAATTTTTAGTTCAAATATCTTTTTGTAATGAAGACAGGGTTAAGAATTAAATTTACACCAACATGACCCCTACCCGGTTTAAAATGTTGTAAATGTGTGCAGAATCAGGCACATTTATTTATTTTCACATAGGATATGTCTTATATGTCGGTGAACAATTGTGTATCATCAAAAATAATTTTAAAAAAAATTAGATTTAAAATTTCATTTTAAAAAAAAATAATAAAAAAACATGTAGAAGTATTCTTTGACTGCTAACTAAACACCTGTACTTATCAGTTTTGGATTATGACATCGAAAACTTGAGATATTTGCAATTGAAAATCATACATATGATAAAATCAACTCAGATGAGTCCTTTCTTTTGCCCGGTAGTTTAGATTTTATGTCCTTACTTGACATGGAAGTACATGCTTTCACAACGCATATAAGCCTACATGTATCTCAAACCCAGACAAAAATGGCCCACTGTCCATCGCATAATCCCCGCCCACTTCACCCGCTAACTTGTCCGGTGCACATTGGCGCAATTAAAATGGCGGGAACGTAGTCGTCGTATACTCTTTTGTTTTTGTAGTTGTCTTGCAATACACCAATTTAGTTAAGATTAGTGTTATCTGTTAGTTCTTTTCAATTAACGTGACATAAAAAATAAACAATGACGATCTTCCGCAGGCCAAGCCCCTGCTCTGCAAATGTCTCCACTTGATCATCACAACTTCCGAGTGGATGACAAAAGACCATTTGAACTGATGAGACTTCAACTTATTTCTTTTTTAAAAAACACTCACCAGGATGTGCATGCATCAATGATGCACGTTTTAAGGTATCAAGTTTTATTTTGTAAAAAAAAGTCATTATGATATATCCTCTAATGTAAAATAAAAATAGAAAAAATAATAACACCGGGTTAAAAAATATTATTTAAAAAGTCTTTACATGTTCTTACATTCAAACATTTCTTTTAAAAATATATTGTTAAGCAAATGTTACATGAACATATACTCGGCAAAAAAACAAACGCATAACAGAAAATTACTACAAAAAAATCTTTACTGACAAGAGGTGATAATAGCAAATATCATAGTCGTATCTGTATAATTTTCATACAAATAACGAGGGAATGTCTCCTCTATGTATCCCACTCGTTAAATGTCAAGAAAAACGTAAACGTCAGTGACAGCACAATGCAAAAGTCAGTATCTGGTATGACCACCATTGGCATGAATCACAGATCGGCATCGTCTTGGCATGGACGCTATCAATGTCCTGATTTGACGCTGGGGAATTCTTCTCCACTCTTCCTGCAAGGCCTGGCACAGTTGTTGATGAGTCTGCGGTTCTGGCTGTCGCCGTCGTACACGTCGATCAAGATTATCCCAAAGATGCTCAATAGGATTTAAATCTGGGGATTTGGAGGGCCATGGCAGCACATTCACATTGTTGTTGGCTAGGACTTGCCTGGTGACATGAGCTGTGTGTGGTCTAGCGTTGTCATGCTGGAAGAGATGTCTCTGAACGTTGATGACTGGAAGAAGGTGACGTTGAAGAATCTCATCTCTATAACGCACAGCAGTCAGATTACCTTGTACTTGCACCAGGTCTGTTCTACCGTACACTGATATTGCTGCCCACATCATGATACCTCCTCCACCAAATCGATCCACCTGAACAACACAGTTCTGTCGGAAACGTTCCCCTCGACGTCTGTAAACTCAAGCTCTTTTATCACTATGGTACAACAAGAACCGGGATTCGTCACTAAACCATATTCGTCTCCAGTTGACAAGGTTCCACATCTGAAGACGTCGACTCCATCGGAGACGTTCCCGGCGATGATGGCGTCTCAAAAACGGTCCAACGTAGGGTCTCATGGGTCGTATTCCACGCTGCCGTAGACGATTTCTGACGATTTGTGCTGATAGCCGTCGAATACCAGGGACGTTGTTTGCTGTGTAGGCGGCGCTGGTGGTTCTGTGCCTTAGATGGGTAACCCGGATGTAGCGGTCTTGTGCGGAAGTTGTCGCCCTTGGACGGCCACTTCTCAGTCGATCTCTTGTAGAGTTGAATGTCTGGAAACGATGCCACAGTCGGGAAATCGTGCTCTGGTGAACATTCAGGTGTCGGGCAACCGCTGACTGGGACTCTCCGGCCTCTAGACGTCCGATGGCTCTGTTCCGGGCTGCAAGATCTAACCTCGGCATTTTGACTTTCAGTTTCCGGGGTTTATTGCAAGTGTTTCAATGTTGGACTGCCTCCCTTTTATACTCACCACTGGCAAGTGTAATTCCCCATGTGATGCACGTGCAACATGCTGACCACTTTTTCAGCACGCACTTGTCATGATTTTGTATCGAAATCACTGTATTTTGGCGATCATTCACATGATGTTGCGTTTAGGTATTCCAATTTAATGTTTACGACATAAACATATATTCCCTAGACATTCAGGTCATAATCATGACATTATTTAATAAAAAAATCAATTTGAAAAATAAGGTTCACCTATGCATTTCTTTTTTTGCCTAGTGTATTTATTGTTTCTCATTACCTGGTGCTTTACCTTTCAACATTTTTTACAAGATGACAAAGAGAAATTAAAATATTTTCCCAAAGTATGAAAATTAAGCACGGATTTAAAATAATATATGTCTGCTTGGGAAAAGGGGTTGATAAATTACTTATGTTTATTATTGAGACATGTCCCAACATATTATTTAGTCAATCCAAAAATTTCTAGTTTTCATCATAAGAATTTTTCCAGATTATACAATAATATTTAAATTTATTTCTAGTTTGAACAATAATTTATAACACATTTATTTTAGTACGTTTTTGATTAAACGTAATTAGTTATACTTAACTGTTGACTAGACCTACTTTGCCTTACCTCCTATAGGTAATGCTATTTCAACCTTAACACAGACGAACTTGAAAAGTGGAGAAGGGGTGCGTAAAATCCCTTATCCAAGGGGTGGTAAGTCTAGGTGGTCTCGTGACGTCACTACCTGTTCATGTCACTCTCCGAAAGTCCCAAAAGGCAAGACAGACCAAGTGGGGAGGATGGGAGGGCCTAGAGCGTAGGTCTAGTCAACAGGTAAGTATAAATAATTACGTTTAATCAAAAACGTACTATTATTTAAATACCTATCTGTTGACTAGACCTAATTTGCCTAGAATCCCACCGCAAGGAGGCGGGTCAGTAGATACATGGTAGTGACGAGACCAGCGACTAGCCCTGAGTGTAAGCTAACCTACGAGTCCTCCACCCTGTGGTGAGCACAAGGCACAGCCCGGGAGATACCATCTCTACCGCTAAGCGGATCGAAGAGATAACGCTGCCAATCAACTTGCAATCAACACACTGCCCCCCAACCCCAACAGGGAGGGGGGTGTTAAAGCGAAGTTAAAGAAAAAACCAACAGACACGAGAGCTAGCAATGTAAACCATGTTTATTTACAATGAGCCTTAAAGCTCCTAAGGGGGTTGACCCCTTCTTGGTCTGGTTGGGGGGACCACCTTCGCCTGAGCGAAGATCTGTGGACCCAGCCTAGAGATGCCTTCAAGATCTTCTGTTGAGACATCTCGTAGGTAATGGTTGGCGAAAACCTCTGATGAACGCCAAAAACATCCTGCCATGACATTCGAAACCGCGATGTTGCAGTGATACGCCATCGTGGCTGATACTGCGCGGATCTCATGAGGGTTTGAACGGGAAGGCGGAGGTAAATCAGCGGCCTTGTACGCATCAATGACCGCCGACCTCAGATACACGCCCAACGTTCGCTCGCTCCTTGGTGCTTCTAGGCGAGTGCGGCAAGAAAAGACGACGTCTGCCGTCTCTCAGCCTGCGGGTACGCTGCGTGTACACCCTCAAGGCCCTCACCGGACACAGAGAGAGGTTCACCTCCCCCGACTCAGAACCCAGAGCCGGGATAGAGAACGTACGGCCAGCCTCATCAGCTGCCTGGTTCTTACAGACAAAATCAGGAGCCAACCCAAGAGCGGCCGAACCCCCCTCCCTAACCTCAAAACGTAGAAGGTCCGCCTGCAACGCATGGATTTCAGAAATCCGCGCTGCGGAGGCCATGGCCACCAGAAAAATGACCTTGATGGTGAGAGGGAGAAGGGTCACGTCGGAGAGCGGTTCATACGTATCGGAGCGAAGGTGGTTGAGCACAACCGCTAAGTCCCACTCAGGTGGACGAAGCCTGGACCTGCCGTCAACCGAACGGAAGCTTTTAATGAGGTCACTGAGGACCGACACATCAAACCCTGGCGATCTCTTCCTGAGCACCGACAGGATAGCTGACATGTTGGTGTTGATTGAAGACGCCTTAAGATGCCTGGTGTTGCGTAGGTACACCAAGTACTCCGCGACCTGAGGAACTGAGGCCTCCAGAATGAGGCGAAGGCCTGCCACTGGAAATCATAGAGTTTCCTAGTGGTCTTCCTATGAGAGGTAGCTATGGCATCGGCGACGCACTTGGAGTACCCACTGCTCCTTAGCCCTCTTTTAATACAAGCCAGGCGTGAAGGGAGAACACCTGAAGGTTCTCGTGCAACCTGCCACTTGGCCTGCTGATGAGCAGATCTCTCCGTGTCTGAATCAGGACCGGTTCCCGATGACAGAACCGTCAGAGAGGAACGAACCACGGTCGGGCTGGCCACCAAGGGGCGACCAGAAGGAGACGAAGAACCCGAGTTGCTCCTATCTTGGCTACAACTTGGGAGAGGATGGCCGGCGGTGGAAAAAAAAAAACCCTGAACACCACCGGATTCAGTTGCCACTCCGTCAGGGGAGGGGCATCTGGTCGCGACAACGCGTCCGCCAAGATGTTCTTGGCACCTGGAATGTGGACTGCTCGAATGTCCAGGTCCACCTCGTCCACCAGCTCGAAGAGCTGGAGTGACAGACGTAGCAGAGACTCGGCCCTGGTGGACCCCTGCTTGTTTATCGAACAAGCAGCTGCTGAACTGTCCATGTGGACTAGCAGACACTGGCCTCGCAAGAGGGACTGCCAGTGCTGAATGGCAAGACGTACTGCATCCAACTCGAGGACGTTGATGTGTTAGTTCCGATCTGATGAGGACCAGACTCCCGCCACCTGCTCGTGACGCATATGCGCCTCCCACCCTTGAGTGGAGGCGTCTACAAACAGGTGAGCTGAGGGGGGACGAGGACGAAGTGGGACACCGGCGAACACACTCTCGTCCACCTGCCACCAAGCTAGGAACCGATGGAGGTCTGGGGTCAAAACTATGTTGTGACGGCAACGCGCCTCCCGGACGTGGGGATTCAGGAACACCTGTAACGGGTCAGGTCCTGAGCTGATGTTAGTAACCCCAACACTCTTTGCCACTGACGTAGGGAGAGCGATGCCTCGAGCGCGCGATCCATTAGGCGATCGTAACGAGCCATCCACTCCCTCGTGACGAACCCGCGGAACAGCTGAGTGTCTAGGATAGCCACTAGGAACTTCAGACGAGTTGCCCGAACCAAGTCCGACTTCTCTAAGTTCACTGACCACCCACACGACAGAAAAGGTCTATTGTGAACCTGAGCTGCGCCTCGAGAACGACCGGAGAACGGTTGTGAGCGAGCCCATCGTCCAAATACATTAGGAACTGAATGTCACATTGGTGCAGGAATTGGACGATGGGCTGAGTCACACGTGTTAAAAGCCAGGGGGCGGACGAGATCCCAAACTGGAGCACGCACCACTGAAAATGTCTCCCGTCCAGAATGAATCGGAGGTACCTGTGATCCCGATAGTGAATCGGAACATGCAGGTACGCATCCTGGAGATCGAGAGTCACCATGCAGTCTGAGCGCTCCAAGGACCGCATTACAGACGGAAGAGTCAAGAGTCGAAAATATGGCGGCCGAACGAGGTAGGAGCGGTTGAATACCTTCAGGTCGTGAATGAGCCGCCATTTTTTCGAATTTCTTTTGGGTATGACGAACACTAGGGAGTAGAACCCCGGCGTTAGATGCGGGGTCAGGACCTCCTGCACCGCCCCTTTGGAGATGAAGAGCTCCACTTGATCCAAGGTTAATTGGAGCCGGTCCCCTGCCAAGGGACTCTCCCTTGGAGCACAGGTGAGGGGCGGAGGAGACGAGACGGGGATGCGGAACCCTGACCCAGAATCCGACAAACGTAAGGGTCTAACCCTAACTGTACCCAGTTCCTGACAAAATCTTTGAGTCGACCCCCCCACCAAACCCTCCAACTCCGGAACGAGCGGGGGGTGGGGGGGGGGGGGGGGGGGGGGAGCAGAGGGGGTGACCAAGAGTCACTTTCTTCGCTTCACCTTCTGAGGGGTACGACCTCTGCCGCCGGGACGGGGGGACTGACCCGTGGATCCGCGGCCACGACCTCCCCGTCGAAATTCCGTTTTCGCTTTGTTGGTAGGAAGGTTGGCCTCTACCCTGACCTTGGCCCTGACGATAATTGGTATGAGGGCGCTTCGGTGTTGTTTGCCTCTGACTGACGAGGCGATTGGTGAGGTCTTGCTGCTGAGCTTCCTGTCTCGCTCTCAGAACCTCGGGGATACGACCCCAAAACAGAGATTCAGAGTGAGCAGGGGCCTGTCGTAGAAAAGATTTCTGATCGGGGTTGAGACCTGACCGGTAACGGAAATTGTCTCTGCGTAGCACTGTGACACCCGATGAGATCCGAGAAGCAGATAACATGATCTGCGCCAGGTCCGCAGCCACATTGCCGAATGCCTTAAACAACACCGGGTCACCCGACTCCATGCCCGCCTGCTTGGCACAGGCAAGCATCGTCTGACAGGTGAAAGCCACGTTGTTGCCCAAGCCTAACACTGTGCGAGCCTCTCTGTCGAGATGTGTAAACTGCGCATCAGTAACGCGATGAGGCACGTCGGGGGCAAACAACCGAGACGCACACTGATCTAGAGTGGGCGGAACGAGTTGGAATGGAACCGGATACAGAGGCAGTTGCCGTCTGCGCCTGTCCAGCACCACTAAAGGCGGAAGCAGACGGCCGGGAACCGCAGCCGAGATGACCTGCTCCATATCCTCGGTGGCGTCTAGCAGAAATCTATGCGGCGGAAAGGCGAGACGCGCGGGAGGTGCGTCGCCTTCAGGGCAGAAGGAAGCCCTCCTGGCCGCCGACGACCGAGGTCCCGCCACGCTTACTTGACTGAGTGGTACCTCCGCGAACGAGGCCACTTCCGATAGCATGACGATTGAGTCGATCACTGGCGGATCCTCCAGTGACCCCACATCCTCCCCCTCCGCTTCAATACTGATGAACAGAGGGTTCGATACGTCGACGAAGCGGACGTCCCGCTCCGGTGAGTCCTGTGAGGGATCACGGGTGGGCGATACCACTGTGACACGACGCGTAGGGGTGTGAGCAGTAACGGAGGAGGCAGCGGACCCGGAGGCCCTAGAGGACGTTGGACGCGAACCCTGTGACACAAGGTCCGCATTGGGTTCATCAGGTAGCGTAGTAGTGTGAGTAGCGTGAGTAGGTACAGTCAGCGGACCCAGGCGAGCGTCAAGCAAGGAAGAGACCATATCCTTAACGGATGCAAGGAGGAGGTCCGGATTGACTTTGTCAAATCTGGCCTTCTTGGTCTTCTTCCTCTTGCTCTTGGGCGTAGGGGGTGCGCTGACTTTGAGCCTAAGCGGAGACATACGCTTGTCTGGCGAAGTGGGGGACAACACGCGTTCAAATCTCTCGAACCCCTAGCGGATTCGCAAACGACGGGCGACTCACGGTCGAATTTATCCGCCCGTTCCGTGAGGACAATGTCTACCCCCTCCTCCGGATGACAATTGGGAGAAACCTCACGACGTTGAGTTGACGACGCATGTTTCTGAAGCGAAGCCCTATTGGCCACGGACTTTCGAATGGCATTGACATACACAAGGAAGTCTGACGCGGAGAGAGGTGCACACTCATCGCAACGATACTCGTCTTCGCAAAGATCCTTACACTTTCTACATAATAAGTGCGGATCCTTGGTGGCAGACTTCCTTCCTCCGCAATTAGTACAAAAGGCGGAGTACATGGCGGAGCCGGCGTAACACACGTGACGTAGGCGAAGGGAAGTGACAGCTGAGTCATTTACGCAGTCGGGTGAAGGACGAAACACTCGCACGCGTTGCATAGAAGAGGCGACTCACTAGACGAGTCGAATCACTAACGCGAGACACTTACATAGCGTAGCGTAAAAAACAAACAAACTCCTCCGATAGTTAATCGAGAGAGTTGAAACAAGGCTCCGAACTCGAAGAGGACAAGGCCAATATCAAGTAATGGTTAGTCAAGATAAGTGACTGGCGAACCAGCTTACACTGATTAAGATAACCACTTACGAGACGAGACTAATCAAATATACAAACCAAAGGCGAAAGACTAACGAAACGAATGACAAGCGAAGCGAATGACAGGCAAACCAAGTCACTGGCGAGACGATGCAAGTCAAATCAAATCGGGCCTAACGCGAGCGATGAGCCTAAGGCGATAGACTGGCGAAGCGAGTGCCTGGCTTACGCGAGGCACTGGCGAGACGATGCGAGTCAAGTAGAATCAAGCCTATGGCGAATGACTGGCGAAGCGCATGATTGGCGTAGCGAGTCACTTGCGAGACGAAGCGAGTAAAGTTGATTCGACCTAAGGCAATAGACTGGCGAAGCGAGTGACTGGCGTAAGCGAGACACTGGCGGGTAGATGCGAGTCAAGTCGAATCGAGCCTAAGGCGAAAGACTGGCGAAGCAAGTGACTGGCGAAGCGAATCACTGGCGAGACGAAACGAACCCCGCTGATTCAAATTAAGGCGATTGACTAGCGAAGCCAAAGGGGGGTCCGCCGCGTAGCGAGTCAAGTTCATTCAACCTAAGGCGATGGACTGGCGAAGTGAGTGACTGGCGTAAGCGAGACACAGGCGGGTAGATGCGAGTCAAGTAGAATCGAGCCAAAGGCGAATGGTAGGCAAAGCCAATAACTGGCGAAGCGAATCACTGGCGAGACGGAGCGAGTCAAGTTGATTTCAACCTAAGGCGATAGACTAGCGAAGCGAGTGACTGGCGTAAGCGAGAAACTGGCGAGTATATGCTAGTACAGTAGAATCAAGCCACAGGCGAATGACTGGCGAAGGGTCCGCTCGCGTAGTGATAAGCTAGGCGAGTGACTGGCGAAACGCGTAGGTAGTTGATACGGACCGAAGGCGTATGACTATCGGACGCGAATGACAAGCGAAGCAAGTCACAGGCGTATGGCGAAGCGAGTCAACAACCAACAGTCGAAGGTGACTGGCGGAGGGTACGCCTTACAAGGCGTGCGAACCGAAGCAGTCAATGAAGACAGGTGAGAGAAACACAAAGACACGAGCTGCACGTGCAAGGCAAGCAGCCACCTCTCGGGCAGCCACACATCCAGCACATGTCAACAAGGCCCTTGTACCCCAACACCTACTAAAACAGATTGTTAAACAATCTGCTAACGACGAATTGTAGATATAACAGTTGAAAATATCCCTCAAAATAGTAAGAGATAGCTAGCAAGTTAGCAACAAAGTCGCTAAAAATACCCAGTCTCAGAACAAAACAAACACGTCTGTCTTGCTATGCAACTAATAGGAGAGTGCCATGAACAGGTAGTGACGTCACGAGACCACCTAGACTTACCGCCCCTTGGATAAGGGAGTTTACGCACCCCTTCTCCACTCTTCAAGTTCGTCTGTGTTAAGGTTGAAATAGCATTACCTATAGTAGGTCTAGTCAATAATAATAGAAGTGATGTTTGCCATTAGCTTTTTAATTAATAATTATTTTAATAATATAAATTTGAAAATTAGAAATACGTTTTATTTTATTTTCATTATGTTATAATTGTTTTCTTAATTGGCAATACAAGTAACATTAAATTATTGTAGAATATTCTAAATTTGAAATTTAGAAATATTTTCATTAGAAAATACATTCATAGAAAAAGAAACATGAAAATTGCATTATTATTGAAAATACACAATGTTTTAACAAATGTAAATTAAGCTAACAACAAATTCATTGTATTCAATTTATTTACCTTACTTTTCATATTTTCTGTTTCCCAAAAAGCTAATCCTGTGCATTCAACTGGCACCCTCTTGTAAAAATATATAAATTTGGATAATATTAATCTTTGTTTAGCTTAACTTTTGTTCAGTGTTGCACCCTTCTTGAATATTCATGAGAATAAGCGCATCTAACTTGATCAAGTCTGGTGTCAGTTCCTCGGACGATTACAATATCAACGGATTTTTCAGTGTCAAAGTAGCTGTCAATGTATTACATCTTCATAATTCAAAATGATATAAATAACATTTCGTCCGCAGCGTGGGTTTTCCCGAAATATCTTCACGCGGGTTCTGGACCTCAGGATATGACGTCATGACTCGCGTGATAAACGTTATGTATCATCTCTCGTGCTGTTTCCCCGACAGCTGAACATTGTTTCGCGCCAGATAAAACATTCCATTGTAACTTCATATAAACTCATCGTCATATTTCCCTCAAAATTATTTATTGAAATATCCCTTCCAACTTTAAATCAAATATATGATAAGATAACATTTGCTTGACACTTTTCTCCCGTTGTCTTTATAGTAATTTTGATGGGTATATACATTATATTTGTCAATGTTTTCAGATTTCATAGAGCAATACACTTGAAAGTTGCAGTTCGATACAGTTTCTGATATAAATAGTAAATATAAAAGCGAACATAAATTATAAAAGTACAATGAATATCATTGTTATTTTCATTATATCAATCAGATGTCCGTAGCATATTAGTTAATTAGAATAAGATTTTCGGAAAGTGGTATCTGCAGTCTCAAGACAATTTTACTGTGTTGAACGCATCAAACAAGAAAGTCACGGGCAGAAACATAAACAGAAATGAAAAGTCTATCTTTTGATAGTATTTTCAGGTAATGTTACTTATTTAATTTGTTCTACGTAAACGGGACCGCAACATATTGAAATCGAGAATCGTGTGTCAACGATATTTGTAACTCGACCAAATTTGTCATTGACACGAAGCCTTTACTTGATTTGACACAAGCCGTATTGCTGTGACATACGATGGTTTACACTTTAGAATTCACCTGCAGATCTAAACTCAATAATTTGAGCAAAATATTCTGCCATTCTTTTTCGTGAAACAAATCGTTAATGTATCAAAAGATCATAATGATCATTAGGCATGCTCCCCTCGCTAGCCAAGTTGACAGGCCATTTTGTTTACATTTAAATTGGAGTAAGCAATGGTCGATACCTGAATTCAAATATACTATTTGGCATGTTTTATACATGTTACTTTTTGCTGAGTTTCATTTTCTTGTTTAAAAATTTATTTCTGTACAATTAATTCCCGTTTATTTGCTGTGTACATTTCATACAAATATATTGATACAGGTTTTGCATCATAGCGGTTTTACTGTAGTCCCAACATAGATAGCCATTATTCAAAGCTGACATTTGTTCTTGGTTATGGGTTGCAGGGTCCGTTCTTGTTAACTTGAAAGTTTTTTTTTAAATTATTAGCATGTGATTTCAAAACTAGACACACTGTAGATTGCTTTGGGGGATTTGGTTGTTTGTGTTACATTGTTATTTTACTGTAATACATGTATACATTTAGATATGCAATGTAGAGAGGTAGACAATGGCACCATGGCAGAGGGGATTAACTTTCTTGATCACAGTTGTTTATAAATTCATGATATCTCTGTTAATATTTAGTTATATCGCACAAAAGTGGTATCAAATTGAAGCTTAGTTGACAGGGTTTCTGCCAAAATTATTGATTTGATCTATATTTTGAAAAATAGCAATGAGGTTAGTGGGGTCATAGTTTGATACCATAAATGGTCCTATGGCACTATAGAGGGTTTGATGGAGGGTCACATATATGGGTCTGGGGCTTTGCAGGTTAAACTAATGTAATACCGCCGCATGTATGACGTCACAATAGTTTGCGGTATTTACGTCACATTGGGGGTAATGTCATCACAATGGTATTAATTAAACTCGTGAATGATTTGGTATCAAATGTTTTATACAAAATCATTAACTCGATTCATAAAAAGGGTATAAAATAGGAGGTTGTTTATTATCCTCTACTTCTCATCACTGCAGTTTGATATCACAAAATCATTGAGTAATAGAAGGTCGTTTATTATCCTCTATTTATTATAGGCTAAGCGATGTGAGACTGAGGTTAATATATGCTAAGCAGTGTGAGACTGAGGTTTATTATATGCTAAGCAGTGTGAGACTCAGTTTGAGAAAATGTGTTCTCATCACTGAAGTTTGATATCACTTTCTCAACACAGTAAAATATCACAGAGTGGATGACGTCATGTGTACAGTGGTATGACGTCACATTTACAATCAACGCGACGTCATCGCCGTTGCTAAGCGACAGAGCAACAATTGTATGACGTCGCCAGAACTCGCTCAATTGAAGCAATTTTGGAGTAAAACACCATATTTCCTCCGACAGACGCATATAATAAACAGAATAGTTTGTGTTTTAAGTGTGTTATCACTCATCTCTCATCTTGTGACAGGGTGAAGCCAATATCTGCGCCACTCGTGAAAATATCGGTTTTACCCCGTCACTCGATGAGAGATAAGTGATATTACACTGAAAACTCCACAAACAATGTTATGACGTCACATTTACAATCAACGCGACGTCATCGCCGTTGCTAAGCGACAGAGCAACAATTGTATGACGTCGCCAGAACTCGCTCAATTGAAGCAATTTTGGAGTAAAACACCATATTTCCTCCGACAGACGCATATAATAAACAGAATAGTTTGTGTTTTAAGTGTGTTATCACTCATCTCTCATCTTGTGACAGGGTGAAGCCAATATCTGCGCCACTCGTGAAAATATCGGTTTTACCCCGTCACTCGATGAGAGATAAGTGATATTACACTGGAAACTCCACAAACAATGTTATGACGTCACGTTGACACTCAACACAACGTCATCGCCGTTTCTAAGTGGCATTGCAACAATGCTATGACGTCGCCAGAACTCGCTCAAATAGAGCAATTTTGGACATAAAACATAGGGGCGGATGAAGGGAGGAGTGCAGAGGTGCGCATCCCTCCCCTTTTAATGTGCTATTTTTAAAAAGATCAGTGAAACCATACCCAAAGCAAAGGTGCACCATATACATTGGCAAACAAGAAACAAATGATGCAGAATTTTAAGCTTATATCTTTCATCTAAACATAATTTAGTCTTTTATCATATCTTTGTATCTTAAAACGGTGTCAGTAGCTGACCAATAACGGCCATTTGCATCTATAGATATAAAGCGCACCATGACAAAAACGAAATGTCATAGGTGAAGTATGACAGCAGTTAGTTATTCAAATTAAATGAGAGGCTTACATGCGTGTTAGGTTTTGATCATAAATCTATTTCAAACAGTACATAGTTACCTTGTGCAATTTTTATTCTGTCACAATGCCCAAGGCAAACGGCAGAATATGGACTGTACAAAGAAAAATACTGGTTTAGGAGACAACCAGGGTTCGAATTTTTATTTGTAAAATAGCATATTAAAGTCGCGCCCAACTTCACATCTTAAAGTGCGAATTTTGAAGTTGAACACCACAGACGGTTCGAGGCGAGATGGACGATTTTCGTGAGGAGGAGGATTTTCTCATATTTCATGATTTTGGTAGGTCTTTTTTGGCTGTCGTTTTTGGTATCTGAATCTGTCTCAATTTTATCCATTGTATCTGTTGTTTCCATCACCTCTGGATGTAGAAATGTGTTCATTTATTAAGTAAGAAATGATGTTTATTTAAGTGTAATTTAATCGCCCCCTCTTACGATTGACGGCTTTGTTTGATATTTATGATGCATTTTGTGTGCTTTTTTTATTAATCGCAATTTGAATATACAGGATTGTAAAGGTTAAACAACATTAATCAACATGTACCTCTGTAAAGAGCTCTTTGTGTATGAAGACATAGGTGATACAAATGTGATGACACAGAGTTATTTACAATGCTAAATTAAGAACAGGAAGACATTCTGCATAACAACCTCTTAAACGTGCCTCGTTCCTCGTGTTACATTAGGTGGGACTAAGCATATACTCCGAAACTTCGTGTATTTTCACACGAAAGAAGTGATCAAGAAAAACTGTTATGTGTGCGACTTCTGAATGCCCTTCACAGACTTAATACTGTATTTGCATAGTGTGACCAAAGATATACTGTCATCTCTTCATGAAGGTCAATATGTCACAAAACTCTGTAGGAACATTACTCTAAGGAACATATATGGACAATTTTAAAAAAGATCCAGTAAATAGTATTTGAGTTAGTCCACTTCGTACGTACTGACGGAAGGAAACAGTCGAATACTATATTCCCCGCTTCGCGCTAAACGCGCTGCGGGAGGATAATAATAATATAACATCGTGTATAGCACTCTTATCAAACTACTCAGCAGTTTCTCAAGGCGCTGACATTATTATCCTGACGGAATTGTATTTTCGGAGCAGCCATAAAGGCTACACGAAACCACCCGTTAATTCAGGTACCTGGTTGTACAGCTGGGTGGACTGAGTGCAATGTGGATAAAGTGACTTGCCCAAGGACACAACGCAGAACTTTTTAAATTGAAATAAGTTTTAGCATTTTCTTGTGAATATTGAATATCTACCTAAGGATAATTATTTTCTAATAATCTAGTAGGTGACACAACACATATATAGTATAGGTACAATAAATCGGCAATGACTAATGTTTTTAACAGATCATGTGGAGTGCGACAGGGATGCACTTTTTAGATTGTATATTGGTCAACGACATAATAACATCCGATAAAAGTGGTATATTCATTGATGAATCTTTAAAAACACTATATTTGCTGCTTTTTTGCTGATGATGTTGCAATATTTGCACATACAGTTGTTAATCTTCAGAAGAAAATATATATTTTAGTAAGTTACTGTGATAAGTGGGGTTTAGTTGTAAACTCTAAGAAAACGAACGTTGTAGTCTTCAAAAAAGGTGGGATACTATCGAAATATGAAAAACGGTTTATTAAGGGGAATAAAATAAAAGTAACTTCTTATTATAAATATTTAGGTATTGTCTTTTCATGCTGAAAAGGCATTATTTCCAATCAAACGTTTTATAAATAAAATAAAAAAACTGCCCGTTTAAGATGTTTTCAGAATATTTGATATTGTTATATGGCGCTGAATTATGGGGTTGGGAATCCCGAAAACCTATTGAAAAGGTGCCCACAAACTATTTTTAAAACTGTTCTACAAGTTGGTTCTAGATCCCCAAACAAAGCTATCCTAGCTGAGTGCGGGCGATATACGTTATGTCTGTATGCCAATATCAGACTACTTGCATTTTGGATACGACTTCTCCATCAACCACTATATAGATACACCAAAACGATTTTACGAATCGGGGGATGAGAATTGGGTTTCGAAAATAAGGAAACTGCTTTGCAAATACGGTTTTAAATATGTATGGACGAATCAAAATAAATACCTTTTTCTTGAACATTTTAAGCAAGGATGTAAAGATTATACTTCTGGGAATGGAACCATGAAATGTCCATATCAAGCTCTCTTAAATTGTATTCTTTGATAAAACATGACTACTTACCTGAGAAATATTTATCCCTCAATAATGCAGGATTACCGAGATGCCTGACAAATTACGCTGTAGTATACATGGTTTCAGGATGAATGCTTACAGATATTATAAAAAATCAGACACTTCTTGTTCATACTGTAAAGCACAGCTTGAAGATGAACTACATGTCATCCTGGTATGTCCAGCATATACAAACTTGCGAATTAAATATCTTCCATCATATTGCCATCACCATCCATTCAGTTACAAACTGATTTACCTTTGAACTATTATTGATTATGATAAGCTATTCAAACTTTGTTTTTTCTAAGGTAAGGTAGTTAAACTAAGAACGAAAATGAATGCATTGTATTAAACTTAAACGTATATTGTCAGTGGCGCAGCAGCGTTCTTGTTATATTTTACACATGTTGTACTGTTGGTCTCATTGTCATTTATATGGAATAAATGATTGATTATTAGCAATGACACTTCTTTTCAGCGATTATACATTGTGCAGTATTTAATTTTATTTCATCCTTCACATACTAATGGCAGAGTTGAAATGACCATTTAAACGACCAACCACTAATCATGTAAACTCACGTGCGGAAGAAACGTGCCCATACAAAATACAAGATATTTCAATCAACGGGCGATAAATGTGATTGAAACAGCGTTACATCATGTCTTCAGAACCCAACAATACTAAATATGAATTTTCAAAACATTATCTATTCATAACTTTGAGAAACACAAGTTTTAAGAAATGGTCGTTTTGGAATCTACTTAACTAGACGAGATAGAAGCCTCAAAAAGCCAGTTTTGGCTTGTTTTGTGATGTCCTACAGTAATGACGCGTCAACAAATTTAAATCAAAGAAGGTTATTTATGTCGAGGATATCTTTAATTAATTAAATTTCTACTTTTTCAATGTTTTAACCTTAAATACCAAATATTGTTGGCCAAAAACATCTTTAAAAAGCGATTTAAGCAACCCATGTGTATTTGAACAGATGTAAAACTAAAAGAAGCATACTCTGATGTATGAAATTGTGAAAACTTCTATACAAAACATCTACTTTCTCCGACATCAATATTTCATTTTATACTGTTTTCAAAATGTGGGGACGTTTCTTTTGCACATGAGTTTAGTTAGAGGAGGATGTGTACTTGCTGTTTAATCCTCGTATGAAATATAATTTCCAAATTTGTCAAGATATGCTCTTCCATCTTAGGTTTAGATTTTCAAATGGTAAGATAAACTGGTGATCAACATTTTTCTACTCTTTTGCATTTGGCTATATTTGGAAACATTAGCACCTTGCTAGAATGGTGATAAATTCATTTCGGAATTTGTTCTTAAGAGTTAATTATGAACAGGAATAGCACACATCACTTGTCAATAGTTGGAAGTTGTCACTTTATTCTTGTTTTAAAATCATATTTGATGTGGAATTTTACATTAAAACGAACATCTTTTAAACTTGCTAAATTAATTCTGATTGTCTTCACCCAACTCGAAAGTGATATATTATTCACCCAAGATATATACCCTTGCACATGACTATCAACTGACATGGGCATCTTGAATTTATGAACAATGGGATTTTAATAAAATGGATATTGGAAACCCACATATGTTATAATGTTGACACCATTTTCAAAATCAACATAATATGATATTAATATTTCAAAAAGTTTGTCTCTGCATACAACATATACTCTTTTTAATCTGGGCCTATTTTATCAAATGCAAATGAAAATATTTGAAATTACATTTGTTCTTTAATTCACACAATTGCCAAGTGAGTAAGTTTATGGCCTAATAATTTTAGATCATGTGTTATTTTATAGCTTATGGCCTAATATTTTTAGATCATTTATATTTTGAAAGGAAACTTGTTATGGGATGATCTGCATGTATAGAACGATATCCGTGAAAGTTGTCTCTGTTACAGATGACATGGTGAAAGAGTATGAGTGCCACAACACCATCATTTCTGTTCCGAGTCCACGCAATCCAGACAAGCACCGACTTCCGCCATGTCGGGTGTGCAAGGCGGATGCTGGCGGTTTCCATTATGGAGTCAACACATGTGAAGCATGCAAGGTCAGATTAAATTTAGTTAAAGAGGAGAGTGAGAGACAGAGAAATGAATGGATAGAGGGAACGTTAGAGAGAGATATGGGAAATATAATAAACCATATTATTTTAAATGAAATAATGCAAAATAGTGTAACGTCATATGCCATATCATCAACCTATTAGCCATATAAACGACCTTTCTAAACCGTATCAACCGGTACGAGGGATTTACAGCATTGTAAGTCCCTCCAGGAGGGTTTAGGCAGTTAGAAGGAATAACAATGATTCTAAACGCTGATATATTTGCTAATATGACGGCCTGAAAGTAAAGATCTGCAAAAACTAACTAATTTTGAAAAATTCCTTAAATTTACGACAGAATATGAACAGAAAATGTTTTGAAGAAAATCCGTCTCGAACCCGTATCCACTTTCACCTTTAGTTCGTGAGCTTTAGTCTACCATTCTACCTCGGATATGGTAAGGTTGTAGGTTGCTTCGCATCCTCGGGTTTTTTCCTTCCTATAAGGGTCCACAACCTTATCATATCCTCGGTATCATAGTTTCTCCTTATATTATAAGATACCTTAAACATAAACACAGCAACACAGTTATGCGCCCTCTAATTGAAAACCGTATATCGTCAATAGTTTTTTGATCATATGATTTCAATGTTATAAAAACACAACGTTTTTTTCCAAATGTCATAAAAAAATACACAATGTAATATATTCTGTCTCATTGAGAGATGGTGTATTGTTATAATTGATATACATGCACTGTTTACTGATTACGCATGTCTGTGATCCTATTAAGTTATCAAAGTATGGAGACATTCTGGTGGTCTTGTTGTGTGTGTGTAAAACACTTAGCAGCATCATGTCTGAGAGTCTATGGTCATTGGGGAAAACTGTTTGTTTCTTCAGGTTGTCAATTATTCTAGTGATAGTATTATTTTTCGTGGATTTGAATATATTCTCCCTGACAAATCAACATTCTAAAATGATGTTAGATGTTAGGAAGGTACTTTTTTTGTAATGAAAATTATTTTTTTAATTTATTTTAAACAACGCCTAAAGGATGTTTATTTAAATACCTATCTGTTGATTATGCCTTGTCTCCTCAGGCAGGGGTTAATCCAACTTTAAGACAGACAACAACAAAAACCATTCTCCATCGATTATACCTATATAGTTTTGGCTATTTAAAAAAAAACTGAAAATATACTGAAATTTTGCTATTTTGAGATTGTGCGTCTTTAAAAATCTTTTTCTAAATCCCGGCAACATATGCTGAAAGCTGTATAAATGGTTAAGAAAGTAACGAGCCATAATTTTTAATTTTTTAAATTTTAATAAACCTGAATTATCTGCCCTTGAATATGGTCCTTTTTGTAAATGTTTGTGTTTTGGGGTCATTTTCAAGGGGACATAGTACAAAAACTTGGTCGTTAACATTCATGATTTCTATCAGGACTGCGAATCAAATATAGGGTGTCTAGTAATTCATGGTTAGATGCCTTCTGAAAAGTTATTCCTCGCCACAAATAGGTGTGACAATTTATTGCTCGTCTTTCTTACAGAATGTTAATCCCCTAAATAATAAAGGGGGTAAGAAAGAGAGGGTATGGAAGAGAGGGTATGGAGAAAAAGGGGTATGAAGGAGAGGGTATGGAGAGAAAGGGGTATGAAAGAGAGGGTATGGTGACAGAGGGGTACGTATGGAAGATAGGGTATGGTGACAGAGGGGTATGGAAGAGAGGGTATGGAGATAAAGGGGATAGAAAAGAGAGGGTATGGTGACAGAGGGGTATGAAAGAGAGGGAATGGTGACAGAGGGGTATGGAAGATAGGGTATTGTGACAGAGGGGTATGAAAGAGAGGATATGGTGACAGAGGGGTATGGAAGATAGGGTATTGTGACAGAGGGGTATGAAAGAGAGGGAATGGTGACAGAGGGGTATGAAAGAAAGGGTATTGTGACAAAGGGGTATGAAAGATAGGGTATGGTGACAGAGGGGTATGAAAGATAGGGTATGGTGACAGAGGGGTATGAAAGAGAGGGTATGGTGACAGAGGGGTATGAAAGATAGGGTATGGTGACAGAGGGGTATGAAAGATAGGGTATGGTGACAGAGGGGTATGAAAGAGAGGGTATGGTGACAGAGGGGTATGAAAGATAGGGTATGGTGACAGAGGGGTATGGAAGATAGGGTATGGTGACAGAGGGGTATGAAAGATAGGGTATTGTGACAAAGGGGTATGAAAGATAGGGTATGGTGACAGAGGGGTATGAAAGATAGGGTATGGTGACAGAGGGGTATGAAAGAGAGGGTATGGTGACAGAGGGGTATGGAAGATAGGGTATGGTGACAGAGGGGTATGGAAGATAGGGTATGGTGACAGAGGGGTATGAAAGAGAGGATATGGTGACAGAGGGGTATGAAAGAGAGGGTATGGTGACAAAGGGGTATGGAAGATAGGGTATTGTGACAGAGGGGTATGAAAGAGAGGGAATGGTGACAGAGGGGTATGAAAGAGAGGGTATTGTGACAAAGGGGTATGGAAGATAGGGTATTGTGACAGAGGGGTATGAAAGAGAGGGAATGGTGACAGAGGGGTATGAAAGAGAGGGTATTGTGACAAAGGGGTATGGAAGATAGGGTATGGTGACAGAGGGGTATGGAAGATAGGGTATGGTGACAGAGGGGTATGGAAGATAGGGTATGGTGACAGAGGGGTATGGAAGATAGGGTATGGTGACAGAGGGGTATGAAAGAGAGGGTTTTGTGACAGAGGGGTATGAAAGAGAGGGTATTGTGACAGAGGGGTATGGAAGATAGGGTATGGTGACAGAGGGGTATGGAAGATAGGGTATGGTGACAGAGGGGTATGGAAGATAGGATATGGTGACAGAGGGGTATGGAAGATAGGGTATGGTGACAAAGGGGTATGGAAGATAGGGTATGGTGACAGAGGGGTATGGAAGATAGGGTATGGTGACAGAGGGGTATGGAAGAGAGGATATGGTGACAGAGGGGTATGAAAGAGAGGGAATGGTGACAGAGGGGTATGAAAGAGAGGATATGGTGACAGAGGGGTATGGAAGATAGGGTATGGTGACAGAGGGGTATGAAAGAGAGGGTATTGTGACAGAGGGGTATGAAAGAGAGGGTATTGTGACAGAGGGGTATGGAAGATAGGGTATGGTGACAGAGGGGTATGGAAGATAGGGTATGGTGACAGAGGGGTATGGAAGATAGGATATGGTGACAAAGGGGTATGGAAGATAGGGTATGGTGACAGAGGGGTATGGAAGATAGGGTATGGTGACAGAGGGGTATGGAATATAGGGTATGGTGACAGAGGGGTATGGAAGATAGGGTATGGTGACAGAGGGGTATGGAAGATAGGATATGGTGACAAAGGGGTGTGGAAGATAGGGTATGGTGACAGAGGGGTATGGAAGATAGGGTATGGTGACAGAGGGGTATGGAAGATAGGGTATGGTGACAGAGGGGTATGAAAGAGAGGGTATTGTGACAGAGGGGTATGGAAGATAGGGTATGGTGACAGAGGGGTATGGAAGAGAGGATATGGTGACAGAGGGGTATGAAAGAGAGGGAATGGTGACAGAGGGGTATGAAAGAGAGGATATGGTGACAGAGGGGTATGGAAGATAGGGTATGGTGACAGAGGGATATGAAAGAGAGGGTATTGTGACAGAGGGGTATGAAAGAGAGGGTATTGTGACAGAGGGGTATGGAAGATAGGGTATGGTGACAGAGGGGTATGAAAGATAGGGTATGGTGACAGAGGGGTATGGAAGATAGGGTATGGTGACAGAGGGGTATGGAAGATAGGGTATGGTGACAGAGGGGTATGGAAGATAGGATATGGTGACAAAGGGGTATGGAAGATAGGGTATGGTGACAGAGGGGTATGGAAGATAGGGTATGGTGACAGAGGGGTATGGAAGATAGGGTATGGTGACAGAGGGGTATGAAAGAGAGGGTAATGTGACAGAGGGGTATGGAAGATAGGGTATGGTGACAGAGGGGTATGGAAGAGAGGATATGGTGACAGAGGGGTATGAAAGAGAGGGAATGGTGACAGAGGGGTATGAAAGAGAGGATATGGTGACAGAGGGGTATGGAAGATAGGGTATGGTGACAGAGGGGTATGAAAGAGAGGGTATTGTGACAGAGGGGTATGAAAGAGAGGGTATTGTGACAGAGGGGTATGGAAGATAGGGTATGGTGACAGAGGGGTATGAAAGAGAGGGTATGGTGACAGAGGGGTATGAAAGAGAGGGTATGGTGACGGAGGGGTATGGAAGATAGGGTATGGTGACAGAGGGGTATGCAAGAGAGGATATGGGTACAGAGGGGTATGGAAGATAGGGTATTGTGACAGAGGGGTATGAAAGAGAGGGAATGGTGACAGAGGGGTATGGAAGATAGGGTATTGTGACAGAGGGGTATGAAAGAGAGGGTATTGTGACAGAGGGGTATGAAAGAGAGGGTATTGTGACAGAGGGGTATGGAAGATAGGGTATGGTGACAGAGGGGTATGGAAGAGAGGGTATGGAGATAAAGGGGATAGAAAAGAGAGGGTATGGTGACAGAGGGGTATGAAAGAGAGGGTATGGTGACAGAGGGGTATGAAAGAGAGGGTATGGTGACGGAGGGGTATGGAAGATAGGGTATGGTGACAGAGGGGTATGCAAGAGAGGATATGGTGACAGAGGGATAGAAAAGAGAGGGTATGGTGACAAAGGGGTATGAAAGAGAGGGTATGGTGACAGAGGGGTATGAAAGAGAGGGTATTGTGACAGAGGGGTATGGAAGATAGGGTATGGTGACAGAGGGGTATGCAAGAGAGGATATGGTGACAGAGGGGTATGGAAGATAGGGTATGGTGACAGAGGGGTATGAAAGAGAGGGTATTGTGACAGAGGGGTATGGAAGATAGGGTATGGTGACAGAGGGGTATGAAAGAGAGGGTATGGAGATAAAGGGGATAGAAAAGAGAGGGTATGGTGACAGAGGGGTATGAAAGAGAGGGTATGGTGACAGAGGGGTATGAAAGAGAGGGTATGGTGACGGAGGGGTATGGAAGATAGGGTATGGTGACAGAGGGTTATGGATAATAGGGTATGGAGATAAAGGGGATGGGAAAGAGAGGGTATTGTGACAAAGGGGTATGGAAGATAGGGTATGGTGACAGAGGGGGTGAGAAAGAGAGGGTATGGAAGAAAGGGGGATTTTTTGCAATACAACAACATATTTACTGCAATACCATTAAAGAAATATAGTGCAGGAAAATCAAACATTTTAAAATATATACACGTACAACGATTTTTTAAAAATAAAAAAAGTACATTTCATATTGAAAAAAACATACCAAAATTATAACACCAAATCATTAGAACTACATTTTAACATTTAAAAACCTTGAAATACACCCTTTGACCTCAACCTTTTCCTTCATTTTCTATGTGATTATGATAGCAAGTGCAGGTACACAGATCTATATTAACTGTACCAGTAATGTCGCCTTCGTATTTGTAATACCCATGGGACTTCAAAGCCCACCTTATGCCTAATGTGATGTAAAAATACGAATTCTTTAGAAGGTTTAGGGAAAAAATTATCTTCTTGATGAATTAGTATACGTTTATTACGAATACGATGCACTGTTTTTGCTTCTTTTTTATGACATACGCGAACCAGTCAACATAAAACATGTTTTGGATAAGTCCGTATTTAACAGGTTATACATAAATAGCATTTGCTTTGCGTGGACCTGGTTCGCTGGCCACTGTCATCGAGATTCAGTTAAGAAACTTAATTTAGTGACGTCACATTTAGCCGCGCCCCCATGACGGGAGGTTCATGGCTAGTTGCGTTGTGGATTTGTATTGGCTGAAGCACGCGTTGTAGGCGGGGCTAATAATCCCATGACGTTTTGATGTGACATCTTGTGTCTTCATACGCAAAACAGTACAGCTCTCACTGTTGCAAATTTGTATAGTTGGAGCGATGGTACCCGTATATTTATTGATATGAATTGACTTCAAGATGTATTAAATTCATGGAGGTGTAAACTTATAAAACATTATGCAAACTTGGCGTAAATCCATTACGTTGATTTACACAGTTTGCACTGTGGGATCGTGTGCTTTAAACCATCATAAAACACTTTCACCTTTTTAGAATATTTCGATAGTCTTGATGTTGACATAATTACCCAACATTTGGTTGGTGATACTCGTTTGAAAAAAAGGTTTACTGTATAATGACAATGTCCAAAAGAAAGGTAAACATAAGTTTTTTAGACGAAAACCTATAGCGATTTATTTATTTTAAATTTCATGAAAATTATTTTGTTAATATTTTATGATAGACAAATGCTGTTTTAGAATTTAAACAAAGAGTAAAAATGAATGGTGAAAGTTGATTGATCCAACATGGTAACAATGGGAGGAATATCCCAAAAGTTACCAAAATGGGTAAATTTGACTAAAATAATAAAAACATGACAATATATGGGTCTAATGATTTATTTCAAGGTTATTTTGGTTAGTAGGGATTGCTTCTTGGTTCCTTGGGTGCAACTTGGTTCCTATGGGTGCTACATGACTTTGGTTTCTGGAACTTCGATACAGCAATTTCTGCCAATGTTATGTTCTTCAATAAGGCCAACATACACTTGCTCGACTCGCATACCCTGCAACAGTCAAACATTAGGTATGCAATGAAGAATGGATTTGCAATCATATACTCTTATGCAATTGTTAATCTCTCTAATTTAGTTTCCTCACCATTGCTAAAAAAAAGGTTTATTAGCCATATGGTTGAAAATAACCGAGTTAATATTTTCAATATGAACACATGTGCACATATCAAGTTTCCCATTGTTTCACCGCGACTTCCCGCAGTTCGTCATCTGTGACGTCATGAAACGATTGTTTGGGACGTCACTGTTTCCTGACTAATTTTACGGGAATCGATTGGAATAGAATAGGTAATAAAGAAATTATTACACTCGAAAGTGTATCATATGACGTTTTTGCAAATGTGTGTATAACCCTCGCTCTCGCTTGGTCAATACAAACATTCACACCCTTCGTAAAAGTCGTATGACACACTTCCTCCGGTAATAATCTCTATATATTATTGTGAAGAAGGAGTGAGCATATACCCCAAAACATTGTGTTTCTTTCACACTGAATAAGTTGTTGTCCAGAAAATCTTCCTGCTCGTACTTAACTGTACATATCCATTGTTTTGGACATTTTACACAAGATTAGAATAAAATATGAACAGCATGTATCATTATGCCTCATCATTGAAACTCGTATGGGCATTTCTAGTTGTGAAGTGTTTGCATACATTTTGACTAAATAAACGTTCGTATTTAAAATAATATTCAATTTAAACGACTACTGTCCCAATTTTCCCAAATGGGACCATACCAATATCTCAAAAGCATTGAGTTGTATCAGCATGAAATTGGGATTTGCTTTGTCTAAATCATTATGAGGCTCTATTTATGAAACTGAAACGATTCTGATAAACAGATCTAGCATTGGGGTAATTATGGTTTATTCCTGACAACTACGATATATAGCTTTAAATATTTCGAGAGAAAAAATCCCATTGCCTTATTAACAAACACTCTTTAACGAATAGATCCGTATTAAAAAAACTGTGAATGAGTACTATATCTATGACCTATTATATGTGAAGAAGGAGTGAGCATATACCCCAAAACATTGTGTTTCTTTCACACTGAATAAGTTGTTGTCCAGAAAATCTTCCTGCTCGTACTTAACTGTACATATCCATTGTTTTGGACATTTTACACAAGATTAGAATAAAATATGAACAGCATGTATCATTATGCCTCATCATTGAAACTCGTATGGGCATTTCTAGTTGTGAAGTGTTTGCATACATTTTGACTAAATAAACGTTCGTATTTAAAATAATATTCAATTTAAACGACTACTGTCCCAATTTTCCCAAATGGGACCATACCAATATCTCAAAAGCATTGAGTTGTATCAGCATGAAATTGGGATTTGCTTTGTCTAAATCATTATGAGGCTCTATTTATGAAACTGAAACGATTCTGATAAACAGATCTAGCATTGGGGTAATTATGGTTTATTCCTGACAACTACGATATATAGCTTTAAATATTTCGAGAGAAAAAATCCCATTGCCTTATTAACAAACACACTTTAACGAATAGATCCGTATTAAAAAAACTGTGAATGAGTACTATATCTATGACCTATTATATTTCAATGTGATTTAGTTTAAACTATCGGAGACAAATTCTATACATTTCCTCTTATATTTCCCGACACTGTAGGCATTGTTACACATTTAACTGGAAGGTAATTCAAAGCAAGCTCTCGAAATGTAGGTCTACTTTCGGATACTCGTCAGACTGAAAATGTTAAACATTTCTTTTAAAAAGATGGGTTTTTTTTAAAAGGCAGTCAAACATACACATAATTACTTATAATTTCTTGAATTTTTAAGTTATAATTTTCATCTTTTTCCTTCATTGCAAATACAAAACAGTTCAATATATAATTTGATATGAGTAGTGAACACTAAAGATGCAGCAAGTGATTTGATACAAAAAGTGCGGCTTCACCCACATGAATCTCTAAAGTAGAGAGGGTGACTTCCTTTGGATATTTTCGGAATTAAGTTGTGCATATTTATTCGGTTTTCATAATCGTGAAAAGAAAATAATTATCTTTAATAGCATGTATACTTTGCATATGCGTAGCAAAATGTTAATACGCATTAAGTGATGCAACAAGTCTCGCAAAAAGGACGCTAACCAAAATCTGTTCTTATTTGATGTATTCTATAAATAATTGTAATAAGCTAGAAAATAACTTTTTTCATGAAAGGTAGTTTCTTTTGTACAAGTAAACTGACATTTATTTCAGAATGTCATTGTAATAGTTTTGGTAAAATGTTTAGTTTTAATTATTTCTGGTATAGTACAAACATGCTCATTTGCAATGATTTACGTTAAGAAATAAACGTAATTTCAATAAATAAAATCTTCAAATAAAGCTTATTCGTCAGCCTGTTTATACAGTCAAACAGTGCAGGAAAATTTGATCATTGTATTATTTTTATTTTTGTTGATTTCCATACAATGTGGACGTGTACGCTTACCGTGTAAACAAGCCAGCAATCAGCACCTCAATGGCGGCCGGCCTTAGCGCCTCTAGTCAGAAAGGGGGATAAATCTAACCACAGTTTCAAATAGAAACGTATCTACATGTACATCTTGAAAATCATCGGCAGCAACATCATTGACAAATCACATGTGTGCACACATCTACATCATTAATAATAGTGTCACCTATTTCTGAAAGTAATTGTTTCCGAACTTAATTTGCAGGTGTAGTACGTTTTGAGCTTTGTCAGTTGGACAATTTGTAATTTGTAATAATTTGTTGGTACTTGTAATACTGCTTTCGTTGTGTCTAACTTCAATGCTTAGGTTACACAACAAGTATGAGCTGGTTTTCGGAACATTGAACCCAATGGAAACCAGTATATATTTTCACTTGGTATCCAGGCAGTTTTTAACAGTTTCATTGTGATTTCCACACAGTCTGAAACGGAGTTTTGCACCAGTATCCGGATGGTATCCGGTGGGAATAATTCCCCACTCCCCCAAATTGTATCCATCTGGTTTCCATGAATACGTTTATTGTAGGTGTTTCCATTTTATAGTTTACACTTGGTTTCAACTTGGTATCCGCATTTATTAGTTTATTGTAAGTTAACTGTAATATTTCATGCTTATATTTACTGTAAGTTTCAACCTTGTTTCCGTGTTAAGGTTTACTAATGGTTTCGACCTAATTTCAATGTTTAGGTTTGCTGTAAGATTCCATTTGGTTTCCATGTATGGGTTGCTGTTGGTTTCAACCTGGTTTCCGTGTTAAATTTATCCTTAAGGTTTCCAAGTTTAGGATTACTATAGGTTTCAACATAAAGAAGACACGGATTAAATGAATGATTAACTTGATGATTAGTTGATCATCAATAAATTCCAGTGTCTTCTTCATCTCACCAACTTTCAGAATGCTTCTCAAACAGAAGGTTTGAACATGGGATTCCATGTTTAGGTTTATTGCAGATTTCAACCTGGTTTCCATGGTTGATATTTGATTATTGTGCTAAACAGGCACATCAACCATGCTATGATTTAAATGAATACTACTGGCTTCTTTAAAAGTTACAATACTTGAGAGATAATAATTATTGTAATGACAAAAACAATTGTGTTTTGTCATTAAGTTTATTATATAAAGTGTCAATTGCAGAGCAAATACTTGAGTGATGCTGCAAAAACACAGGGGGTATTCGACTGTACACGGAAACCGGATGTTGCACCCCTTCAATTACCAATTTTCCACTGTACAGTTTCCAAGAAGCAACCCTGTCTTTGAATTCAAATTTCAGGAATGGAAACTAACATAAAACTACACTTGATAGTTCATGTTGGTTTCCGTTTAATGGAATCAGTAATTGTAAATGTCAGGAAAGGAAACCAACATGAAACTTCACATTATAGTTTATAAATGATGGTTTCTAAAATTGATTCTAGTTGGAAGCCAGGTTGTCAAATTTCAGTGGTTGGATACCAAGTGGATACTCCAATTACCAAGTTAACGGTTTCCCGATTTCAGAATAGTCAGTCATTTTGCAGGGATAGTTTCATGTTGGTTTCCATATAAAGAAATCTTCCAATGCAGATTTCCAGGAATGGAAACCAACATGAAACTTCACTTGATAGTTTCATGTTTGTTTCCATTTTCGGGAATCAATAATTGCAATTTAGAGGAATGGAAACTAATGTGAAACTATAAATTATAGTTTCATGTTGATTTCATGGAACATTGATTGCAATTCCCAGGGATGGAAATCAACAGGTAACACATAACCAGAGGTTCCTGTTGGTTTTGACAACGTAAAATATGCTAAATATTATAGAATCCAAAATGGATTCTAGTTAGAAACCATTTTGCCTAGTTTGGTTCTGCAAGGACGCCCCGTCACAGTAACAAATCATATAAGTCACTGGTCACAGTGAAAATAAAGGTTATTTTCACTGTAACTTGATAGAAAGTTTATTTCACTGATTAAACCCAGTATTTCATTGATTGTCATATAATAAATTAATAAATATATAAAATAATACAATAAAAAAAACTGTCACGTACACAATTAAAAGTGCTGAGCTGATGCCTGAGAAACATTCTCTTTTGTTAAATTTAGTCTAAGGTAAAATGATGTGTTGATGCGGAAAGTTATACTAGGTTGAAACAGACGGAACTAAAGCTATGATGAGTTCTGATGTGTAAATACTATATACAACAAGATTAGCATTTGCGGAAAACCGCAAAATTAGAGCAGCCCCAAAACTGAGGGGCTCGACTTTCCCTGTTCCGCCTTCTCCACAGCAACAATAAAATAGGAAAATGTCATAACAAAATTATTCATCATTTGAGTTATTACTAACAAGTTGAATCATCGATGAGGTCTTGTTCTTAAATATATATTTCTATATTGGATCAATTGGATCAATTTGATTAAAGGGTTAGCATGACCTTAGCCATATTTTATGACCATTGCCATTTGTCCTTCAAGGTCACACAATCAAGGATCACTTTTCATTGTCTATAACAATCATGTAATGATTTAAAGTGTTCATATTCACAAAAGCGTGCTTATATTGTGATCTTGACCTTTGACATACTTTAGCGAAAACCTAAAACCTATAATTTTGGTATTTTTCCATAGTTGTTGTCTACCAAATAAGAGCCTGATAACAACATTTGAAGTTATCGCCTATACAAGGTTTTTTGTAGTGATCTCAGAACTCATGACCTTGATCTTTGAACAAGAATGTGAACATGTCAATTCCCTCAGGTGTATCAGTAGGAAGTTATGTGTATGAGTTCTCGAAACCTTATTGGGAAAAAAGTTATAGCCAAAACAAAACGCGGCGGCGGCGGTGGAAACTGAAGAAAAACTGATAGGTAAGTTGGGGCTGCTAATAACGCCAATACTCTGTGACTAATGACAAAGATTCCGTAAGTCATCAAATATTTTATCTTGCAATAATCACAAATACTCTACTCTTACTGTAATCAGGTTCCCTAGATGTGATGGTGTTTTTTATTTGTGATTCATTTTCATCATCACGTTATTTTAAGAATATAGAGACAGTCCAACAGAACAATATTGAACTGAACTGACACACTTTTGCCTTTGTTGGACGTTTCCAGCATTAATTTAGCATAAGCTATAATTAAGAAAATAAAAAAAAAATAAGAAAATCATTATTGTCCACATTTAACTAATTCAGTGACCATCAAACAAAGCTCGAATCTTTCAGGGATTTTTCCGGCGGACTTCGTTGCGAGGAGGAGAGAAGAATAAGTGTCAAGACAATGGAAACTGTGACATCACCCTATCAAGACGAAATCGCTGTCCCCCTTGCCGCTACAGAAAATGTCTTGCAGTGAGAATGTCCACAAATGGTAAGGTCTCAATTTGTATTTTGTTCCTGCTTTCACCAGTCAATGAACTGGGGATTCAGTTTCTCAATTTCCCTCAATAATAACACTTCAAGGTTTAAGTGACCTCTCTTTCGTCCATTCATGAGTTACCTGATATATTTTCAGTTTCCTGTAATTCCACTGAAGAGGGGCATATTATATTTCACTTCTTTTCAAGATATTGCTTTATTTTATTAACGTCTATAGTTAACTTGAAACATACGCTTCAAATATCATAAGTAAATTAGTTGCTTTGAATAGGGCAGTATATGTCCAGAGCATGGCAAAAAGGTATGTTCATTATTGGCTGTCAGTGTATCAAGTTTTGTTAAAAGCAGAAATAAAACAACTTCACTTAGATCAGTGAAGTGGACTGTGACATAATATTTAATTTTACTATAATTAATTGGAGTCTCTTGATGACTCAAGTCAGAGGAGCATCATTTAAATATGTTCATTTGTTCATATATGACAAATACATGTACATCAAACAGCAATGTTTCACAAGAATCGTGCAAAATGTGATATAAGCACCAAACTTGGTATGATGGTTACCAAAGGTGTACTGAATAAATTTGTCAGATGGGCCACGTGAAAATCCAAGATGTTCTGGCGAAGAGATTCAGCCTTGCCTCGTTGACACCAGTAGCAGCACTAGAACTGTCATACATGAGGACAACAAACTTTTTGGAGATCATCCTCAGCAACGTCTGTTGGGCAGTTGCTGAGTTTAATGAAGGTTTCAGAAACTTCTCCACAGACTCCCCAAGTCAACCATGCTGATTTCTTTCCTTTTCCATGAATAGAAGAGACTACATCACACCCAATGAATGCATGGAAGTAGAGGATACCTCTGGTTTTCTCCGGCCCAATGGTAGTGACTACATCATGGACTGATGAGCACATGCTCCCTGGCCAAATGCAATCCACAGGTGTTGAAGACCAATACTCTGCAGATAGGGCATTAATATGTAGATAGTGCTATCGCAACCACATCCGTGTCAATGGCCTTGGTTATGATTGACTTGCTGCCTGATATTGTTGCATCTCTGGCATTTACAAATATGTGTGAATCAGCCTCTTCATGGCAGCAAGGGCTTACAGCATCCAAACATTTGTTTTTGTTACTGACAGCAACTTCGCCCTTTGTTGCGATGACAGGCCTTGTTGCTCTCAATCCCACATATTTTCTCAGCAATATAGTGGAAGAGCTCAGTTTTGTTGTTGTCATCTCGGGAGAAAACTCTTCCAGTTTGTTGGGGTTTTGCTGCTTTCAGTCACCTGTCGTCTCATACCTTGGCCTCTTTTGGATCTAGCTTCGTATTTTAGACTAGACGTCCTGTAGGTATCAAAGATTATGTCAACCCTTTCAATATTTCTGGCAAATGATTCCCCTTTTGGAAGGATGTCTTCTGTCACAAAGTCATTAAATGTTTTTGTGCTATGTGGAGGTAGGCAATTGATAAAGGCTGAGCCATCAATGATAAGTGTGTCTCCTTCTGGTTCAGTATCTGGCAATGTCGCCTGTGCTTGAATAATTTCAACAGCTGTGACTTCTGACATGCACGAAGCCTTCCATTATCCTTAGATGCTGGTGCAGTCTGATTTTCATGCTTGCAAGTCACACTCTCTGTTCTGGCAGGAGATGAAGAGCCGGGAGAACAAGTGGCAATCATCTTTCAACATCTTTTCTTTCGAACTGCTGGCTGCCTGTGCATGCTGAAAGAAAGAAACCTTGCTTCTCTTGATCGGTTCATAGAATGCAGATTCCTCTTTCTCTAAGCCAAGCATGAATGAGTGGAACTTCTCCTTGCCTCTATCGTAATGGGAACCAACAAGTAAAGCAAGAGCTGGATCTGCGATGTTTGTTGTAATGAAGGTCCAGGAGATCAGGTGATTCTTCTTGGAAAGGGTTTCCCATCTCCTACAGAACTGTAGTCAATGTGTCAACCTTCACAATAAATGACTTTTGGAAAGTTAGGGTCTGGTCGTGGTGCTTGGTTCTTGGTGTTGCATCTTTCATGCCACATATATCTTCATAAGCAGCTACTAGGCGGTTCACTTCAGGAGCTGCAATCATCCACCTACGAAGCGCCTCTGGGTCCTCTATCAGTCCAATCGCTCCTCCATCACCCTTGGTAACTGCATTGTTCTGTTGGTCGGTGGCCATGGCAGAGAAGAACATCTGCATGTTATACAATTGTGTGAATAAGTTACAGTGATTATTTATAAATGTTATATAACAGGCATTCTTACATTATGGTTCCTCTTGGGTTAAATCGGGTCACATCTTGACACATCTCAACACAGCATGACGTGAACAAAAGCACTGTATGTAAACCGCACAGTACAATTTTAGAAATCCAAAAATGCTAAAAGAACGGCTACTACACAATTGTATTGCACTGAATCGTTTTTACTTATCAAAATTAGATTCTGCAGGACAACTAACTTAGAAATCAACACCAAATTCAATCAAATCCATTCGCTACAGGCATTCTATTGAGAAGACCATGTTTTTGTAAACAAAATCTTAAAATTATCAATATCTGCAATATGCAATGTTTCAAAACCCCTGAAAGTATGGAAAATGGGTCTAGCATACTTTGAAACATATAATTAGACACAAAGATCACTAAAATCCGTCAATAACTTACATTTATACAGGGAAAATGACTTCACAAGAGCTTTTTGGCGGCCATCTTGGATTTCCACGTGAACCATCGGACAAATTTATTGAGTACACGTTTTGGTAACCATCATACCAAGTTTGGTGCTTATATCACATTTTGCAAAATTTTTCTGTTATCCGCCCCACTAAATGTGACATGCTTGTATACAATATGTCATGTATCCTGCTTTCTTGATATCTTGCTTTCACTTTCAGCCATAAAGATGGGTCGTTACACTCGTAAGAAAAGAACGCAGGACACTCTCGATATTATGATGCTGAAGGATAATAAACGTCCACAAAATCTACCTGAGAACAGGTCGTCCACTGATGACTTACCAGTACATCCAACGTCTGAAGTGGAGAATATTGACAGACTGATCAATCTGCTGCTGACGTCACACAACAAGTACATGAAGACAGCCTTTAGTGTTTCATCCATGGAGAACATGGAGAAGGAACAACAGGCTTACTATGTAAGTTTCTTCGAACCTAATAACAGCTGCAGGTTTACTGATGAAGTTTCTAAAACACGACTAACAGTAGCAGACTTAATAGAGGAGTTTCTCGGAGTTTTACAGCTGAGTAACAGTAGCAAGTTTGATGTGTGAGTGTGACATAATTAACTAATAATAATCAGGATACAGTTAGAGTTCTCAAGCAGGCATATAAGTATCATACATCCTTATCTAGTAAGGGTATTGTGAGTTTCTTCTCTAGGAAGAAACGTTATAGACAAGCCTCGGTAAACAGATTCTTTATATTGGAATTTGTTTTTGTTGTTTTGTTTTTAGTTTTTTTCCATTCAAATCCGTTTCATTCTTTTTTTTCCTTTTTAATGGTTCCAAAGATTTTTTAATTCTTTTTTTTATATATGATTTTCCATAAGGAATATTTGTTTTAGAGTTTTTATGTGCAAAGTCAGATTGGGAAATATATTCTTGATATTGCAAAATATGCTTTTCTGCAGAAATGATAATGTGATTCAGTAATCTATTTTGATGTAGAGAACCAAATCAAACCATACGTTTTGATAATAACAAATGGATGGGGATATATGTTGTTTGCAGACTCCTTGGTCAATGGGGATTCTAAATTGTAGATTTCGTGACCCTTTGACCCCCAAAAAAACATATTTTCATCTTCTTCTCCAGTTCCAAAAGGTCTAGAAAAGGTCTGGAAGTTACGGGCAGACTCCTTGGCCAACGGGGATTCTTAATTGTAGATTCCGTGATCCTGTGACCCCAAATAGGGTCACAGGGGTAACAAGCTTAAACAATTTTTTCATCTTTTTCTCCAGTTCCAAAAGATCTAGAGAGCTAAAATATTGTGAAAGACTCTTTGGCCAATGGGGATTCTAAGTTGTAAATTTGGTGACCCCATGACCCCTTATAGGGTCACAGGGGTCACGACCTAAAAAATCAATGGCGATTCGAACTTGTATATTTGTTGACCCTGTGACCCCAAATATGGGTCACATGGGTCATGACCTGAAAACCTTCTTTTATCTTCTTCTCCAGTACAAAAAGCCCTAGCAAGTACTGTACAGACTCCTTGGCCAAAGGAGATTTTAAATCGTAGATTTGGTAAATGTATCACTTGAGATAACTTAGATATTAAACCTTAGATACTAAATCAAAGAAGCTCTGATGAGCTACAGGGCCCATGGCTCCATTTTTTAAATGTTCCTTTTTTTCGCTTCATGTTTAAAGGGACATAACTATGTCACATATAGACTTGTGGAAATCACAGCACAACATCTGCTATCTTACACCTTATTACAAAAATGTAAACCATTTTTTATTATGAACTAGGATTGCCAAGGCAGTACTTAGGTCTTAAAGACTTCTGCTTGACCTTGAACTCCATGTTGGACTCTCGGTTATTCGCCAGTTATTCTGCTTTAAAATGAGCTATAAAACATGTTTCTATCTTCAGTAGTTATTTTACAAAAATTCCCCAAAGACAATGACCCTTTGAAAATGGAAAAATCGCTTATTAATGGACCCCTACATGACCTTTCTCACGATTAAGACAAAATGGTTAATATTTTCATACTAAGCTACAACATACAAAATATTCTAATTTAATTTCCACGTAAGTAGATGTAATCATCATTTAGATTGCATACATAATTAATACGTTATCTTTTTCTGAATATTCAAGAAAATAGTCTAAATTGCTTAAATTTTGACCCCTTGACAACGATTACGATGTTCGGAGCTTCACTATAAACTTTTTGATGAAAGGGTTCAACTGAAAAGTTGTTGTTCTTGAATTTGTGCATCATGAGCTGTAAATAGAATTTAGATATCCTAATTAGTTGAGCCTTTGAACTTTACTGAAAATGGCGATTTTCGAAACATGACAATATTCTATGACGAGTCACACGTGACCTATGACAGACACATGATTGAACTATATTCTCTTCAATACATGACATCTCTAATTCAAAATGAGGTATCCAGCATAATGGTATCGTCGGTAGTTTACGATCAACAATTCTACAAAGAAAGTATCACACAATTTTACTTTTTCGGGATTATGTCCAAATTGTGCCGAAACTATCAATTTTTATATGATAATGATATGTTATGGACTTGTTAAACTACTCATAACAAAGAGATGGAAATCAGTAACTTCGGAATAAGTTCATTATTAACAGAGTACTGTCCCTTTGAACATATGGTAGAAAAAAATAACTTTTTGAAAATGATCATGTTCAAGGACATATTTTTAAAATTCTAAGAAGAAATTCAAAATTCGGCCAAAACAGTCCTCTGAGGAATTCATTTATCTTCAAAATGAGCCATCACACATAGCTGTATGTATTGCCGTGAATTAGGAGAAGATTTTCAAAGACGCGTACCCTCAAAACCGCGAAAGTTCACAAAATTTTCAGTTTTATCGAAATAGCAAAAAATCTATTATTACGGCCGAAAACCGCTATAGGCCTTATCGATGGGGAATGTTGTTGCCCACATAGTGGTGAAAGTTTTATGCAAATATAATGATTAGTTCTCGAGATATTAAGGTATAAAGTTTTGACTTCAAGGGGAGATAACTCGCGAAAGAAGTCGAAAATCTAAAATCGGGCTTCGTAGTGCACTAATTCAGGTTACAGACTATCATCACTGAAAATTTCATGAAATTCGGTCGAGTGGTTAAGCGGGAATCCTCCGGACAAAAAAAGGTCAAATAATAATTTTAAAAAACTAGGATTGCCAAGGTAATACTTAGGTCTTCAAGACTTCTGCTTGACCTTGACCTCCATGTTGGACTCTCGGTTATTCACCAGTTTCTCTTCTTTAAAATGAGCTATCAAACATGTCTCTATCTTCAGTAGTTTTTTTACAAAAATTATCCAAAGACAATGACCCTCTTAAAATGTACCCATCGCTTATTAATGGAACCCTACATGATCTTTCTCACGATTAAGACAAAATGGTAATTATTTTCATACTAAGGTGTAACATAGAAATTCTTGTGCTTTAATTTCCACTTAAGTAGATGTTATCATCATTAAGATTGCATACATTGGTAATGTGTTCTTTTCTTCTGCATAATCAAGAAAATACTCAAAAATGCTTAAATTTGAACCCCTAGACAACGGTTGCGATGTTTGGAGCTTTACTATTAACTTTTTGATGAAAGGGTTCAACAAAAAAGTTGTTGATCTTGAATTTGTGTATCAGAAGGTGTGAATACAATGTCAATATCTTAATTAGTTAAGCAGTTGTGAGCCTTTGAACTTTGCTGAAGATGGCGATTTTCGAAAAATGACAATATTCTATGACCAGTCACACGTGACCTATGACAGACACATGATTGAAATTTATTGTCTTTAATACATGAGATCTCTAATTCAAAATGAGCTATCAAACATAATGGTATCGTCAGTGGTTTACGATCAACAATTCTACAAGGAAAGTAGCCCTCGAAAAGTCTCAAAATCACAAAATTTTACTTTTTTGGGAATATGTCCAAATTGTGCCGAAACTATCAACTTTTATATGATAATGATATGTTATGAAATTGTTTAACTAGTTATCACAAAGAGATGGTTATCTGTAACTTCGGGATGCATTCATTATAAACAGAGTTATGTCCCTTTGAATATATAGTAGAAAAACGCACTTTTTAAAAATGACCATGTTCAAGGACATATTTTAAAAATTCTAGGAAGAAATTCAACATTCGGCCCACACAGTCCTCTCAGGAATTCATTTATCTTCAAAATGAGCTATCACACATAGCTGTATGTATTGCCGTGAATTAGGAGAAGATTTTCAAAGACGCGTACCCTCAAAACCGCGAAAGTTCACAAAATTTTCAGTTTTATCGAAATAGCAAAAAAAGTTTTATGCAAATACAATGATTAGTTCTCGAGATATTAAGGTATAAAGTTTTGACTTCAAGGGGAGATAACTCGCGAAAGAATTCGAAAATCCAAAATCGGGCTTCGTAGTGCACCAATTCAGGTTACAGACTATCATCACTGAAAATTTCAAGAAAATCGGTCGAGCGGTTAAGCGGAAATCTTCTGGACAAAAAAGGGTCAAATAATAATAAAAAAATAAAAAAATAAGAAAACATGATAAGAACAATAGGTCTTCCAGACGTAGTCTTGAAGACCTATATAAAAAAAAACAACACGATAAGAACAATAGGTCTTCCAGACGTAGTCTTGAAGACCTAATAACATAGTAGATGATCAAGAAACAAACAAGCAAAGTAAGATGTTATCCATGTCTCCTGTCGCAGATATGACTTATTTCAAAGGCTGCTGTAATTAAACGATCATATATTCATGATACATACAGGAATAATGGCTGAAATCATGTATTGAACAGTGAATGAATTACAAATGCTGCTGACTCCTTTTGTCTTCCGATTTCTTCCGACAAAAAATGTGCTCGACAGATCTAATTTTGTCTCTTTAAATGTATCAAATTGATATTTATGTTTCTAAAAAAAGGTGAATCCACACTCTATTACTTAAAAGATGGACCAGGTCGGGGGGTTTGTAAGAGATGAATTATTAAGGTTACCTTCAGATACAGTTTTGCCACCAAAATTTAACAAGAGTCATCAGAAGATGACATATCCCACCGGTTCCACAAAATTTGTAAAACACATTTTTGACAGATAATTGTGTATCTACTACCGTACTTCAGTTAGTGGGTATTACAGATGCTGAGTTTCAGGTATATTAAAGATGTTTAAACTTCTGCTCCAGAAGCAGTCAAAATCAACATCAACCAACATCCCTCTCATGTTTCTGTGGAAACGAAAAACTATAATTCAGAAATCTGAAAATATCAAAAGGCACCACTTCAGTTAGTGGGTAATACACATGCAAAGTTTCAAGAAGATATGATGAACGGTTTTGGAGCTGTGCACCGAAACGAAAATGTCTCTGAACAAAGTCCAACTTCAACATGTTTCTATGGAAACAACCAAAAAAAAAATTTCAGAAATCTGAAAATATCAAAAGGCACCACTTCAGTTGGTGGGTAATACAAATGGAAAGTTTTAGAAAAATATCGTGAACGGTTTTCGAGTTCTGCTCCGGAAACGAAATGATTACGGACGGACGGACGGACAGACGGCCAGGGTGACAACTATATCCCACGGTATTACATACCGGTGGGATAATAAAATATATAATCAAACTAACACACCTGATATATAGTTAATTCCCACTCATCAAATGACTAATGGTCCATTTTGTCAGCAATAATAATCTTTTAATAATAATCATAAAAACTCGGAGTATTTATGTGGAGACTTTTCTTTATGTTTATCTATATACTAAATAAATATTAATTAAGATATTTTATTATGAATTTACTATTGACTTTTGGGAATTTGATGGCTGGGTTTGGCGTCTGATGGTTTTACCGCTGTCACAAAGATGAACACATTCAACATCAACTCTCTCCAGCTCTTCGAAAATTTCCTCTAATGATAGGCTAAACCTTTTCTTTCTTCAAATGAGATAGCTCCAGTAAGGATGAGCTGTGTATGTCTTCCGTTGAAGTAGGGTATCTAAACCCTTAGATATATTTATATCTTCTGTCATACAAAAGTAAATTCAATGTTTTCTACTTTTCATCCCATAACAAATTTAAACAATATGTTAAAAGTTACAATTGTCTTTTAAACTAACACCAATAAACAATGAGTTCATCCACATTAACGGCACAATGACAAGGTGGATAGGATGTGTGTGGTTGTCCACAATTCCGTTATATTTATATATACTCAGCTTTCTAAGAATATGTCCTGTAAAAGAATTAATCTCTTTTAGATTAACACAAATTCTTAATCTCTATTTTCGTAAAAATAGATCTTCCACTAGATGATGAGCGTTTGCGGGACACCGCAAAAGCAGAGCAGCTCCGAAACGTTGGGTCTCGCCTTTCCCTGTTCCGCCTTCTCCTCAGCATAAATAAAATGGAAATTTTTTTTTCATTATTCAAAATATGTTCTTAAAACCTATTTCTGATTTCAAAATTGGACCAAAGGATTAACCAATACCTCATGACCTTGACCTTCAAGGTCACACCATCAACGATTACTTTTCATTGTGTATAACAATCATGCAATGACTCAAAGTGTTCATTGTTAACATAAGGCATTCACAATAGCATGCTTAAGTTGTGACCTTGCTGTGACCTTGACCTTTGACAGATTTTAGCGAAAATGTTTTCAAATCATGGACTTTCTCCATAGCTGATATATATCAAATACGAGCCTGACGGCACACAAATGTTTAAAGTTATCATGTTTACAAGGATTATTGTAGTGATTTAAGAACTCATGACTTTGACCTTGAATGTGATCATGTCAAAATCATTCACCAGATTTATAAGAAAGAAGCTATGTATATGAGGTGTTAATATTTAGAGATTTCAGAACTGGTCACCATGACCATATCTCGTAACCTTGACCATCGATCTTCAAGGTCACACAGTCAATGATCACTTTTCATTGTGTATAACAATCATGTAAAGATGCAAAGTGTTAATAGTTAAAATAAGGCATGTTCGCAACTGCATGCTTAAGTTGTGACCTTGACCTTGGACAGAATTTAGCGAAAACCTTTTCAAATCTCAGTCTTCCTCCATAGTTGATATATACCAAGTTAGGGCCTGATAGCACAGAAGTTGTTGAAGTTATCGTGTTTACAAGGATTTTTTTAGTGATTTCAGAACTCATGACTTTGACCTTGAATGTGAGCATGTCAAAATAATTCCCCAGGTGTACAAGAAAGAAGCAATGAGGTGTTGATACCTTCATGGAAAACAAGATGTGTTTGTTAAACACGGATGCCCCCGGATGTAGCAAAGTTATGGCCAAGGTTAAAGTTTTCTGAATATTGTTCACTGCGGCAAGGTAAAGGTCACAAGGTCAAATATGATGACCTCATCTGAAAGGTCTCATCACAAGGTATGCACATGCCAAGTATGAAAGCCGTAACTCTGAGCAATCCAAAGTTATGGCCAAGGTTAAAGTTTTCTGAAGATGTGACCTTGACCTTGCCGCAGTGGACAAGGTCAAATATGATGACCTCATCCGAAGGTCTCATTATTAGGTATGCACATGCCAAGAATGAAAGCCGTAGCAATGGGCAATCCAAAGTTATGGCCAAGGTTAAAGTGTACTGAAGATGTCCACTGCGGCAAGGTAAAGGTCACAAGGTCAAATATGATGACCTCATCTAAAGGTCTCATCACAAGGTATACAAATGCCAAGTATGAAAGCCGAACCTCTTAACAATCAAAAGTTATGGCCAAGGTTAAAGTTTTTCTGAAAATGTTCATTGCGGCAAGGTCATGGTAACAAGGTCAAATATGATGACCTCATCTGAAAGGTCTCATCACAAGGTATGCACATGCTAAGTATGAAAGCCCTAGCTCTTAGCAATCAAAAGTCATGGCCAAGGTTAAAGTTTTCTGAAAATGTCAATTGCGGCAAGGTCAAGGTCACAAGGTCAAATATGATGATCTCCTCTGAAAGGTCTCATCACAAGGTATGCACATGCTAAGTATGAAAGCCCTAGCTCTTAACAATCTAAAGTTATGGCCAAGGTTAAAGTTTTTGTGGACAAACACACAGACGGACAGACAGACAGACGGACAGGTGAAAAACAATATACCCCATGAATCTCCGATTCGGGGCCATAAAAAGTTATTTAGCGTTTTCAGAACTGGTGACCTTTACCCTATCTCGTGACCTTGACCTTTAAAATTCAAGGTCCCACAATCGGTGATCCATGTTCATTGTGTATCAAAATCATGTAATTATTCAAAGTGTTAATAGTTGAAATAAGACATTTTCGCAAAAGCATGCTTAAGTTGTGACCTCGCTATGACCTTGACCTTTGACGGATGTTAGCGAAAACCTTTTCAAATCTTGGCCTTACTCCATAGATGATATACACCAAATAAGAGCCTGATAGCACACATATTTTTCAAGTTATCGTGTTTACAAGGATTTTTTTTAGCGATTTCAGAACTCGTGACCTTGAATGTGAACATGTCCAAAAAATTCCCCAGGGGCATAAGTGAGAAGTTATGTATATGAGTTCTCAAAACCTTCTAGGAAAAAAGTTATAGCAAATACAAAACGCGGCGGCGGCGGCGGCGGCGACGGAAACTGCACAAAAACTGATAGCAGCTCCGACTAAGTCGTAGCTGCTAATTACTCCATTACGAAACGAAAGGTTTATATCATCAACAGATAAATTTAAGACAGATTTTTTGTTATTATTATGGAAAATGCATTATATTTCTATGCGAAACGGTCTAAACGCTATTGATATAACTTATTAATTATTCACTTTGAAACCATCACATCGTCCAATAATTCATTTTGACTCATCAGGCCTGAAAGGGCCCATGGCCTTATGGCGTCTGGCGTCCGTCCGTCCATCCATCCGTGAACCGTTTGCTTTTTCGACTTCTCTAGAGAGCTGAAAGTGTATGTGCAGACCCTAAATTATACTTTCTAAAAATAGGGTCACAGGAGTCGTAACCTTGGAAACCTATTTTCATCTTCTAGTTCCAAAAGGTCCAGAGAGCTGACAAGTTGTGTACAGCTTGAATTTTCAAGGATCAAAGCAAATTTTAAACATTTTCTTGTTACAAATATTTCAAGAAGATATATTTTCTATAGCATAGCATTAGCATTAGCTGGTGTTAAATGAGGCATTGTACAAAACAACAATCTTTATTTTCCTTTTTGTATAAGGTCATTACTACTTCTATTATCTATTAAAATGTGTAACGCTTTCATACGGATTAATTTGTCAAGAATGGCAACACATGGCTTACTTTTAACTCTTGACTTGCTTACAATGGTTAAACATGGCTAGTTTAAGCTCGTCGTAATTTATATCAATAACTGAGTGCATTTATGGTCAGCTGCCTGATTTTTTTTTTCAAACTATTGTCTAATGAATAGTTTCATTGACATGCATATGTTCATGGACGGTTAGAAAATAAATTTCAAATAATAAAGTGATTTATCGATTAGTAATTGAGTTTGGCTGAATATCAACTTCTCCATGACACAGTTTTAGTATACTAAAGGCAAAAGTAAGAGAACATTGGATTAATTAATGAATTAGTTTATAATGCATAAGCTTTAAATATATGTTGCTACTTGACTCCTTCAGAAGATTCCATCTGATCAATGATCTGACAGTCCGTTAAAAAAATGCCTTGGAAAGACGCCATGATTAAACAGTTGACACAAAACACAGGCATACAACACAGTTCTAACATTCTCAAGCCGTCAATCCAACGTCAGCATAAGTTTTAGACAAGTGAATAAAATAACAATATAAACTAATGTCCAAAAGAAAGTACCCAGTGTATTTTTTTAACATAAAAAAACAACCAATGCAGATATATTTGCAAATCGTTTTGTTCTGAATAGAATATTCAATTCCTCAGCATATGCATACAATTTCATTTGGTACGAAGTTTAAATTACCGTATGACTGTCAATAAGAGACAGGTGGTATCAAAAACTGAATTTCAGCACAAATCAACAAGGCAATTCTTTTGCAAAATGACATGAAATGTTTATTTAATAACGGGTATGACGACCATGGGCGTTAATACAGGCAAAAACACGTCGACGCATTGAAGAAGTAAGGCGGCGTAGACCTCTGGTGGGATTTTCTTGAATCAGAGCTTGTTCCAGTTGCTGGATCGTGACAGGGGGTGCGGGTCGATTCAGGTGGTCCCATAGGTGTTCGATGGGATTCATGTCGGGAGAACATGCTGACCATGGCAAAACATCGATGTTGGCGTTAGCTAGGAAGGCATTTGTGAGTCTTGCCGTGTACGGTCTTGCGTTGTCATGTTGAAAAACAATTCCCTGCGGCTGTTGCTGAACGAAAGGAAGCACAACTGGTCTCAACACCTCGTCTCTGTACCTTTCAGCATTCAAATTGCCATGAATAATCACAAGCCTCGTCGTCAGATTGCCGCAGATCCCTCCCCATATCATAACGGACCCGCCTCCAAATGATCTGACTTCCTGGACGCAATTCTGGGCCGTGCGTTCACCAACGCGTCGATACACACGTGGTCTCCCGTCATTTCTGAAGAGACAAAATCTGCTTTCATCAGAAAACAGGACACGTCGCCAATTACGGAGCTGCCAACGTCGGACTTGCCTTGCCCATGCCAGTCTACGACGCTGGTTTTGAAGAGTCAGATGGACGCCGCGGTAAGGACGACGAGCTCGGATGCCATGGATTCGTAGTCGTCGGTACACTGTCTGTCGACTGATGACGCGTTCGAGTGCTGTCGACGCCATTGACGTCGCCGTGACAAACCGATTGCGCAGATGTTTCGTGCGGATGTGACGGTCTTCACCGGGTGTTGTCACGGGTGGACGACCACTTCTTGGACTGTCTGACGTATTGCCTGTTTGCCTGAGTCGTTGCTTCAGTCTGGTGATCGTTTTTCTGGTGCAGCCGAAGGTGCTTGCAATGATGGTGTTGTTGGCGCCTTGTTGCGCCATACCGACAGCTCTCTCTCTTTCCACCTGAGTTAAACGCGGCATACTTGTTGTGGTTTTCCTTCTGCTATGGTCATACCGTGTTGCGTGAGCTGATTTATACCGTTGATATGCACGTGCATTTTGTGCTACAGCAGGAAACATCATTTTGGGAGTTTTGCAGCATTGGGGCGATTTTCTTCACTTGTTTTGTCACGCGTTTCCGAAAAAAGATGGGTTTGCACGTATGGAATATGATCCAATAAGTTTTTGGACAACATTTGCATCCAAAATAAATTTGGCATAAAATTCATGGGTGGGTACTTTCTTTTGGACACTAGTTTATGCAAGAGGAGAATATCCAATAATAGTTGTTAAAGCGCAGCTCCTTGATAAAATTGACCAATTAAGCCAAAACCAAGCTAAATTGTACACTAATGTGCATATGTATGCATATTATCCTGCTCAATATGAAGTTCCGTTAGGTCATAAAACGTTTACAACAATAGATTATTTAATTATTGTTATTATAAACAATAGCGTCATTTACTTGCCGCAATTGTTTTGTTCCGGTGATGCAACTGGATGTGACGTCAACTGGGGAAAACAAACGTGACGTAACAACCACGTGACAATGTAAACAACACGGTGCTTTACTTCGGTGATCGCTTTTTTACGATTTTGGTTATAAGAAGAGTTTAACTGATAGTGAAATTCGAATATCTGCTGCATGAAAGTAAAATGACAATGAGGATATAGCTAAATCTTTGTTTTGGTACCTAATTATGAAAAGAATTTATGATTCGAAAGGAGATCTCAAATTATGTGATCACTACTTCAGTAGTCGTCCACTGTCTACACGGAATGAATTTGGTAAGTAGATCTTTTTTTCTCTCTTCTAACGATGCATAATTTCTGTATGGACATGTTCTTTCGAATATTAGTTTAATTTTTGAGTCGAGGAAAACAACCATGTCATTCTCTCAAAGCGTGGCTTTCGTCGAGTGTTTTGCAGATCCATTTTTCGATATGCACTCACAATCTTCCAAAGTGATTCAGAAATTTGTGTTGCCCACAGGGCTGGCAGTATCAATTGTTTTATTTTATAAGCCTCGGGCTGAAGGACTACTAATAATTTCTAGCCCTGGGATTCACTACAATTTCATTGTCAATTAATGATTTTCCACTATTTCTTTGGTAAATTGTGAATGTGTACATGACTCGCCTGTGTTTCAAAGTTCTTCAACTTCAGGACATAGTTTTTGAAATATCGAACATCAACTTAGCTCCAATAGATCTAGTGTTTGTTTTCAATTCGAAAAGGGAATCATGGAATATAAGTCAATTATCGAAATTCATATCCAAATTACAATCTAGTAGAAATTAGTCTAGTTAACAAATTACATGATTTGTAGCCATGAGTTTGTGATCATAAAGGTATATGCATATTTAAATTTTCAAAGAAATGGCTTTTCCATAAACGATTTCAATAATGTTTTTGATAACTATTTATCTGTTTGTGATGAAATAAAACTGAGGTTATGGAGGTTTTGAATTATTGTTTTCACTTGGCTGACATAAACATTTTAATAAAGCTTTAATATTGTTGTTACAGGTGATGGAATCAATAATCCAAGAGAACACAGCAAAAAACATTAGGAATGGACTGTATGTGCAGTAACATGTTTGTGCTGAAGATGTAGGTCTTTGATTTTAGCAAATGATATATATAAACATGCCATAAGAAGTGATATATGCTGAATGTGTGAACTGATACCCAATCTCTTCTCCTGGATATCAGAATCATTCTACCAATGTTTTAGAAATATTGTATACAACTTTGCAGCAAACTTGGGCTGTTTCAGGGAAAGACTACACACAAAAGTGTGATAGTAAATCAAATTATTATTTAATTTAATTATAAGTGTAAAATATAATATTTTCCACATTATTTTAAAATACATTTTATGATATTTATTAATTTCATGTGCACTGTTCTTATGTAATTTCCAAAATTCAAACACTTTCACAAACACATTTTCAATACATGTACAGTTATCCAATCAATAAAGTTACCCCGTTTCGCGAAACACACGCGAAATACACGCGAAACTCACGCGAAAGTTTCGCGAAATTTTCGCGTGAGTTTCGTGAAACTTTCGCGTGTGTTTCGCGAAACTTTCGCGTGTGTTTCGCGAAACTTTCGCGTGTGTTTCGCGAAACTTTCGCGTGTGTTTCGCGAAATTTTCGCATGAGTTTCGCGTGTGTTTCGCGTGAGTTTCGCGTGTGTTTCGCGTGAGTTTCGCGTGTGTTTCGCGTGAGTTTCGCGTGTGTTTCGCGTGTGTTTCGCGTGAGTTTCGCAAAACTTTCGCGGGAGTTTCACGAAGATGTAAAGGTAGTAACACACGAAAGTGCAAGTGTACAATTTTCAGATTTGTTTCCAGTTTATTTTTTTACATGTTTGTACATTATAAATTATATTCATGTTTCTAAATGAACATCCGTTTACCAGTTCATTTAAGGCAGGTGCAAAATGTTCTTAAACATATCAACTCAATTGAAACAAATAAATCAGTCACGGCATTGGTATAAATGTGAATCGATATTCAATCAGACAATCTACATACAGCAATGACATGTTTGTTTCTGATATAACAAACTCCGGTACAATGTAAAAATGTATTTATAGACAGGCTGAATTCAACGCCACGAAGGCCATGCTCGAAGCGCAAACACATTGTTGCCCTAATGTAAAGACTAACATCGTTTCTTTTCCATTCTCATCTCACTGGGAGTATGCAACCTAGCTGCCATTTAAGGCGATTCTAAAGGTTCCCCTCCATATCAGGTACCATATGGTACTGCCAGGGAGAACAGAGACACTTTTTTTTAGAACTCATGTCTCTGTGTGGGGAAAGGAATCAACCCTACAAACTCTCGGTTTATCCAGCAATGCAGCGGGTAACCCGCCCTTTCTGGCTGCACTTCAACGATAGCTGTCAATTTAGCTATACACAGGACCAAGTGCCACCATGTAACAAACAAGTAATTATTGGAACTAATTCGTATTTCTGTAAAAGAAATAACTTTAATTCCTACATATATGTAAATCTCAACTGTTCGGAAATGCAAACGTATTGTAAGTGTTGTAAGACGTTATTATACATTCTTCACTTGGTGATTAATGATACTATACAATCCGTTCTGAAAGGCCAATAAATATTTAGGATTACCTATTGTAGTTTGAATTTGCAGTCACTGCAGTCGCCAGGTTGTCGAAGGCGATGTTTACTTTCTAGTACAGTGTCCTTAATATTCAAATCTCCGATATTACCTATTTCAAAACGTGAGTATTTTATACCCAAGGTTCACCCAGATATCAGACATTGAACAAGCTGCATTTCTTTTAAATATTGAAAATATTGTTAATTCACTGGCCACTTAAGTTAGACGTATGTATTGGCGTAAGTTATTGTCTCAATGATAAGAAAATAACACTGTCGACAGTAAGCGCCGGCATTCATGGCATGTAACTGAAACAGCTTTTATAAACGGCCGATATCTCTTCTTTAGTTGATCATATAATATATATCTGGTATACACATTCTTTTGTGTATATTAATGACCATAATCCTGTTGTTAGTAAATTTATACATTACACGTGTCAAGAAGCATGTTCTCACTTCTTAAAATCTATCATACATGTACTTATAGTATTCTATTATTGTTGTTTATTTTATTCATTCAGCCACGTGACTATATGATGTGTGTAACTCAGTTGGTAGAGTCCTTGACATACATACAGACAGACAGACAATGATTCCCACGTAGACTGTTGAAGTTGATGACCATAAATCAAATCTGGTTGATGGTGTCTCACGCAGATAAGATCATCAACCGATTTCCGGCCGCGTCCTACCAAAAGACTTTAAAAGATTGGAGTCGTTTCATCCTTGCTTGATACTAAGCATTATAAAGACAGAACAACATTTTAACCGCCGCTGCACTGCACTGAGAGAGAGAGATTTTTTTTTATTATTGTCTCAAGTGTAATGATATAAAACGTGTACAATGACAGTTTAAAACATAGAATAATATACACATATCAGGCCATGGGACCAATGAGACACACAAAACAATGAATATACTAGTTATAAGATTACAATACAAATATATCACACATTTTGGAGGACAAGAAAGATATAGATCATTGAGATGAAAGCTTACGTTTAAACAAACAACTAACTAGAGCGGCCATTGGATTAACAATGTTTTCCATTTGTAGAAGGAATAAAGCTTTTTCAATATCTGATAACAGGGTGAAATTTGGGTTAAATATTAAAAAAAATTTAAATAGCTTATATCTGAGATATGTATATCAAGGACAATTACTTAAGAAATAAACCGATCGGTCGATCATAAATTCAATAATCAATCTACGTTCAAGCTATCGTGTAAGTGCACGTGCTCTACAAATATTTAAGCCACGCACACTCAAATGCCGCTGCCTTCATGTTATGTCATTAATGTGATATGAAATGATTTTAGTGTCTCATAGGCAATACGGCCGGGTGCGTTTTCTAATATTGTATGTATATCAGTATTGTATTTTTTTAAAAGTACGTGACATTTTAATAAACATTCTCTCTCTCTCTCTCTCTCTCTCTCTCTCTCTCTCTCTCTCTCTCTCTCTCTCTCTCTCTCTCTCTCTCCCCCCCTCTCTCTCTCTCTCTCGCTCTCTCTCTCCCTCTCTCTCCCCCCTCTCTCCCCCTCTCTCTCTCTCTCTCTCTCTCTCTCTCTCTCTCTCTCTCTCTCTCTCTCTCTCTCTCTCCCCCCTCTCTCCCCCCCTCTCTCTCTCTCTCTCTCTCTCTCTCTCTCTCTCTCTCTCTCTCTCTCTCTCTCTCTCTCTCTCTCTCTCTCTCTCTCTCTCTCTCTCAATGATCTATGATTTCAACTATTCACTTAACAACACCATTTGCCTTCAACGGTAATTGCAGTCAAACAACAATATTTACTATGATTCCTTATAAATATAACACTTAAACGTACAGAGATGTATGTGTAATTTATTTGTTTTATAATCCAACAAATGGAAAATGTATAATAAATAAAAGTATCCACATACTTAAAATAAATTGATTTGAAACAAATATCAAACCATCAATCCATACTATCTAAGCTAAATTCTATTAAACGTTTTCTTTGATTTAAGATTTCCTGTATATAATCTCTCCCCTTCGACGAGACTGACTAGGCTAATCCTAATCCCAGATAGACAAGATTAATTAATCCAGGGCTTGTTAGCTAGGAATAACCGCTATGTGTGTGGATAAGAAGTAATAGCCACGTGGTTATAAACACACTTCTCATCTGTAGTTTAAGACCACTGGACCATGCACGCGCACACTGACAGCCCACCTAGTTTGTTTTCACGCTCGTTCCACGGGAATGAATCGGTCTTATGCAATAAAAAAAAGTCTCCAGGAGATGGCATCTGCACCTGTTAACGCTGTGTATTGAAGTTTAATTACATACTTTTCCGGCATTACAGTACAGTTCTGAGAATACGTTCATGCATCAAGGACAGCAATGTCTTAAAGTGTAATTGTCTATGTTGTAACTTAAATGATATTCACAAATTTTTATTTATCATTTATAAAAATGTTAGCATATTCAATTTCACGTGAGTTTAAACGACGAGAAATATCATTGCCATGACAATGACAGAAATATAACATGGTGTCCAAAGGTGTCCTGTCAAAACGCAGAACTGCAAAACGCAGAACTGCTAAAACAACAACATTTATGGTTGGTTGCACACACCTGAACCCTCATAATATAATGGAACGGCCCGCAAGGAAATGAAGACAAAATACAGGTTGTTGTGTAAACATGTATTGTGCATGTTTTTTAATCATATGTTTCTTGGATTTCTTGGATTTTTTCATCATTTTGATGTATTCTATCATAGTGTGATCATAACAATTTGTACATTATGTATCTCTTCATATATAATATGATTCTGACATCATAACTCATCATAACTTACAATAACTTACAATAACTTACAATAACTTACAATAACTTACAATAACTTATTTACAATAATTTACAACATTGGTTATCATTGTTCATTGTTCAATCTCTGCTTTCATTCACATCTTCATCATCATGAGAGTCAGAATCAGAATCAGAGTCAGAATGCTATTGATAAAAGTTTTGTAAAATAATCTCAAAATATATATATACGTAGGTGTATATTTAGGGCGCCTGTGGAATGAACGTCCTGCGTCTTGCTTATGCTGCAGGGTGAAGGTATTGTGGTGGTGTTTTTTTTAATAAATCGCCACAAAACAGTAGCTGCAGGGTTGGTTTTTTTCTTTATTTCATATGAAGAGTGAAACAAGCACAGTTTAAGTTCCAATGTATTTTATCAACGTCAGCTTTTCTATCAACATAAGGTTTCTGTGTCTTACTTTGCAGATCATTCACTTGTCAGACTTAAGAAAATATACTTTAATCCTACTCATAAATCAATCTCGGTCTCAGTTCAGGTTCAGATCAATATATTTCTTGTAATAACATCTTGGTATAAAATCACAGCGGGGTATGTAAGACCCTGTATCTAATTGTAAGACCCACAAAGCAAAGCGTCTCCAACTCACTTGCATCCCGTGATATAAGCACTTTTGAGTAAAGTCCTCTTTACACACAGTCACACTTGTACGACCCTTGAGCGAACATATTCTACTTTCCGTAACCCAGCCATTGTGGAATTGGAATGTCTATCCCATGTTTCTAACACCTATATTTGTGGACAAAGATTGTATTGGAGATGGAAGTATGAGATTAAAGTTAAATGGTTTACTCTAAACGAACCAAGGGATATATTGTTCAAATTTGTTGTTACAATGCGTTACTACTCCGTATTTACTTACAAACACATGTACCTGGGAGGATTATACTGTTTAACAATGTTTTGATAGTGTGTTGAATATATTGTTACAGTGTGTTACTACTCAGTATTTACATATAAACATATACCGGGAGGATCATACTGTTAAACATTGACCTGTTGATTCAGTGATCTGCTAATTTGACTGTGTCGCTCTACTCACTGTCAGAGTGGACCAGTCCATTACTTGAATAGGTGTGACCTGCCTGACAATGAACTTTTCATTTCTGCTAATTGGGAATTCTGCGTTTTGCAGTTCTGCGTTTTGACAGGTAACCATCCCAAATATAACCATGTTATATGACATGATTTTAGCACTTATGTAAGAGAATATTAAGCTTTTAGCGTCTCATAAGCTTTTAATGTCTCATGAGCGAATTTTTGCCTCGACACAGGGTTTTATACTGTTGTAAAATGTATTGTATTTAAAATGTACTTGTGCGTGTGAGACTTTAATAAAGTATACACATATATTAGATAAATGGTACAAGAAATCACTTTCTATAAAGACAATGCCTGTAAATTCGCAATAAGGGAATATATTTTATTATATAGTCAATTCCATTTTATATACCTCGTTCCCCACAGTAGTGGTAAAGTGCATTTGAATCTGTATAAACATGTGCAATGGGAATAGCGAGCTGGTTTATATCCTAATAGTATTGAATACTAACAATAAACTCGAAAAGTGCTTGTACATATTTGCTGCATCGTATAAATTAATACCAATAATTAACATTTGTATACCTATAAAAATGTATGTAAGGCTTTGTTACACAATTTTAGTGTTTAATAATTCTCTCGGTGCTTAACGATACTATAAATCAAAACATCAACTCAACAAATTGAAATAGATACACGAGAACTTCCCGAACACTTGAAGAATCAGGATATACCGTAAACTGATAAACTTGTTAACATTGTGAAGAAGGTGAATTCACTGAAAACTCCGAATATCATAGAGAGCTCGATTTTATGATAGTACTGTATCAATAATATACAAGTGAACTACGTGACGAGTTAAGGCGCCCTACCTCCTATCCAAATTCGAGGCTTGCTCAGTTTACACCCCAAACAAGCAGCATACATAAACGTGGATTACATTTGTCACAAAGCGACATTACCATAAACCTTTCTATTTAAACCCACATTTGTACTTCTGAAATTTATAAAATTGATTATAGGGTACAATAGGTTTGTTTGTCCCAGGAGAGGCATTCATATAACCATTTCTGTTAATATTGTGGAAATACACAGTTTTCATCATAAACGAACCACATTTTTAATTGTTGAAATAAAAACAACAACATAAGGATAAATAACTTCTTATTCTTCAATTGAGTTCCAGTCAAAGATAGCTGACTAATTACCCAAATCGCCTAACAGCGGCGACTTCAAAAGATACGTCATAAATTACCTAACGAGAGACAACGGTACAAAGTTATGTGAGAGGTCTGTGTATTTGGAATGCAATATACAGGACAGAATTGATGATAACATGTGATATACACATCAATTCCACAATTAACAGGAATTGTAAAAATCCTTTAATACTATCCTTTATACAACATCAAAACCACACGCGTTATTATTTGTAATTGCTCTTAAGGCTTAGATATCGATGAAGGAACATAGTTTAATTAGATTAAATAAATAATAAATCTTTTTATGTGGTCGGAGAGATGTGCGGGTGGACGAGTGAAAAGTTAGAGTTTTCAAGTGAAAGCAAACTGAAGAATGTATCGTTTATGTTGACGGTGATATCAGTTTTAAGCGTGTATGTGGACGAGTACAAGTTATACATGTGTGTATGCAGAAGTACATATGAATGAGTAGTGTGATTTCTTACATTAGCCAAATGGTAGAACGGTACGTAATAAATTAAGAACGTATCGAAATTTTAAGAATCTGCATGTGTGTGACAGTTACAAATCACTTGTAATGTGTGTATAACGGACACTTTAGTAGCATATGTGCTTCGTCTTCAACGCAGTTTAAAAAATTGAACCATAGTCTTTTTTCTACAGGGATCCTCTCATATCGGCCAGTCTCTATCTTCAGGGGTGCCACAACGCATCTTAATATAGCTAGCGCACTTCGATGTGTGGTTTAAACAATATTTGTTTCTAAAAATGAAAGGGATTGGTAAACAGGCTAACAGCCTATCTTAATACCTCTCCCACTTCGATGCGTCCTTGGCATGTTGACATTGACATATTTATTCGCATCCATATGCATGTTTAATAGTCTTATATGTTCGTAGTTTTCTGTAATCATCTACATTTAGTGCCTCATTCCAGGTAACTTTGTAACTTGAAAACATAGTTCTCCCACTGTGTTCACTAAGAGTTTCTTCTGTTCTCACATCTGTGTTGAATAGGTGATTTAAATTAATGTTCTAAAACTGTTCATAAAGTCTAAAATTCCAGTTTCGTTTTCTTCGTTAAAACTGCAATTTCATCTGCCCATAAAAAATATTCTATAACTCAACCGTCTCTCTGACATATTGTTCGATCGGTCGCATTTGCATTTGCAAACGGGAAGATATACCAATAAAGAGTGTGTTTTCAGTGTACGGCAAGTGTTCCTACTCACTCTGACTTCCCCTCCCCACTAATTGGTACCCTCATCCTGCATTTGTCCTCTCATCTGCCCCGCATGCTAATTAACTTAGCACTCGCTGGTTACTTACAGATCTCCTCCTTGTTATCACAACTCCACTCGTTTAAACCTTGTAATTTATTTTTATCTCATTTGATTGTAATTATTTTCTCTTTATCATACAAATATGTACCCTGTATAATCTGCTATAAAACAACCTCTGCTATATGCTTGATGACGGTATAAGGATCTATACCGAATCGTCGCCATTGTGAAATAAAGAATTTGATCATCCATAAAATATATTTGCCTTTGCTTGGTCATTGTCGTGTGTATGATGAGTTGAGTGAAACGTTGTATGAACATGTCTTTTAGGCTATCCCAAATTTACAGAGCACTATGATGAAGATAAATGTATTCTACTTTTTAAACATAATGTATATTTTACTGCCAAAACCTAGATTTTATTCTTTCATCACTAAAACAGCCATTTGTAAGCACTTTGGTACATTTTACGAAACTTTACACCATTATATCTCATTACGACATTATACATATTATATTGTTTATATCACTGATTGTCGTCTCGCTCCAGATAATATCCAAATGATTTTCATGCCGGATTTCTCTGGCAAGTTTGATGACAGGAAACTGTCTTGTGCTGATTGTTTTATTGTGTTATGAAACGAAAGCCGATGTCAGTCTCTATAGCTACGATTTGTGTCTTCAAGCGGGATCGACACCCTTTTGGTCATCCAAGACAGATGGACCTGCGGCAAGGCTTTGACGTTGTGGTTTGTGTATACAAGGAATCATCCAGGGGTTATCAAAAGCGCGCGCGCGTGTGTATATGTGTGTGTGTGCGTGGTCAATTGTTTTTAACAATATAGCAGTTGATTCGTTTTTGTTAACTTATCCAATCGTTTCGTCTCATGGTAAACCTAGACATGACATAACAGTTTGTGTATTGTAAATATACCGTTAGTTATCGTATGAGATGTGTAATGCAAACAGCACTTGAGACACAGTTTATATAGTATCGCATCTAATACACATCTGGTCTTTGAAGGGCATTTAGAAATGGTATACATAAGAACAGGATACAAATCTGTCAGTAATTTGCAAGTAATGATCGATTGGGAATAATATCGAACGGTTGAATAGACACATATGTCACATGTCAGAGGGGGAGTGACACGTGGTGGGACTTGTTCCCTTTGTCGTCTGCGTTAATTCGTGTGAGGTATTCGCTGGAAGATGCTGAGCAAAGAGCTTGATGCTATGGCTATGCATGCTGTTTTTAGAAAAATGAGATTGTTAGATATACCAATTGATTGTCAGTTTAAACTGTTCGACAACCTTGTACAGCCAATTTTGTTGTATGGCTCCAAAGTTTGGATTTCGAAAAGTGTGTTATTCTTGAAAGAGTACACTTGAAATTTTGTAATTAAGTAAAACAGTCAACCCAAGATTATAGCGTATATGATGAATTGGGAAGATTGCCGTTAGATGTTCTTGTTAAGGTTCGAATCATATCATACTGGTGCAAACTTATCTCATCTACTCATACATGTACATTGTCCAGCATTTTATATAGACTTATGTTATCAATGACCCCACGAAGAAAAGCTAATATGTGGTATGATGAGGAATGTGAGAAGCTTAAAATAAAACGTTGTAAATTACTAAATAAATTTAGAAAAACGAAAGATAAGGAATCACTCCAAGAATATTGTCATATAAGAAATGAATATAGTGTAATGTGTAAACAGAAGCGTCTTGCCTACTTCAGAGAGAAACAGTTTGTCATAGAAAGTAGCATTTCAGACTCAAAACGGTTTTGGCTTGAATTGAAAAAGTTGAACAATTCTACCGTAGCGAAAAACAATATAAATATGGATGAATGGCATCGACATTTTAGAAACCTATTTAACTTTGAAAATGAAACTGAGAATGGGAAGGAGAATGAGAATAATACTAATACTTTTGTAGACAAAGTAAACCTATCGACATCTGACGATGATAACTTTTCAATATCAGAAGATATACTAGATTCTCCAATCAGTAGGGATGAGATATTAGACAGCATAAAATTCTTAAAACCCAATAAATCACCAGGTATTGATGATATTATACCAGAACTTATTAAGAATTCGGGAGATATTGTAGTCCCATATCTAGAATTATTATTCAACATTATATTAGAAAATGGTACTTTTCCATCCTGTTGGTCAATCGGTATTATCGTCCCGCTCCATAAACAAGGTAGTCTGGATAACCCAAATAATTACAGAGGGATTACTCTTTTGAGCATTTTTAGTAAAGTTTTCACTTCTATCATTAACAGAAGATTAGTATCGTGGGGAGAGACAATGAATAGAATTAGTGAATCTCAAGCAGGATTTAGAAAGGGATATACCACCACCGACAATATGTTTATACTACAAAGTATTATACAAAAGTATTTCAATGCCAAAGGAGGCAAACTCTATGCTCTCTTCGTTGATTTCGAAAAAGCTTTCGATTCAGTTGACAGACAGAAATTATGGTCTCTTTTCAATAACCATGGTCTTAGCCCGAAAATGAAAAAACTTCTCCATAACATGTATGAAAATGTTAAAGCTTGTGTAAAAAATAACAATGAATTCTCAGACTGTTTTGAACTACAACTTGGTGTAAGACAAGGATGTATACTAAGCCCATTTTTATTTTCATTTTTCATAAATGAATTAGCAACCCAAATTGAAAGCAATTGTGAGTATGGGGTACAGTTACACCCCGATCTTGTACATATTTTTCTGTTGCTCTTTGCAGACGATATCGTGTTATTCTCTAGTACTGTAACAGGTTTACAAAGACTTATAAATGAACTAGAGACTTATTGTAACAATTACAAATTAACTGTAAATAGAAGCAAAACCAAAATAGTAGTGTTTAAGAAAGGAGGGCGTTTATCAAAAAATGAGAAATGGTGTTATAAAAGCAAAGAATTAGACTGTATTAGTTCGTACAAATATTTGGGATTGTTCTTCAGTAGTTGTTTATCGTGGACAATGCATGCTAATTATGCTTGCCTTCAAGCAACAAAGGTGATGATTGGTATCTTTAAACAGTTAAATGTTCTCGGTGACATTGATATAAGTGCATACTTTAAAATATTTGATGCAAAAATTAAACCAATTTTATCATACGGGGCTGAAATCTGGGGGTTTAATTATTACGTAGATATTGAAAGAGTACAATTGAAAGCATGTAAAACATATCTTGGGGTGAAAAACAACACTACGAACACAGTGGTTTATGGAGAATGTGGTAGATACCCAATGCACCTATTCACAAGTATTAAAGCCATAAAGTATTGGTTAAAGTTATTGAAAATGCCTTCATATCGTCTACCAAAGAAATGTTACAATATGATGATGTTATATGATAAGAATGGTCATAAAAATTGGGTCACTTCTGTAAGAAATTTCTTATCCACAAAGGGTTTTGGTTTTGTTAGACCAGTGTGTTGGTTCAAACGAGGACTTTATTTGTCAAGTAACGAGGAGATTAAAAGATATTTATTTACAAGAATGGACTGAAAACATATCCCTTTCTAGTAAGTGTCTATATTATAGGATGTTAAAATGTACTCTAGAATCAGAAATTTATCTTTCATGTATAAATGTCAAAAAGTTTAGGATAGCCTTAAGTCGATTAAGATGTTCATCACATGATTTATATATCGAAAGTGGAAGATACAAATCAGTCCAAAGAGAGAATCGAATATGCAGACTTTGTAATAATAACCAAATAGAAGATGAATATCATTTTCTTTTAATTTGCCCTATTTATAACTCACTGAGGAAGTTGTATATTAAAAACTATTACTATGTCCATCCGAACCTTTATAAATTTGTAGACTTGTTAAGTAACACAAAAATTACAGTTATTCAAAATCTAGCTATGTTTATTTACCATGCTATGGTATTCAGAACAGAATATATTTCTACACATAATATAAGTTATACCTAATTGTTGAATATCATTTTCATTGTATTTGATGTGCGTGTACATATTATCATTGACATGTATTGTACTACAGGCCTGTGGCCTTTCAGTACTGGAAATAAAATCAAGACTGCTTGTGATCCAAATATATATTTACCTCTTATCAAAGTTATTAAAACTACCTTGGAAGGTACTGGTTTAAATAACATTAGGTTATATATATAAAAAAAAACTGCACAAACAGATTGTGGCATTAAGGTACCGTTAAATCTATATTATGTAACCAGTTTGTTCAACGCTGGAACAGTTGTAAATCTACATCTTCTAAAGGCTACTACTATAATATTTTAAAACAATCCCCAAATCTAGAAACATACATGTACCTATTACACTTTCCATTAAATGTTTACAGTTGGTTTATTAGAACTAGAACTTGTAATCACGGACTTCCTATTGAAATTTGAAGTTGATATAATGTTAACTAAGAATATAGATTACGTACATTTTGTAAAAGTGCCCTCGGTAATGAGGCTCAGCTCCTGTTGTTTTGTCCATGTTATAATAATATAAGAAGGTCATTTTTACCACTTTATTATTGTAATAACCCTTCTAGAGATCAATCCATATCTCTTTTGCTCTGTAAGCATAACGCACTACTGTGGAAAGTTTGTAACTATGTAAAATTATTGTCTAGTATGCTCTCATAATAATATTGTAAACTGTCGTTATTTCTCTATGTCACTTTTGTGAACTTCATTCATTCATTCATTCATTCATTCATTCATTCATTCATTCATTCATTCATTCATTCATTGACAAGAGTTCACAAGATTGTCGTGCTAATAAAGAGCAGTACAGTATGCTAGGTTTCACTGTTAGTGACGGGACGAACGGAATATATTTCCGCCGGATAAAATCGATTTTGAATGCCTGTGATGACATATATCTCGTTACATGATATACACTGCTTCAAACATGAGAGTATGCTGCTTGATAGTCTTAAGGTATGTTCCAACACACATGAGGTGCTGCATTATTATTTCAAAGTGGTTTTCAGGACATACGGTTTGGTATTTAAAGTAAACTGAAATGAAATATGGAAATTATGTTGGTGACATGGCGGCATGTACGTTCATTGACTTCAATTTGTTGACGCATCATTACTGCAAGACGTCATCGACGTCATATTCCTCTTTGAGTTAGTTACAAATATGATATTTCACAAGTATATGAGTCACAGAACTGCCAAACAGTGTCTGTTTTCGGTAATTAATGTGTTACCAAGAATTGTAGTTCCATATGCAGATACGCATAGAACTTTACTGTATTTACGGCACTCTTATCTCATTTGAACGGGTTTTGGTTTGCAGTTCCATTGCATAACGTAGTTGTTTGATGTATTGAATTAATTGCAATTAGATAATCGTTCGTGATTTGATTGCCGACTTGCTGCGTACCAACACACGGCAAGTGTTAATCAAATCACAATTTTTCAATTACAGTTAATGCAATACACATAACGTCCACATTGAAGGGAGGTAAGCCACATGCCACTGACTGATACTCTTTCCTTTTTCAGACATCGCCCACCTCCATAATGAAGAAAATGCATATACAATGTTTGCTTCATAAATAAATAAGCTCCTTACAGTTACACACAGCGATTGACGTTTACATGCCTCATTTACCCCATTCATTCAGCGAGTGTCGCTTATGTTTATCACTACAACTTTGATCACAGGAAACTAATTCCTATAACCACTCATTTGGATAGAGAGTCACTTAAGTATGGATAATACGACCTATTGAAACCCACTTTATAGTAAATACTCACCATTTAGTAAACACATGTCGGATAAAAAGGACATAGTTACTTTACATAGTTATGATTTTGATACACTTTATTAGGAATGATTTCTAAAGTATTCTTACGCTGTCTGGCTGAACTTATTAAATTGTAAGAATCTATTTTCATATTAATAGTTAACTCATTAAGGCTGAGAGCCGCACATATGCGACAAATTAATTAGCTCCTCACAGCGAGTGAGCATAACGGAATAACTTAATCATTACCCGTAAACCATATAATATGTTTCAATTGTATTTTGAGTTCAGTAAATGAAGTGTCAGCTTGGGTATCTCATATAACAATACATCCGGTGTATTTAGTGATTTCTGTTGATTCATTGGCAATAAACGCAAGATGCTGTTTAGTTACGGGATTGATACTTACGCGAATACACATTCAATTAGAGTAAAGAAATAACATATTTGACCTTGAAATAACAGTATAGGGATTACAAATCAGACGGAGACACATCCTAATTGAATGACAGGTGACAGGTGCGTGACCGATGTAAAACAAGCATATTATTGGACAATCTTCTTCCTAAAGTCACGCCCCTATATGTAGCGTTTTATGCAATCATGTTTGAGCATCGAATGTCAATGATGTCTTGCGCATTTACTTCAAATACGATGTATGTTGAGCGATGAAAATAGTTTTATATTTCGAGGCGAAATGGTCGTGTGGTAAGCTGTTGGTACAGTCAATGCTGGCGATAGTTGCCTTACTCTGAGGGCGTGGGTTCGAATCCCGCATGGGATTCGACCCGAAAAAGTACAAGAATTTGTACTATTGAAGGTAGTGTTATCCCAAATTTAACCATGTTTTAGATTTATATGTTTCAAATATATTCAAGTATATAAACATCATTTATCTGTTTCGTTAGTCCTCGCTTTCAGTATTTCCCTTTCATGCTGGCGACCATCGCAAATCGCGTGTACCTCTCTGTGAAAGTCTACACAACATTTGTAAATAAACACATGTCGGTGAGAAATAGGATTATTGAATGTTTATATATATGTCTATCTCTGAGAGTGAGTTTACTTCTGCTAGGAATTATTTAATGAATAAGGAAAGAGCGGATAGGTTAGTTCATCTATGGAATGATAGTGCATGGTCAGTGTAATGGTAATAAGTTGCGGACTTACCGCTTATTTAAACATTCCCTAAATACTGAATCTTATGTTTCAGCTTCTTTTCAGCGTTCACACCTCAGTATACTCAGCAAATTACGATGTGGCACTTTCCCCTTAGAAATAGAATTAGGTAGGTTTTCCCGTCCTAAAGTACCTCTTGATCAAATATTATGTAAATTCTGTAACAGTAACTGTACAGAGGATGAAATTCACTTTCTCGCTGTTTGTAATTTTTACTCAGATTTAAAGTATGAATTTTGGAAATCTGTTTCTTCGGCTGACCCTTCCTTTCTACATCTCAACCCGACTGACCAGGCTGTATATTTATTATCTAGCAGTAGGTTATGTAAGCCACTGGCTGCCTTAATATACAGACGGAGGTTGCGCCTCACTTTATTTTAATAATTCCATTCTTGTATATGCAATGTTTTATATCCATATTCATCTATATTTTAATATGAACAAAGTAATATGGTGCCTCATAGGCCTTTGTAGACCGGGTGCTATCTTTTTATCTGCAATGTTTTTATATCATGTGAATATTGTTATATTATGCCATATGTGAAATGTATGTATGCACGTGACACTGAAATAAAATACTTTTCCTCTTTCTTCTCTTCTTCTTCTATAGCGTGTTTTTTTTGTTTTCACTGTCGGCGGTAGATATAAATAATACACTCTTTAAACATATTCATAAACTTGCTGGAATTATTTTAGTGTTCAATAATACCCTTTCCCCTAAATTCCTTAATTGTAAAACGAAAACTTTCACACTGTTATAATAACAGTATTTTTGTCTCGTCTAATACATACAAAATATCCAAATTTTAAAAACATGTAACTATACTAAGTGACAAACAGTTACAAGTGATACAGACCAAGAATAAATATAAATGCAGGTAAATAAAGACGTTCACTTTTACACATTGATTAAATAGATATCTTACAGGATGTTAAGTTTGGCAAACTTATCACAGCACTGTATATATCATAATTGTTCATCTGTAAGATCTGACAATATATAACTAACAAGCAGCAAATAAATTCAATATCGGATATCTTAATGTTACATCATTTACAATAGTTCCGTATCACCCATTTCCTGTCTACTTTTGATCGTTATGCAAGACACAACAAACAATCAGTCATGTTTATGACATGCCACTCGCTCTCGCTAAATCAGAGGTGACGAAGTCTAATTGGTCTCGCTGCACCCAGGTGCTAGTGGACCTGGCGGGCCAGGCGTTGAGCTGTTAATTACCTGTCGGCGTTAATGAGTTAATTATGTTACCTATTCAAATATGAAAGCATAACTCGCGCTCATAGACATTTTATATACCATATACATTGAAATTTTAACATGTCACTGTCGTAACACTTTTTTAAACCCTTTACTACGTTGTTGTAAAACATCTAGCATATCAAATGTATTTCAAATGTATTAGACATGAAATTATCACATGTGTACGAGAATTCAGTTTCTTATGATCAATCGGCAATTAAACAAGGTAATATATCTGTTACGGTACTGAAACACATTCAATCAGACTATGAAATGAAAACATTCGAAATTTTCGCGAAACACACGCGAAACTCACGCGAAATTTTCGCGAAACTCACGCGAAACACACGCGAAATTTTCGCGAAACACACGCGAAATTTTCGCGAAACTCACGCGAAACTTTCGCGAAACTCACGCGAAACTTTCGCGAAACTCACGCGAAACTTTCGCGAAACTCACGCGAGATTTTCGCGAAACTTTCGCGTGAGTTTCGCGTGAGTTTCGCGAAATTTCGCGAAACTTGGTACTTTCTTTATTGGACAACTGTATACTTACACAGTTGAATAAATTTATATTTTATATTTTGTTGTTTTGATTATTCATGATTGAAAAGTAAAAATGCAATGTTGCATCTTATTTTACTTTTAATGTTTTGGTGTAGATCCTAAATATGCTTGATAACGGTATAAGGATCTATATCGAAACGTCACTATTGTTAATAAAGAAGTTGATCATCCATAAAATATTTGTCTTTTTCATCAATAACAGCTTGATCAGTGGGAAGCAGTTATCAAGCCGCGTATCAAGAAGAAAACACTGGATAAGGAATCACTGAAGAACTTCAGACCTGTATCTAATTTGACATTTTTGTCTCGGCTGATAGAGTTCCTGCATCAAGACTAATGGAACATATTACTTCACACAATATCCTGGACAAATTCCTGTCAGCTTACCGCCCGTATCATTCCACAGACACATTAATGCTCAGATTGACCATTGACATCCGTACCCTAATGGATGAGGTTGACATAGCGACACTGACACTCCTTGAACAGCACTCAGATGGTTCTCTTCCTATTTGAGTTACAGATCACAGTGTGTAGTGATCCAAAATACCCAATCTTCTCTTGTGCAACTTTCTTGTGGTGTACCCCAAGGATCAGTTCTTGGACCGATACTGTTTCTGTGCTATACAAATGTCTTACCTTACCTCCCTAAGTTTCAATCCAAGCACTTTTTCTTTGCTGATGACACCCAGCTCCTGACAATGTTGGAACTATCAATGCTGCAACAAAACATTCATTAGATTGAGGATTGCATTTCAGGGGGTCAGCGATTGGATGAAATCTCGAGTTTTAAAACCCAATCAGAACAAGACTGAGCTCAAGCTGATCGGTAGCTCCCTGAAATTGAACAACATCCATGTTCGTAATGTTATCCTTGGTGAGCAAATTATCACTCCAACTGCAACAATCAAGGATCTTGGAGAAATACTCGAACCTGATAAGAGTATGGACGCACAGATCAACTACCTCAGCAAAGCATGCCATCATCACATTAGATGTATTGTCTCAATCCGCAAGTACATTACATCCGATAATGCTGCTACTCTCGTCAGGTGTTTATTGCTCTCCAGGCTGGATTACTGCAACAGCCTCATGTATGGTGCCAACAACCAACAAATCCAAAAAAAACAACTTCACTGGCTACCCATCAGATACAGGATTGACTTCAAGATCCTAAGCATCGTCTACAAAAGTCTCCACAATTCAGCTCCATACTACCTCTCTGATCTGCTTACTGAGTACATAGATTATTACATTGTAGGTATGTTCGTAAAAGTGTACATTTGGGGATCTGAATAATTAAAACGAAGATGTGAATAAAACTCCATTCTAACAGGTACTAAAGGTTTATTAGTTTATTGGTATTACTCACATTACAACAACCACTATTGACTTTAATTTTTCTTTTCTTTTTGGACAAAATTGCTTTGTTACACTGGTAGATGACGCTTTTGTCATATCACACAGTTTCTTTTTCTGATACATTGTCTATTTTCTTATCAGACATTTAGGGGTACAATTCTTTTTGTCCCTTTGTATATTTCCCCACGGTAAAACAATAGTGTGGCATGTAGATGGATTAATGTTAGTAAAGTGTTTCTCCAAGTACATACATGTGAACAGGGTGTGTATGTTTGTATATTAAACATTTCCTTAAAGTAGATACCTTACAAAATATGATATATAATTCTGTGTTTATTTACTTGCAATAATTATCACGTTTCATAATTCGGCAAAACCGATTGATAATGGTATTAGTTACACGGTTTTTTGACAGGTTGCATTGAACTGTAAGACACTTGTACATGTATCTTCCGTATTGTCCAAAGGCACCGGTACCACTATTACCATTGCATCACCGTGTCTACCAACTCCCATTCAAATGGCAATTTAATCACATCAATGGATACCGCCGTGTCAGACACGCGTACCGGCACACTTGTTGATCTCGTGATCTACTTCGAATATCACGTCTCTCATAACTCCATAATGAATGGCTCGATGTTCTACCTGTTTCGTTTTATCAATAAATGTTCATATTTATAAAAATGCAATCGATGTGATATTTGAATGAAATATCTGTCTGTAAACGTTCGTGACCATTAGGAAAACAATTTAGTTACTGACTTGAGATTTAAAATTCAATTCCTCATCATTATTTTTTAAATTTTTTTTTTTTTATTTGCATATTTTTCATGTTTTTCATACATTCGGTTTGAACATATTCACAGTTGAAACGTGAAAAAAGAAACGTTGTGCATTTAAATAACAGGACATATATACATAGGTTACATTGACCTTCAGCGCTATACAGGTTATACTATTGGTTAAGGTACATGCACATTATAAACATTGGCAATATGACGTACTTATTGTAAGTACAAAGTGACACTGTGTGTAAGACATAAAATTTACAGTCGATTATCAAAACATTTCATTTCTCAATATGGTATGTAAGGATGACCAGAATTTAACAAATGGATCATTCTCACCAGAAACTAAGTAAATGCATTTCGTTATGTCGTAATATTGCTTGATTTGGCCAAGTTTATACGGGAAATTCGGAACATTAATTTTTTGACTGTTCTTGAATATAATGTCTTTTTCAAGTAAAATGATAGCATTAATGGGATTGTTATTTCTTCCTTTTATCCCTAGCATTATCTTTGACACTGTTAAATTTAAATGAATTTGGGCGGTTTGTAGCCATTTTTCTAAACTTTTCCAAATTTTTACAACCGGGTCACAATCCCAAAATAAGTGCTCTAAAGTTTCCAATTCTTTATTACAAAACCGACATTGTGGTGTTTCCGATACCTTTATTCTGAATAAGTAACAATTTGTAGGTAGAATATGATGGATAATCCGATACTGCAGCCATTTCAAGTCAGTACTACGAGTGCATTTGTGAGCTATCATATTAAATACTCTCCAATCCTTTTCTGAGAGTTCACAATCTAAAATTCTGGCCCATTTGCTATAACAGGGTAATTGCACATATTTCGAATCCATTAATTTCGTGTATATATATTTACTGCCTAATTTTTCACTAATATGAAATAGGTTAAAAGGATAAATTGGATTTGGACAAACATTCTGTATGTTTTGTATATCTAACTTAGAGATAAACGACATAACAGACCTTTTTATACCTTCATACCTTAAAAAATTGGTTTGGATTTTAAACTTATTTTCGAATTCCTCAAAATTGATGTCTACCCTCGTGGTGCATCGGATCATTGATTAATATTACACCTTTGTTATACCATGATCTGTACATAATAGACTTTCCATCTATTCTTATTTCATCATTATTCCACAAAGACTGACTTTTACACTTATTAATACAAATTGAGTATGGCATGAGAACATCCTTCCACAATGCATTTGTCATTTCTTGAATCAATTTATCTCGAATAAAGATGCTATCTGAAAGTCAAAGCTCATTAATATCATTTATTCTGTTTGCCAAAATAGTAGCCCATTTCTTTTCTCCACTTTGTAGTCTACTTATCCACCTTAGCTTTTGAGATGCAATAATTTCCTTAATATTAGGTGATTTTATTCCTCCGTGCTCAGGTATAAGAACAAGGACATCGCGTTTAACTTTATCAGGCTTACCACTCATTCCTCATCATTATTGTGTACACTCAGTCATACCGAAGTTTGTTAAGAAATTTAAATAAACAATGCAAAAATTATATAACGTCTACCCACAGTTGTTAATGCTTGTTGACTAGTTTATTTTGTTTCTGTAGTGAATGTAACTTTTCATGTTCAATAATCTTCACTCATTTGTTTTAGTATGTGTTTGTAGGGAGACTTCTTCCTTGTTTGCCGATCCCGTCATAATACATACCTTGAACCAATAGTTATATTAATTACATGAGATCAATCCTTTGAAGATTGTGGGAAGGGTGCGATATGTCTTATCATGCATTACGTAGTGCAATATATACAAATATAATGAAATACACACATGACTTTAACTGTAAAAGGTAACTTTTAAAAACGGCAGTTTGTTTATATTTAATTACTCTTATGTTATTTGCCTTTTGTGTTAACCATCTGCTTCTTGTTTTGTAGCTAGATGACGGTTGGTGGGTAAACATTAAGTCCTTTATGTCATATTCGTTCTACTCCCTCATCCTGTAGATGAACCTTGGGGGTAGTTATATACCGCAAAAACTGATTATTCAAGTTATGTGGGGCCGGTGAGATATGCCATCTCTCATGATGGCTCTTTTGTTTTCAACTTGTGACACTTAAACAAACTTGTCTGTCTGCATTCCTAACTATGGCGAATTAAGCACGTTATCTTTCTCTCTGTGTGTATTACGAGGGAGACACCGTTCACTCAAAAACGTTATGTAATATAAAGACACCAGGTGGTAAATTCACTCAGGCGTAGATTAACCGTTACACCCGCGCCTCCCTTGTCGCAAACCGTCGCATTTGGTGTCGGCCATAACCTCGCATTATCATAATTCAACCAGAGACGTACATCAATCTAATTCCTTGTCTAATTCATTGATTAAAAAATTGATATCGGCTCTTAAAGGTACATCCATTGTGTTTTTTTAGGTCACATATGCTAAACGTTGTGTTATAGATTGTGTTATGTTATCGGGAAGTACTGACAAGACCAGTGCCTTTTTTCGGGATTTGAACTTACTTTCTCAGCGTAAGGCACCAACCGCCAGCACTGACTGTACCAACAGTTTACCAATCGGTAACCGTGACCTCGATCAACGTATCGCTTGATGTTAGAAAATATCAACACTACATTTTGAACGAAATACGATGCCTTTGTTTCACACACTATCGGAAAATCACATTTTAAATTCATTATATATTACTTGTGATAGAGAGTTAGACAGATAGTTTATTAAAGTGTCACGCATAAAACTCATTGTACAATATATAGCACAAAATATTAGTAAATGCCCAGCCAAATTGACTTATGAGACACATGCTACGTTTTAAAACACACTATCCACAAACTCATGTCATATCGAGCGAGACAATAAACCCGGCGAGACGCAACAAAGACGAATAAGCAAACTGCTTTAACAAATGACGGGTTGTGTATTGAAAGTGGGCTGTGTATTGAAAGCGTGTATTCAGTCGTTAGTAATAAAATTAATGATATACCGGATTACGTAACATACATGTATGTAGTCCGCGTTTATCACAATACGTGACTCACTGGTCACTCACTGATCAAGCGTAATTAAAAAATCAAATATTCACGATATTGCTAACGCTCATGTAGGTGTTATATACATTGGTAGTGTCAGCGACGGTAGGCTTTTATATTACGGTTGTATTCACTTCATTGGAGGCAAATTTACTTATACATGGATGTTCACAAATGTTGTGCATATGCGCTATTCATTAACTAAGGTAATTGTCAGAAAGGCTAAAGTATTGGACCTTGATATTCTGAGTCTATTTGGATTGCTTAAGACGCGCGATAATAAAATACTTCGTGTTTTTATTGTCATTTTCTTTAAAGACGTACCGACAATATAATTCCTTTACTTTGATCTTCGAATGTAGATATGATTGCATCAGCCAGTTATTTAATCTACATGATTAGATACATGTCGCACTTTTTTTAAACATTGTGTAAAGGATACAAGCATCTCAACTTCACTACACAGTTATTGGCATTTTAACTTTTGTTACAGATAATTCAGCATGTACATGTATCTCGTTTCCCTTAATCTACCTAAACTCCCATTCTTCTAGCCCCAATTCTTCACTAGTGATTTCTTTTTAACTCATATACACGCAGTGCTCTGTTAGCGGAAATATAGGTACGCTCTCATACTAAAGTACTATTGAATCGGTTACATGTATGTTAATAATGTCTGAATGGGTTAAACAAAATCAAGGATATAACATGTCCGGCTATAAATGTAAATGGAAAACTCCGTTTTAGTGTATGGTTAATATAAATATTCGTTTCCATTTATGTTTATTAAAATGGTCATGTCAACTGTATGATAAAATTTTAAAAATATAATCTATTTAAAATCTCAATATAAAATCACACTGAACTAATGTTGTGTATATTTTAGATCAAAGGTCATAGAGATTATGTGAATATAAAGTCATAGTTTATTCATAACATTATACATACAAAATTCCACTTAGAAGTGTAAATATATTCACTAAACAAACTACGAAACCGAAGCAACAATAGTCCACAAACATGCAGTATCTAGATAAAATTAGTTACATTCGTCATACATCTATCAAAATGCAATAAACATCATACATGTTAATCTTTATAACGTACAGTAATAGTTATCTACATGTATCTTATAGACATGCATACATGTATTTGGGAATACATATTTCAACCTTGAATGTATATATGCGTGTCTTTAACATATAAACCTGTCAAATTTACCTCAAACTAAAATCCAATATCTTGAAAATGTTTTGTTTAAAAGTACATTTATTATCATTGAAAGATTGTTAATCATTGTTAACGATTTTGATTTATGCATACGAGTGTATAATTAATTACACACTTCATAAACGGGAGTGAAATTAGATAAGCCAACAGTTTAATCAAATCCACTAACATACAGAAAGAAACATCCCCGAAATAAGACCTAATTTAATGTTTTTATGACAAATGATAAGAAAAGATAGTCCTGTGGGGTTTTGATACGTTACTCCCATATAACAATGTAAATGTAACGACGCCCCTACCAAATATGTAATTGATAATGTTCATATAAATATAAATAAAGGTATATCGATCAATATTATTGTATAACATTCTTCAATGGAAATGAAATATGATTATGGTTTCGGCGAATCGTTCCTGAGATGCTTGGTGATTTTATCATCGGCAGTGAATAAAGTTGAAATGCATTTGCCGTTATGGAAATGACCCTTCCGACGTCAGTTCTTTATGTTTATGCAATTCTAAATATACACAATCAACGTATAATACAACTTTACAGCATACTATATCACTTTAAAAATCAAGTCTCATTTCATTTCCTGATCATCAAAATGATCAGTTCTAATTTTACCCACAAGCATTGTCAAAACAATATACATCATATAAGGATTTTACCGGAGTTCAAAACCGGCTTCAGGGGAATACCCGACCCGCAACTTCCCAATACCACACAAACACCTACACACAATATGTATCCGTTATCATATCCAAGCAGTTTACTTTTACAAGAACAATAATAAACACTACACAATATGTACACACTGTGTAACTGAATATTATTCTAAATACACTATTATGTGGACGACAATATTCAAACTTTATATAAAGTGAATTTCCCCAGTGCAATTGCGTGTGTTTACAGGAATGTTATTCTCTCCAATCGCGTTTACCTCACAATAACAGTGAATAAGAACTTTAGTTTATTACAAACTGTCTCACTTTGTTACATAATCGGACAGGCGTACATGTAGGACTTTCGAGACCCACAAATAATGTGTCGTACCTCTAACCTAGAAGTTGACATTTTGAATTAGTTAATGTATATAAAGCATGATGAGCTACAGAGCCCTTGGCTCTATTTTTCCAAAATATCATCAGTGAAAATATAAAATAGTAAAATCAACAAGAACACAGAAGTAGCTTTTTATGAATGTTACATGAACAAGAAAATGATAAAGTCAACAAATCACAACACAGAAGTAGCTTCATTCATTCTAGCTCCGAATATGACGAAGTTAAAAAAATACAAACAATCGCCAAACATTACAAAAATCACCAAATCGTGTTACATTTTGCACTGCACCTCTCCTAGTGGTGAAGAAGACATTTGTCAAATTTGAAAAGGATGAGATGAATAGTTTTTCTGTTATCAATCGGATAAAAAAATGCTCAGAATATGACTAAGTTAAAAAAAATATACAGAAATTAGCCAAACAATTAAAAATTCACCAATATATTCGGTTCAAATTTCGCACTGCACCTCTCCTAGTGGTAAAGAAAACACGTGCCAAATTTGAAAAGGATGAGATGAATATTTTTTCAGTTATTGATCGGATGAAAAATGCTCAGAATATGACTAAGTTTAAAAAAATACAGATATTCGCCAAACAATTAAAAATTCACCAATATATTCGGTTCAAATTTCGCACTGCACCTCTCCTAGTGGTGAAGAAGACATGTGCCAAATTTGAAAAGGATGAGATGAATAGTTTTTCTGTTACGATCGGATAAAACATGCTCAGAATATGACTAAGTTACAAAAGAAAACAGAACTTCGCCAAACAATTAAATAAGAACATGAAGATTTTCTGGATAACAACTTCTTTATTGTGAAAATACACAACGTTTCGGAGTACATACTCACTCCTTCATCAGGTGGAATGTAAGGAAATAACAAAATAACACTAATTTTAACTAAAAGCATACATTAGGAGGCATTATTTTGTGACATTTTACCTTGAGAATAGAACGCTGCCGATTTGCATATATCAATGCGCATACTTAAAGAAAACTTCAACTTTGAAATAATATTATCAAGCTGTTTTGCGCAAAATGAAAGAACAAATACATTGTTGGATAAAGAAGTTAGCCTGCTCGTGTGTTTTGGGATGGTCAATATCCCGCATTAAAAATACACATTATGTATTTAACTCGCCAATACTCGCAAAATACAATTATTATTCTTAATGCGGTATATTGACCATCCCAAAACACTCTCATGATAACCTCTATTAATCTGAGTTGGCTATCATATCCGATGCAAACGTACATATCTTAAATTACAGTTGTGTTTGTACTTCAAAGAATTGCCCAGTGAGTTAAAGCAAATGGCCCAATATTTTATATATTTTATAAGGCAACTGTCATGTAATGATATTCATGTAAATAATGATATCCAGATTGAAAATTGATAGTTGTCACGGTTACAGTTGACATGGTGAAAGAGTATGAGTGCCATAACACCGTCATTGCTGCCCCGAGTCCACGCAATCAAGACAAGCACAAACTTCCACAATGTCGGGTGTGCAGTGACAACGCTTCCGGTTTCCATTACGGTGTCAACACATGCGAAGCATGCAAGGTCAGGCTACATTTGTTAAAAGAAAGAGACAGAGACATTCATAAAGTCATTGATAGAGGGAACGTTAGAGAGAAATATGAGAATACGACAATCCATATTATTTTAGATGACATAGTGTCAAATATTGTCATGTAATATGCAATATTATAAGATAGCTAAAGCATAAACGCAGGAACACAAATTCAATTACCCTACACTTCAAAATCATATATCTTCAATAGTTTTAGGATCATATGATTCCAATGTTATTGGGCTCTTGTAGCTCATCAGGATTTCAGTGATTTATTATCTAAGGTTGAAGATCTAATTTATAAGCAATCTCACGTAATATATTGTTAAAAGAAAAAGAGGTTTTTAGGTCATGAAACCTGAGACCCCAAATGTGTGTTAGAATCCCCATTGGTCAAGGAGTCTATACACAACATTTAAGCTCTCAAGAACTTTTCGGAAATGAAAATAGGTCTTTCAGTCATGACCACTGTGGCCCTCCTTTTGGGTCACCTGGTCATAAAATCAACAATTGGGAATCCCCTGTGGCCAAGGAGTGAGTGAGTTATTGTTCAATACCGCTTGGACAATATCACAGCCATTTGTGGCAACCTTAGGCAAATGAGTATGTGTTATCCTTGCGACATCCTTGCGATATTTTTTAATGAATTTGCTCCTGCTTTTGGATAGTTGACTGATTTATTTTAAAATATTAATGGTTCTTGAAAACAATGCATTACACGCTAATAGAATATTAATCCAAGTTTTGGAATAATTTAAAAAAAAATACTTGTAAGATATAAATGACATGTTTAGTGAAGCTAGTCTGAGGGATGATGACGAATTCCTGTCTGTACGCCGATACACTTGTTTCAACTTCAGACTGATCCAGGAACGGCGTACGCTGGACACGTGGCCGGTGTATAAGCCGCTAAAACGAATCAAGCATAGCCAACGTTACTGAACAACTGTCACGAACGCAGCAAAAAGCACGTCGCTCATGCCACCAACGTTTTTTTGCAAGATAGTTTCACACTTTGGTATGAAATCATTTTATGTGTAGCCATCAGTTTTTTGCATGTTAACGTAATTTTGTTTCGACTTCTACTGAACATGTTGATGGCACGGAAGAAGATTGTTGGAGGCATTGAGATGGCAGATAATTGAGCTTCATTCAGCAGGATTTTCAGGAAAGGAAATTAGTAGAAGAACTGAGTAGCACTGTAGTGTAGTCAGCGTCTAGTGAGAAAGCATGTCAAAACAAATCACGTAAGCGGCCCTTTGGTAAACCTTGTGCAACCACAAGTCAAAATAATAACGCTTTAATGCGTCACGTTCGGCGTCAGCCTTCCCTCTATACGGTCCAGAAACAGGCCTGGCTTCAAACTTGCCATTTAAGTAACTAGATTTTATCTTGTCAAAAATAGTGTGTAAATTGTCCCCTTCACACAGACAGTCATTCTTTGCTAATACAACACAAAGGTATTTATACCGACTTATCTTTTTTATGCCATATGGGATGTTGAATATATCACTACCTGGACACATTATTTCAGATTTGTCCAAGTTCAACCTGAGACCTGTGAAACAAGATTGTTTTTCATAAAATCTGATAGTTTTCAGAACAGACCGCTTATCCTTCAACAGGGGAGTAGAATCATCTGCAAAGTAGATCCCTTTTACAACTTTCTTACCAAATTTCAAGCCTTTTACACCTCTAATAGACCTAAATTTGGAGTTGATAACCTCAATACAGAGTAAGAATATATATGGACTCAAAGGACATCCTTGTCTTACACCTCTATAATTATTGAAACTTTGAGAGGAAGTACTACCATTCAGAACACATGAAGTAGTATTGTTGTAACACAATGATATCATTTCAATAAACTTTGCTTGGAAATTGAACATTTTTAAACTGCTAGGGATAAATGTGTGATCTAGAGAATCAAATGCTTTTTCAAAATCAAGGAATAAAATATAACCCTGTTCCTCATAAGACTCAATCAAATCAGCTATTATTTTGACATTTTCATGGATAACTCTTCCTGTCATAAAGCCTGACTGAGATTCATCCACTAAACTAGGAAGTACACACTTCAAACGATTGGCCAATAGCTTAGCAAATATCTTATAATCAACATTAAGAAGTGTAATGGGCCTATAATTTTTAAGATAAAGTCTAGGTTTGTTGTCTGGAAGCAAAGGAATTTAACGATTTATGGGAGGAGTCTATTGAGTAAATCTGAAGGTTTATCAAGACTAGTTCATATTGCAAGTTGTTTGAATATTCCTAAAGATTTTATCAAGAAGGTTAACAGAGAAATGTTCCAGTTTATATGGAAAAGTAAAACAGAAAAGGTAGCAAGGACTAAAGTTATCCAATACTTTAATAAGGGAGGAATTAAGGCTATTGACATTGGTCTCTTCAACCAAGCAAGTTTAGTTTGGCTTACAAGGTATCTGCAGGGTGGAAAAACTTCGTCTGCTTTGATAAGAGATAAGTTTGATGCCATCGGTTCTCTCCCTTTCCATCTACATTGTAACTATAGAGTGAAAAGACTCCCTGTGAAATTACCTAGCTTTTATGAAAATATTTTAGACATATGGAAAAATGTTTACTGTCCTAATGAAGTGGATATGTTCAATGCTATAATATGGAACAATACATATATTAGAAATACTTGCCATTTAGATAGTGAGGAAATATAACATGGTTATATTTTGGATAACACTACCTTCAATAGTACAAATTCTTGTACTTTTTCGGGCCGAGTCCCGCCGAAAAAGTACAAGAATTTGTACTATTGAAGGTAGTGTTATCCCAAATTAACCATGTTATAATACATATATTGTTGTCAACAAAAAAAGTCTTTTTTTACCAAGACTGGGTTAATGCTGGTATTGTTCACATTAGAGATGTGTTTAATGATGGAGGTCATGTGTATGACAGGATTGTACTGTCACAGAAATATAACATCCAAATTTCAAAACGTAAATATAATTCATTTATAAATGCCATTCTTAGACTAGATTTAGATTTAGCTCAGTCAGAAAACTGCATGAGCATTCCTCATATAAATGGTGAGGCAATCTATAACATTCCTGCCAAGGCAAAGTTTTGGTATTCTTTTATGCTCAACTCTTAAAGGAAGTTAATGTTGATCTCAAAGGTATGAAAATATAAACAACATATTTTTTGAAAATAAGTACAAACAATTACAATTTAAGATCTTGCATAATATTTATCCATTTAATGAATATTTGCATAAGATCAATGTTAAAGCCTCTAATCTTTGGAATAATTGTATTGTCATCGATACAATTCAACACAGCGTGTTTTATATTGCCCAGTATCTTTACAATTTTGGCTAAAGTTTTTTAAATGGGTTCAATTTAACATCAATTCAACAATTTTTGATAGCTACAAGGATGTTGTACTATTTGGTGTTCACACATCACATGATGATAATATTATTCTAAATTTCTTAGTAATGTTTGCTAAATTCTTCGTATATAAATGCAAATTTACCGACCAAAAGTGTTTATTTAAAATTTTATTAAACAACTTCATAAGCAAGTGAATATATATAAATACTGCAATTTTTATGAAACCAGTATGCTTGAACGTGTTTCATGTATTTCTATTACGGCTTAAATTCAATTACGGCCTGGTGATCCCAGCCACGTGGAGTGTACAGGCTTGATGTGAAACCGTGGCAAATTTTCATGTGAATAAATCCTCAAAAAAAACCAAGTAACTAGATAGTGCTGGTGTGCGGACCGCCGGTAGTAAAATTTGCGGCCATCGAGGATGAATCATTGGTCTGGCGATAGTCCTTTCCTCCTACACACTGTTGATGGGTTAGTCAGAGCTGCAATATAGAATTGGGTGAATTATATTTTGCAGAAATTCATTGACCATCCAAAAGTTCACAAAGAATTGCTTTTGCTTCGTAACTGCACCTGTTCAGGTGTTGGAGCAGATTTGTGCAAAAGTTCGAATCGTATAAATAGTTGTGTCTGTATTCAGACGTACCGATGCAATACTTGGTATTTCTATACACTCCATTGTCGTTGACCGGGGTTATAATAAAACATGAACTTATACCTCATTTCACTGAGCTATGGCAGAACTACCGTTAAAAAAAATTCTGGAATGACGGAAGTCTACCAAGGGTGTCAATAATAACACCTTGTAACACCGTAATTATTCCTCCAGTCCGTAAAGAACCGTAGTCCTACCGTGATTTTCGTAATTTCCTACATCAATTCTTCTCTCCACCCTCAGGCATTGCCACACTCTTTTCATGATATATCGTTTAAATTTGTTGAAACCTTTTGTTATTTTGTTAAAGGAGTTGTAGCACGGTTTTTGCATATATTGTTTTCTTAAAATTTATGATTTAGGTTTATACAATAATTTGTTTCGTTAGATCGTAAAGGATCCCATATTAGCCGTATCTATAGAAAATGATTATCCATATTGGAAGAACATGATGCGACGCACAGGGGTTCGAATCGCTGTTTCGACAATATTTTTCAAAATTCAAAATCTCGATTTTTGCTTTCATATACTGTTTATATACGATACTGTGAGCTCATATTCCAAATTTGAGCGAAATCGGTTAAGAAATAAAGATTTGGGATAAATATACCCGCTATTGATATAAAGACACAAGGGAGGACACTTGCTCTACGAACTTCTGATCGAAAACTGGACTGCCAAACTATTCTAACGTGCGGTTCGATCAATCTTTGCTTTCCTCATGAAATGAGGCATTGGACATATAGACAAGTATTTTGGCTTTCTGTGAATCCCAACCAATGTCTCCAACTTCACGCCACATTTGACCACTGACCCTCGCAATGACCCAACCCTCCTTTTTGTACGTATATGTGGACGACATCGGGAAAACATCGGTTTTTCCGGAAATCACACACGTCTCTTCGCAATCGCTCGGAAGTAGAAAACCATTCCCATTGGTCAATTATGACGTGTGAGGATATTATTAATGATGTTTTGCCAGTTTGATGTGTTTATATCGGACAAACGTATATGTTATGGGTTAGACATTCTTTCGTTGTGAGTGATATTATTTAAGGTTTTTATTCGACATGCATATGAGTTCGTAGCAACTGTCCACGCACATCTCCGATGTGTCAGGTTTACTCTCTCAGAACTTAATAGCTTAGGTCCAATTTTCATCAACAGTGTGTTGTGAGAAACATTAAAAATCAAATTACCTTTTGATACTAATAAAGAAAGGTAGTGGTATTATGGTTGTGTGAAATACTTTGTGTTTTATGGTAAAATATCATCTGCTCTATAACATTATATAAATAAGTATGTCATAAAAATAAGTCAATTTCCAGTAAAGAGTTATCTCCCTTTGCCAATACTGTTCATGTGTTGTGAGAAACATTAAAAATCAAATTACTTTTGGATACTAATAAAGAAAGGTAATGGTATTATGATTGTGTGAAATAGATTATGTTTTATGGTATATCTTTTAACTGCTCTGCAACCTTATATAAAATAATTATGTACTGATATTTCAATTTACCCAGTAAGGAGTTATCTCCCTTTGCCAATACTTTTCATAAATATTAAACTTCCAGCATCAAAGTACTCAGAAAATAGGTCCATCACACTTATTTTTTGTTCATCATATATTATTCTTCAGCGGTACGTTTTCTACAAGTTTTATCATGTTTGGTTCATTATCATTAATTTTTATTCTTGAACAGGACTTTTGAAGAAAATATATAAATAAATGTGAGCCAGAAAATACAGTTGGGACACGTCATGTTTTGAAGTTACAATCTCTTTGAAACAATGCTCGTTCCAATCAATGTAATAATGACTGGCCATTTTAATCCAAAACAGTACATATTTATGATTTAGAGAAACATCATATTCTGTTACAGTCGATTCTATTATAAAATTCAACAGTCCAACTATACTTTTGAAATTACCAGTGCTATTGTGTTTATCAGTTTTCAGTCTTTATTCATATGTATTTTCATGTTTTGGGATTTGTTGAAGTTAAAATGTAAATCAACTGATCTAGAATTTTCTTGTATTTCAATTCAATGTATTGGTTTCAGAAATATTCCTTAAGAATACGTACTACTTTTAAGTTCATTTAATGCAAGTTTTACTGTATATATTACATTTATTTGAAACATATCAATATAACCGTTTTACCAATGCCATAAATCATGGGAAAATATGGTCCCATAACAATTCACCCTTGACTGCCCCAACTACATGTACTTGTTATATATTTTGCTTGATAAATTAAATTAGAAATGGATAATCGTTTTTAAACACATATTTTTAATTAGAACATAAGTCAATTATAATTGAAGTGTAATGCAGGTTTTTAAAAAAAAATATGAAATAAATTTTGTACCCTGCTTCTAATTATAATGTTGATCCATTTCCAACTATTGAAAAAACAAACAGATGTTTGTCAACACTGGTGTTTTTGACTATTTTAATGGTATCCCTCCCACTAACGATAATTCTTTTCAATATCACGATTTTGTTATTCAAAACTTCACGCAAAAATTTGGGGATTCATTTCAGTGGCGGATCTGACGATGGTCATTGTATGTTCGTCATTCCACATTTGCAATATTTCCGCATTCGTTTTACGGTGCAACAAAAATAATTGCTTGTCAAATGTGTTTAACATTTATCGAACTAATAATTAGAAAACCTAATGATTTATTTCATCATTTCATTCGATATTTCCGTTTCGCAGACAATAACTGAGCAAATCATTCGGAATGTAATATAAGTGACTCTCCTTGGCCAAACTGGTAACAGTTATCTCCCTTAAGTAAGGGGCATGGTTAACTGACGTCATAATTGACTAATGGGAGGCGTTTTCTATTTCCGAGCGATTGCGAAGAGACGTGTGTGATTTCCGGAAAAACCGATGTTTTCCCGATGTCGTCCACATATATGTACAAAAAGGAGGGTTGGGTCATTGCGAGGGTCAGTGGTCAAATGTGGCGTGAAGTTGGAGACATTGGTTGGGATTCACAGAAAGCCAAAATACTTGTCTATATGTTCAATGCCTCATTTCATGAGGAAAGCAAAGATTGATCGAACCGCACGTTAGAATAGTTTGGCAGTCCAGTTTTCGATCAGAAGTTCGTAGAGCAAGTGTCCTCCCTTGTGTCTTTATATCAATAGCGGGTATATTTATCCCAAATCTTTATTTCTTAACCGATTTCGCTCAAATTTGGAATATGAGCTCACAGTATCGTATATAAACAGTATATGAAAGCAAAAATCGAGATTTTGAATTTTGAAAAATATTGTCGAAACAGCGATTCGAACCCCTGTGATGCGACGTATAACGCAACAATTGTGTGAACCCTTCCGTGTGAAAGGTAGCATTGTAGGTCTCATGAGATTTTGAGAGTTCAGACAGCAAGATGATTGACCTTTTCATCATTTACCATAACTTAAACTCTACTCTGACTGTTCAGGTATCGCTGCATCAGTCAAATCCTTAACCACCTTCGAGCGGCCATTTCAATGTGAACACCTTATAAAATGATTGCTCGATGGGAAATGGACATGCATGACTTAACCTTACCATGTAAATTCGCTTTGGAACTCTTTTTTTCTTGAATTCAGGATTACTATTTAACCATTAGTTACTTTTATTTACCCTTTTGGGAGATCACTTTATTTCAGTGAGAGTGGAAAAGTGGAGTAGTTGCATATTGTCTACCTCCAGTGTAAGTTTTGCAATCATGTCTACATTTCGTGTATAGTTTTCCATTATTTACTGCTTGTCCTTGAACCACTCCATGCTCGAATGAGACTCCCGGGGTCAAATCGTGGCCACAGGTCTTACTCATTCTGTCTGTATCTATTCCTTGCTTACCGCAGGTTGTTCCGCGAGTACACCATATATCTTCCGTAGGTCTCCCTTAGATTTCTGTAGTCCATTTCGTATCTATAGAACAGATTACCATCGTAGCTCTTCTGTAAATACCATAGTTTGTCCGCAAATATCCTGTGCTTGCTGTAGGTTTTCCGCAGGGATTTAGTAAGTCACCCGTAAATTTGTTCATACTTCCATCGTGTGATTTTCTGTATGTCTACCGCATTTTCGGCTTCCGCTGATTATCCGTGGTTGCTCCTTGGAAGTATGATCTTAGACATTTGACAATTAATTTCTCCAAAATCTGTGCAAATTCTGTGAAAATCACTAGCTCTGTCGTAGAAATCTTTCGCTGTAGAACCGTTGTGATCCTTGGCCTTCGCAGACACCATAGCCCACAGTGAAATGGGGGTATTAGCTCACTTCGGCAACCCAACATCCTGACCCTGCTTACTGATATGTTACTGCTCTCTATAACGAATGTGATCAGAACCTGACACTCTTACAGTCTTCACAAATTGACCTGAAGAGTAACTACCATTTGAAGATAAGCCATCACCTCCTACCTCATGAATAAATGATCTATCAACATACCTGACAAATCCTGAGGAATCACTCAACGAGGAAGCCTTGGCATTTTGACAATGCGCAAGAAGAACAATCAAACTCTAACATTGCTGTACTTACTGAATTCTCCGTAGAAACAATGAGGAAAGGATGAACACCATCTTTGCCTCCTATAAGATCATTACCAATCTAAAAATGGACACCCGGCACTGGAAGAGAATCCTGAACACGAACCTCACCAGAAATGATATTTGGAGTTATTCACACAATTTCCACCTCCACTCTGAAGCAAAACGTCTAAAGATTCTTATCCTACCTCATGTAAGAATGTCGATCTAGGATTGGTCCACGTGACCCTGAACAAATAACCATATTCACCCTCACCCAGGTGGATAAAAGCCTTATACCCCGCTACCGAAATAAAGCGTGCGTCCACGTCAGTCAGTCCATGTCACGTGATACAGTTTATTTTGACTCTAACCCAGATTTGTTGCTTCTTTGAGTAAACGATGTTCGAGCATTTCTGTTTGTTTTTAATAATATTTTGAGACATTCGGTAGGATAAAAACGTTATAACATTCAGTTGAGGTTTACATCGTGAATTATAAGACCCTTATTATTTTTTATTCTACTCGCCTCCGGCTCGTAGAATAAAAAATAATGCGGGTCTTATAATTCACGATGTAAACCTCCACTGAATGTTATAACTTATAATAAGAAGAAGGCAGAATATCCTTCAACATAAGAGACTTGAATAGTGTTTGTATCCATAAAAAACAATAACGGGCCGTGGGGTAAAATGATCTCCTATAAGTGATATTTCTTCCTTTTCACCTTCTCAGTCAAAGCTTTTCAACTCAACTTCTAGTTATCCCCTGCCGTGTGTTTAGCGGGAAGCCACTGCATGTTTAGCGGGGGATGTAGTATTTGACTGCGTTCGTCTGCCCGTCCGTACTGCATGCAAAATGTACTATTCACTACATCCTTTTTATCCCCCGCCGCGCGTTTAGTATTCGGCTGCGTCCGTCCGTAGGAAATGGAATAACTCAAATAATATTCACTGGATTCTTCTCATATTTTGCATATGGGTTCATCATGGGAAGAGTATTGTTCCTACAGAAGTTTGTAACCTTGACCTTCATTTCAAGGTCACGATGAGACTTTGTCATGTTACCCTTGTCAGCGGGATATCACAAGAACCATTCGCTGGATTCTCTTCATATTTTACACATAGCTTCTCCAAGGAAAGACAGGGTTGATTAGATTTTGGTGACCTTGACATAAATGTCAAGGTCACAACAGAACTTTGAATTTTTCGACATGTTAATGTACATGTAAAGCTTGTCAGCAGGATATCTCATGAACCATTCTCAAGAGTTCCATCATATCTTACACAAAGCACCTCCTAGGGAAGACGACGGGCTGATTAGATTTTGGTGACCTTGACATTTTTCTCAAGGTCACAGTGGAACTGATTTTTTTCAACATGATAATGTACACGTAATTCTTGTCAGCGGGATATCTCAAGAATCATTCACAGGAATTCCATCATATGCTACACAAAGCACCTCCTAGGGAAGACGACGGACTGATTAGATTTGACTTTTCCGACATGTTCGACAGTCGATTTTGCTGATTTTGACATTATTTTTCAATTTTGAACTATTAATTTTCGGCGGGGGATCATGGCACCTTAGTGACAACCACTTGTTTATATTTTGCATATACATTCATCATATGGGGAGTAATGCACCTACAGCGTTGTGTTACCTTGACCTTCACAACGAGACTTTGTCACTATACCCTTGTCAGGGAGATATCTGAAGGACCGTTCACTGTCCTAGGGAAGACAAATTAGATTAGATTAGATTTTCGTGACCTTGACATTAACTTAAATTAGCAACAAATATATTGATGATGACAAAATACCACTGATAATTGTGAAAGACAAGTAATTACCACAACTTTTCCAAATGTACCGATAAATTATGAAAAAAGTAACGACTGCATATAGAACTAAATGCAGAAGCAATTGACAGTGCTCCGATTATCATAAAATATGATGCGTTTTGTCACTACAAAAAATGGATATCAGTTCATCTGTATGTTTCTTATGTCATAGACATTGTGTGCTAACGAATTTAACGCAATAGACGATTTTCTCTGTATCACAATTTATTCAAAATCACAACATATAAGATACTTGGCTTGATTCGTCCATATGTTGCTGTTTTGATGATCATGAAAATCTAACATGACAAATCAACATCAAAATGACATCCTAAAACCAAACATAATTCACATAGTTATAAACACTCACTTTCGTATTTATAGCTAATAAAAAATAGATCTAGAACCGAAATATTGCTCTCGGCTTGTTCTAGAGCTTGAAGATGGTTTAAAGGGACTGTAGCACGTTTTTTGGCTCAGATAAGCTCATGAAATGTATTTGAAAAATGATGTCACTAATAGTCAAACACATTTCTCTCTTCGGAAAATCAAATTAAGAAATGAGCGTACATGGCTCATGTGTAATAAGATGTGTTACCTCACAAGTAAATATAAATGACATAAACTCTTATTAAAATTGAAAACAGAAGTAATAAAATTTGCAAACAAGCAAAAAAGTTAGCGTGGCTCACTAATATCCCCGACTGCTAAAGTTTGACGCACACCTAAGGATTGATAAGCTATGAAATGTAATTGCTAAGATTAAAGTGTTTGTGAAAAGGGTAGGACAAGTCTCTTAAAAGTAAAAGTAGGAATGATAGAAATTGAAAAGGTATGAGTAACATAATACACTACTGCCATTACCACTGACTTCAACTTTATTTTTGAAATTAATTCATCATTATGATTCATTCGAGTGACTTGAAACAACAGGTACATGGAAGCACACCCCTGAGGGATATACAGCAGTTTATGGTTGACAGGAAAGAAAATTTAACTTTTTCCAAAATATAACCAGTGGAAATATAAAATAGTAAATTCAACAGGAACACAGAAGTACCTTTTGATGAAAGTTACATGAAAAAGAAAATGATAAAGTCAACAAATCACAACACAGAAGTAGCGTCATTCATTTTAGCTCTGAATATGACCAATAAAAAAAATTTAAAAATCACCAAAAATTCACCAAATCGTGTTACATTTTGCACTGCACCTCTCCTACTGGTGAAAAAGACATGTGCCAAATTTTAAAAGGATGAGATGAATAGTTTTTCTGTATAGATCGGACAAAAATGCTCAGAATATGACCAAGTTAAAAAAAAAAAAAAAAATCACCAATTCGGTTTAAACTTCGCACTGCACCCCTCCTAGTGGTGAAGAAGACACGTGCCAAATTTGAAAAGGATGAGATGAATATTTTTTCTGTTATCGATCGGACAAAACATGTTCAGAATATGACTAAGTTAAAAAATAAAAAAGTTCGCCAAAAATAAAAAAAATTCACCAATTTCGTTTAAACTTCGCACTGCACCTCTCCTAGTGGTAAAGACGCCATGTGCCAAATTTGAAAAGGATTAGATGAATAGTTTTTTGTAATCGATCGGACAAAAATTGTCTTCGGACGGACGAAATCGTTGGTATTACTATATACCCCCGACCTTTTTTTCTGCCCCTTTAAGGTTATGACAGGTTACCAATTCAATTTAGAATTCCCTAGTTTCTTAGGAGTCTGTACACAACATTTCCACTTTTCAAGATGAAAACACGTTTCTAAATTATGACCCCTGTGACCCATAATTATGTGCCCATATCTTCATCATTAGTAATAGTATCACCTATTTCTGGAAGTAATTGTTTCTGAACGCATACATTGCAGGTGTATTACGTTTTGAGCTTTGTAAATTGGACATTTTGTAATACAGGCCTATGTTGGTATGTGTAATATTTCTTTCGCTGTGTCTAACTTCGATGCTTAACAATTCACAGTTAATATGCTTTGCCGAATAGGTTACAAGTTCTCTTTGTATTTTTATCTTTCAACTTCGAAGGGTATGTCAATTTTCCGTTACCATTATGTTACAATCCATTACCAGTGATAAATACCAGTGACTGATATAATTTGACATCATAAAACAATTGTCTGATTATGACATCACATTGTTACAGTGGAAACAGAGGTTAGGATAGAACATGGTTGACTTCGCGTGTGGACTAAAGTTTGTGTCGAGTTTGTGAACTGCGCATGACATAGCTTGGGTTTCGCCGGAACTCACTCTGGTCGTCTGCTTGTCAACAAACATGGCGTCCTTTCGGACTTTTCACAGACTGTTCATTTTACTTAACGAGTTTATGAACGATGACGATCAAAACTGGGCTGGATTTTTAACTCAATTAAGGCAATGGGGTGTTCACAATGGATCATAGGTGGAATGTGGCAAACATAGCAAGTCCACCTGTGTATGTTGTGTTCCCGTGCCAAGTCCTGGTCTGACAGTGACATTGACATCTGCAATACATTGAGTTTTTTTATTTAGCTGTATTGATCAAAATTACTTACATGTTTAACAGAGCTACCTTCTTTAAAAACATTAATTTACATCTAATACTATGAAGGCAGACAACTATTTCTGAAACTATGGATATGGGAGCATTAATCTGCAGGAATGCCTGGAATATTTTTTCAGATTTTAAATAACTTTAATACTTCAAAGACCTAAACTTTAATACTCTCCGAATAACATATTAACATTTTGTATATTGTTTTTCTAAGAGAGATTTTTTTACATCACTTCAGGTCCTAGTCAAAATGGGCACACTAACAAAACGACAATTTTGAAGGTCAAAATGACCACAGATCGATAATAGCGACACCAGAATGTTGAAATGGGATTCGAAAATTCAAAATGACCATACACAGCTTTTAATACATCTATATAAAATAAAACGTTTAGAATAACAAGCTGATGTGATTGATTGTGGTGATAAGTTCGTCATTAGAGACATATTACGCGTTTTTTTATTTGACAAGATGGTCAAAAGTCTTCAGGCATTAAGCTCATAGAACAATATTTCCATTTAAGTTCTTTTTCATATTTTTTTTGTTAAAAACATAACTGCACATTTGTAGGACCGCTACTATGCCGCCATCTTGGAACACGAGTAACCCGCGCTTTGACGTGGGTCGAGCTATAGATCGGAAATGACGTCATTATGGTGCGACCCAACTCAGTTCGTTTGGTGTTTAGATCGACGATAGTCAACAATAGTCTCGCCCGAAGTCAACCCATATTAACTGTAACCAGGTTCTCAGTGAGTGTGTACTTCAGAGGAAATCCCATGATTTATTTGGATCATTGGGTTATTTTCAGAATATAGAAGACATTTCCACACATTATTGAACTGAACTGACCCAAATTTACCTTTGTTGAAGTTTCCAGCATTAATTTAGATTAAGCTATAATTGTTAAGAAAATCACTATTGTCCACATTTAACTCCTTCATTCGGTTACCATCAAACGAATCTTTCAGGGATTTTTCCGGCGGACTGTGTTGCGAGGACGAAACAAAAAAAAGTGTCTTGACAATTGAACATGTGACATCACCTTATCGAGACGAAATCGCTGCCCCCCTTGCCGCTACAACAAATGTCTTGCAGTGGGAATGTCAACACATGGTAAGGTCTCAATTTGTATTGTGTTCCTGCTTTCATCGGTCAATGAACTGTGGATTTTTCTGCAATACTAACACTTCAAGTTTTAAGTGACCTTTCTTTCCTCCATTTATGAGTTACCAGAGATATTATCAGTTTCCTATAATGGCACCTGCTGAAGAAGGGCAATTTATATTTCACTTCGTTTCATTTTATTGCTTAATTTTATTATTGTCTATAGCTCACTTGAAACATACTCTTTAAATATCACCAGGTAAATTATGTGTTTTGAATAGGGCAGAATATGTCCAGAACATAGCGAAAATATGTTCTCATTGTTGACTGTCATTGTATCAAGATTTGTTAAAAAAAGAAATAGAAGAAGATAGATGAATGAAGTTGACAGTGACATAATTATGTATATCATTTCTAGTCTCTGGGTAGTTGCGTGGTAAGCAGAACAGTTTCCACTAAAGTCCGAGGGGCACCATTTAAAGGTTTTCATTTGTTCATATGTTACAAATACATCAAATTAAACAATGCGACATGCTTGTATTCGATATTTGTTTTATATCTGTTCTTTTCAAATGGAATTATCATTCACTTTCAGCCATAAAGATCGGTCGTTACACTCACGAGAAAAAGACACAGGACGCCCTGGAGATCATGATGCTGAAAAAAGGTAACGGTACACAAAATGTAAAAGAGAACAGGTCGTCCATTGAAAACCTACCAGCTCATCCCTCGCCTGCAGTTGAGGACGTGGACATACTGATCAACATTCTGGTGGTGTCACACGACAAGTACATGAAGACAACCCTCAGCGATTCCTCCATGGAAATAATAGAGAAGGATCAGCAAGCTTACTATGTGAGTTTCTAAGACCCGAGTAACAGTAACAAGTGTATCAGAGCCATGTAGCATTGGCAGAGTATGAGAGTTTATCAGAGCCGAGTACATTAGAAGACGTACAATATATAACAACCCAAAACTGAAATACGACGATTGTTGTCGTCTGAAAGTCCATTGTATTCGGCTTCCTTCGCGAAATTATATTGCAAATATCATACATTTATGTATTGAAAGGAGTGGCACATGTACAAATCAACATTATTAAGATTTTACAAATTCGTTTCAATGAATATTTTACTTGTTCACGAAAAAAAGCAAGTCAAAGCGAACTAATATCCATAGGTAGAATCATGATTGTGGATTTTTATTGGTGTCAATACAAACAAATCACAACTGACTGCATTCAAATCGACCACTGTCTGAGAGTGACTGTCCGTCAGACATTGTCTGCATGTGGTAGAACAAAAGACGTGACAAGTTATAAACATTTGTGCATTTATCCAATTCGCCACTACCGTGCAAAGTTTAATTAATTCGAACTCTTGAAATAAGTCTCAAATTTAGATCTTGGGATGACCCACTCACTGTTAGTTGTTGACAGAAGTGAAGGGATGCATGCATAGGTTACATTAAACATGTTCGTAATCATTTGATTTATTTACAATTTCGGCCGCCCTATCCATACGATACAGGGTTTATCCAAGACATCTTACAATTTTGACGGGTATTGTTAATGAATAGCCTTTTCACACAAATGTCCTTCCCCTAAAAACATATATGAGTTCATAGATATGTAGTGATAATGTAAATAGACGTTTCCACAATATACTCCCTGGTTTGCATTCAAATGAAATCCAAAATGAATATACTATTTTTTCTTAAATCTCAGAAAATTCTTTAGCGTTTATCCATCAAGCCAGTGAACCGTATCTCCTGAACGTCCCAGTGACCACTTGTGTGTATCTCTGAGTCAACTAAGGACGTGTCAAAGTACTCCGATTGAAATAACATTATTGGCGACAATACACATCAGTACGTAGTTTTACATTGGTTTATGGTATTACCCACACAGGATGCCCCCTTGCAATACACACTTATCCCAGTATATCCACGCTTGCATATTTCATTTAACTCATTAAGAGCGCGACTTGGCTCTTCACAGGATGGCTAGTTATGGTAATTAGATACTACAATACTGTACTTTATACACACTGGTTCCTTTCAAATTTTAAAGTTGACAATGTTGCCAAATATAAGTGTTACTGAATTACGGAAATAGTTTAATATGATTGCTTCAAGATAGTTTGAAATTGGAATTAGTATAGACAGGCAGATGTCATGACTTTGTTTATTGCATTTAATGGTTAACAACATATGTTACGTTTCAAATATTGTGTATGGTTGTTGGAAGTGTCATAATATCTAATTGTTCATGCAGTTAGATAAACACTGCATGCTACATGTTTGTATTTAGTATTCATATTGTAATAACTGATTTGAAAGCACGTGTCTTATCAAGTTATCATACAATACATTTATTATACATAACCGAGAAATCAAAAGACATGTCCCATTTCCACATTGTGTCTTCATGTTTATAGAATATGATAATTAAGTATTTCGTCGATTCTTAAATTAAACAATAGGTGTACTTTATTTTGAATACTGATTTATGCACCTTACAGTGCAGACTATATTTAAATGTACAACAAACTAAAATGGCTTATGTGATATTGTTTTGATAAATACGATGTTTAATCAATGTTTTTACGGTTAAATTGTTTACGTTTTACATAAATCAAACGAATAGCAGATGTGGTCGATCTCTGAGAACGAAAATATAAATATGTAGAGGATATCTGATTTTCTTGACATAAACCATGATTATCTCATCGAGTTAAGTACAAGTGTATATTTTCACATGCGGCGACAGTGTAAGTGTGTGTTTTCTGGGTTGATTTATACAGAACACAATAAGATAATCATATACGATTGCCTATATACAATTCACAATCTGTTACAGTACATGATGATTGAAGTGCTTTTACTAATATCACATGGTATTATAATACTTGTGCGTTACATCTATAAGAACATTGAACATGTCAAAATGTGGACAAAAGGACTTATTTACCACCAACAAGGTTCCATTCATGATGTACTATTACATTTCCCAACCGTATCTGTCCCTAAATGTTGGCCATCGGCATTGCTCCAAAAAACGATCCTCTTCATTTGTTATCACTTGAATCATCGAATCCAAGAATCGTTCATTCAAAGCGGGTAAGCCACAGAAAAACATTTATAAAACAGTACCTTTTTTGTGAATTTTATTATATGATGTTACGGGAATTGCTTTAGGCAGATATTCGAGGATAATTTAGACCCAAGGCTACCCAGTGATTCGATGTTTGGGTCCTCAACCCAATTTTTTTTTAAATAACCCAGATGTTTTTCTTTATTTTTCTGATGTTATTGATAGTGTGTACCTAATTTAAAATTAAAGGTATTTCAAATTTAAGTTTAGAATTACAGCACGGTGCCAAAAGTGTTGCAAGAATCGCCGTTTTCCCACAAGGTCCTATGTTATTTCAGTGTATCATAACTCATTTTCATGATCGTGACTGTGAACGAAAACTTACAAAATTCAACATGACTGTAATCTAACATCTTCAAATCTTGTTTATAATATTCAAATTTATTAATTTTTAGCATGGTTTTGGAAAACGGCAACAAATTGACTGGGTATTTTTACAGTAACGTCACTTCCCCATTGCCACCATTATATAAGCAGACCTAAGGGGCTGAACAAATGGACATACCTCAGTAATAAATTAACCGTTTAGTTAAATAATGGTGTATCCAAAATTATGGGAAAACGGTGATTCTTGCAACACTTTGAATACAGGATTTTGAAATTTGACCATGTTGTGTCGACTTTTGACATTTTGAGAACAAACTTGGGCCACTCTTATAAAAAAAAAAACCTGAAGAATTGATTTATGATACTTTTTTTTTAGTTTGTATGAGTACAGTAACTATCAAACTACAAACAACTACTAATATAAACTGAAATTTCCAAAACTTCCAGGTGTGTGTGAAAAAACGAACGAACAACACACAAAATTGAAATCTACCCATAAACGAATAAACAAGTTGTAAGTAAATGAAAAACAGGCCTGTTAATTAAGGATTCAGCCCTTTGGGGCCGAATCCTTATTGTTATTGGCGTGTGTTGTTTTATTATTATTATTTGCACCGATTTTGTGAGTGGCACTTTGGCAAAAAGGATTGCAGCTATTACAACCAAACTCTACATGCTGATAGCCCTTACTATGAAGTTGATCCTCCCAGCATTTGGGCCCAATCAGTTCACCCATTAAAAGGTCCAGTTCGAATCCAAATTTCGATTTTTAACATGGGATTTTTTTTAAATGCACCTAGAGACTTGAAACTTTTCCCAAAAGATCCGCAATGACCTTGCAAGCAATAAAGTAAATCATGGCAAAGTCGTCAATCAGGTGGTTTAGTCGCCATCTTGAATTGTTTTAACTTTTTCAAATGTTCGGACCCTTTGTAGCTTTGGGGAATCACCACTCCGACGATATTTGCACCTAAGAGCTGAAACTATTTTTTATATATAGCTGAAACATTGGGAAATAACAAGTTTGTTCTGATTTGAACTCCTAATACTTTTTACCCAGTGACCTTTCAAAGTTTGGTGACTTCGAAGAATGTACCAACTTTAAAGGTGAATATTTCATTAAACTGGAGGTTTTGATGCATGATATTTTCAAGACTACTAAAAAAAAAATGGTAGAAAATGATATAAAATAGGGTCTCGAATTTTTAACCTTTTTAAAAAAATTATTCAAAATGCACTTAGAAACCTTTTTTAAAAGATACACAATAACAATACACACAAAATAGTAAACATGACGAAAGGTAAGTCACGTTGTTTAGCTGCTATTTTGATTTTCTTTAAATTTGTCTGATTTTGACATGTTAAATTTGGGTCTAAATAATCCCAGAGACATTCCAGAGACTCGCAACTTGTTTTAAAAGATGCTTAATAACTAGACAATCAAAATATGTTACATGGCGAAGTCGTAGGTCACGTGGTTTTGACGCCATATTGAATTTTAACCTTTTTCTTCTAGAGACTAAAATGCACCCCCGCCCCTCTCTCTCAATGAAATAAAGGACGGGGACACAAGGGAAACATGTTCTTTACAGTATCTATATGATGAGCTTGCTCTTTGCAGCATAGATCTTTAAAAATGAAGATTTGGTCACGATATGACAAGACCCTACGGACGAATGTATGCCCATACGTACGCACAAGTGTACCAAACCCTCATCACAAGCTTAAGGGCATAGTAACGAGCAACAAAAGCTATGTTTTGTTTTCGTTTGTTTTCGTTTCGTTTCGTTTCGTTTCGTTTCGTTTTGTCATTGTGTAACACGGACTGATTATTCAATTATGTCATAAAGACATTGGGAAAGGACCAGGTGTGAATACATGCTATGAACTGCATCATTTTCTTCGATTGCACGTGTACACGCTTATAGCTTTCTGTGGTTAACCTTTTATTTTTCACAGTGTTATTTGAAATTATTTCATATAAAATTGATTTTGTTTTAATTTAACAAAGCAAACCTTCATGTGACGGTCATACATCTTATCATCGAAAGATATAGTGTTATTATTCTAGCTATGCCTTGTTTGCCCCGTATAAGATATAGGCACAAACATTGAATGGTTGCAATTGTTCGTATCACATGACATACACCGGTTTGCACAATAACAATAATGTTTTACAGTTTGATATTTTACATATTCTTTTCATTATCAACACATTCTTTAAAACTCAAGAGTGCGGATAATTCTAAAAATAATCGTCCTTTCTTTCTAGCAAATATATGGTTTTAACTTAACTGCTCACTAAACGTCCAAGAAATCCCAAGTGAATCTGATTCACCAAGGGATCTGAGTATTCACTGAGACATACACATGTACACCTGGGCCTGGCATTTGACACACCTGTTCTCGTGCCTGTGATTATATCGGTCTTAAATACGGGATATACACATATCTAAACACTGGAACCGCCACGGTTTTATCTATTTATCTATAACGTATAGACAGAAAGCTGGCAGGAATAATTACCACATGCAGTAGTTATTTAGATTGATATAATTGATATAGTGTCAGATAAGAAGAGTGTTAATGTATCTCATTCCTGCAGTTTAATCTTGGCTACCTGGATATTTTTTGAGGATGTATTGACTGTTCTCAGAGACACATTTAGTCACACATTGTATTCTCAAAATTTACGGTTAAATGGTTTAAACGTATTTTATTTAATAAACATGACAACATTGGCTAACAAGTCAATAGGGTTCATTTCAACACCGCTCCAGTACATATTTCATAAAGCTGCTTATAAGGTAAATCAGTGAATATACGTTATCATTTACCGGAGGAGCCTGAACATATGTTTTTTTTAACGTAATTGTTAGTAAAACCGATTCATGTATCTTTTTGGACATAAATATGTTTAAACCAAATGAAATCTGAAATTAAAAGAAAAATAACATCTGTTTTAAATAGCAAATCAGTGAATTCATAATGAAAATAGTCATGTTGTTGAGTAGGCCTAATATTGAAATGAGCTACAGCTTAAAATAAACTGTTCTGTTAAATAACACGCATATGTTTTAAGCAGTGGTTCAAACTAAGATTCGATAGTTGTAATGATTAACACTAACGGCGTCGCATGTTGCAAATATGCACCTACATGTAATCGTCAGAATATTGTTTTGTACTTAAAGAGGTTCGTAACAATTGCCCACACACATCTCCATTATAAACAGTGTGTTGTGACAAACATTAAAAATCAAATTACCTTTGGATACTAATAAAGAAAGGTAGTGGTATTATAGTTATGTGAAATAGTTTATGTCGTATGGTAAACAAATTATTTGCTCTACAACATTATAAATGGATTATGTAAACAATTTAAATTTTCCGGTGAAGAGTTATCTCCCTTTGCTAATAATTTGTATATATATTCAACTTCAGCATCAAATAACTCAGAAAATAGGTCCGTGACATTTATTTTTTATTTTCTATTATTATTCAGCGGTAAGCTTTCCACAAGTTTTATCATGTTTGAATTATTTTTCATTTATTTTTTATTCTTGAACAGGACTTTTGAAGTTATTTCTGCAGAGTCCATTGCTGACATTGTATTTTATCATATACGGTTAATGCAAAAAAAAACCATACAAATAGCAAAAAATCACTTTTCTATTCTAATAACATTCCATTTATGAAAGAAAACAACAATATAGCTCTAAATGATTATCACTATTTTTTAAAAAGTGACTTTAACATATTAAGATATTCATGCCAATTTACAGCAATTTTTCATTTATTTTGATTATTGTTGGGAACCTCTTTAAGGAAATTGGATACCAACAGACAGGTACATGTACATAGATGTTAACTGAATGTGATCGTAGAATTAGGTCGTAATCCGTTTTCGTTTGAAAGACAGAAGAATACAGTATGATTAAATATTAGTGTAAACTTATTTTGTGTGATATTTGATGATATGATGATATATGTAATAAATGATCATGTTATTTAGTCAATGAATGAATTAATGAATGATTTGTCTTTATTTCCTCCAATAGAGTCGGAGAGTACAAAAATCATTTTCTCCAAGATGTTCATATAATTAGGTTTTAAGGTAAATAATCAATTAACTATAAGTTGAAGACTGTGTAGTGGACGTATGTACATCGATGAGAATGTTCTAGAGGTCTTGCTCATCTAAATGTATAAGATGTAATCATATCATTGAGCAATGTTCACTGTAATATTATAAACGTAAACCAATTACATACCTTTACATGAAATATGTCTCGTAAATCCGATATAGTTTCTAGTTAGTAGCGGTAGAAAATAAACAATATAATGAAATAAATATTGCTTATCGCAAATGACCGATGTGTACAGATGATATTGAAGACGAATTGAACTTTATATTAAAATGTCTATTTTTCAATGCTTTGATTAATTTATAAATGTAGATATATAGATATTCTGTAACTTACGCAAAATATTACGCCAAAAAAGATAAATAAACACACAGTAATGTAACTGTAAATCCTCCTTTATTATTAATATCATCATGTTCCGATTTAAAAGCTGCTATCTTTATAAAAGGCTACATAGAGTATTGTTTATATAGTTGGTTAATTTACAGCTAAGTTGTTGGTATTTACATAACCCATAATGTATTATTGGACGAATTACATTTCTTAATTATACGTTGACTGGAAATTCACACTCGTTTTCAATCATTGAAAACACGAGTATTCCTCACAAATAAATACTATATTAGGCTTATTAAACGCACGCCTCGCAACAATCAAAGCCGATTCGATTTTAAGTCAAAGAAGTTTATTGGTAGTGATTACTGATACTCGCATCTGGCGAACGGTGATACGTTTGTGCACGTAACTAATATGTTGTAAACTAACAATTGATACTTCGTCTCGACATATATGCTAAACATCTTTCTAATTTGATGTAGATTATCAATAACATTGTATATGGGTTTGTTTCAAATTATAGCGGGTGGAGTTTTAAAATATCTGTATAAATTTGCATGTCCTCTTTACATCAACTAGATGCTTTAGAACAATTCCCCTTCTTTCAATGATTTTTTGCCTCGATTCTTAGTCGAGATTGACCCTGATCCGATAAGGATTTGACCACGGTCAAACGCGATCAGAATGCAATCCGATCGAAATCAACCGGGATCAGAAAACAGTCTGATCGCGGTCAACCGTGATCAAAAATAATAATGATAAGTTTTACGTCAAGTATCCATCTCTTGCTAGTTGCTCTCCGACGGTTCACTATTGACGGATTGTACTTTTTCGAAGTTGTTTGCCTGCGCTGCGAGTCCATTTCGGACAGTACACCAGTACCAGGTACCCATTATACAGCTGGTTGGACTGAGTGCAATGTGGATTAAGTGCCTTGCCCAAGGACACTACACAGCTTTAGACCAAAGTCACAAATCTGTTGTGCCTCCACTGGGATTCGAACTCGGGTCGTTGGCATGAGAGGCAGACACGCTAACCACTACACCACCGTGCTCCACAGAATGCAGTCTGATCACGGTCAACCGCGGTCTGACTGCAACCTGACCGGGTAGGTACCGCTGTATGCGTTATGTCAGAAATGATTTAATGATTAAGTTTATACATACATAACTATTATTTTGAAACAGGCGTGTGAAAACGAAATATGATGGCAGATTTTTTTTTTTAAAATAACCAAACAGAATATTGCAAATATTCCTATTCTCAAGTATAGGTTCTTTATAAACATTTGCTGTTGATTCCATTCTAGTTGACGATTGTAAGCATTGTCCAAAACTCATGTAGACTTTGGAAATAATCTACCGGTGATATACGAGTTTTTTCCTTCTTAAACGAAACAAGTTGCAGGTTCTTGATTACAGTCACAGGATAAATGCATATTTCAATATCATTCTACTGGATGTACTATTCCTAATCTTCCTTAGTACTACTGAAACAGGTCCATCTTTAATTTGGACAATGTTGGATATCGATCTGATATATCATTTGCCAAAACAAGTTAATAATGGTCATTTCAATAGGTATTTAGTATTTAGTTCTTATACTAAATAATATAGATTGCAATTGCATTGATTTTAGTTAATTCTTTTATGAAACTATCAATTGAAACACTTTGATTTTTATGAAGTAATTTTGAAGTCAAATAATAATGTTTATTTTGCTCATCTTCAAATAAGTTAGATACATTAAATGAATGACCTCATTTCATAAGGTGAGCAATTAAACATCTTACATTTATCCTGTATAAGTTATGGAGGCAAATTCCGCTCAATTTGATCCATCGATTTTTTTCTGGAATTTTAAGTTAAAATTGTATGAAACACACAACAGGAATTTAGTTCAGGTATTTTGTTACTCTTTTTTTTATTTGTAATTAAAGTTATACCCATGTGGATGTGAAATTAAAGTTTTCAAATGAATATGAGTTTCTTACAGCAAAACTTACTCTGTGTCAATCATAAATCTTATACGGCCACATGGCCGTCGCGTTTGAATTACTAGTATGTTTGACAAAAAACACTGAAATCTGTGGCAAAGTGCAACATGTTATTCTACAGCCATCGACGTATTTCATTCCGCCATTACAAGCGAATCTGGAGTCCTATCGTCCTAGGTCGTGAAGTGTTAAATGGGAACTTATTATAATAAATGTAGCCTTCAATAGATCATTTTATATGATTCATCCATTGTTTACAGTTTGCCCCATTGTCTGCTAGGACCTTTACATTTATTTTTCAGAAACAAATGATTAATTTTGACGATCAGGTCAAACCTTTGTTGTGGTCGTTAAAGATGGACTGGGCCGAACGATCTCGAAATTGCGTTAGTGACCGTTACGCAATGTCAAAAGGCGGGTAGCGAAGTCACGTGATGCGAATTGATCCAAAGTGAATAAAGTTCAATCGGGATTTATAATCAAAACCGAACTCGTACTAAAAAATACCTGCACACAGAGAAACTGCGGGTGTAGGTAATATCGCTTGGAGAACCGTTTCGCAGGAGTAAATGTCGGTAATATAGTAGAGTCTCGAATGGTGTATTCGAAGAAGAGATTTGATCAGATTATGTTGAATAATCGGCTGGTTATATTTTGTTTTGTATGTATTAAGAGATACTCTGGTAGGTATTATGTCATATTCACAGGTTGTTGATACAATCTTTCGGAGTTTACTTCTACGAATACATTAAAACTTCATGTGCAACTACGGGATTAAATGTAAATGTAAGTACTTGTATATATATTTAAAGATAATACATGGAAAGGGGGAGTACACGTAGATATATAAGTAACTTATTATTGTCATACTTCATTTGTTTTTCGTCCATTATTGTAATTGTAACAAATTTGTTAAAATATTGCATAAGGAAAGTCGTAGATTAGCAAGGAACTAAAATTTAATATCAATAATAAAGTAGGAGTGGTTTCATGGAAAGCATAAGAGAGGTAATGTTGTGACATCGATTTTCTGGAAAGATGTGTGTGTGGTGAAAATATCATGATTAACTCACATTTCATTTTTATCCCACCGGTATGTAATACCGTGGGATATAGTCATCACCCCGTCTGTCAGTAATCATTTCGTTTCCGGAGCAGAACTCGAAAACCGTTCATGATATCTTTCTGAAGCTTTCGTTTCCATAGAAACTTTTTGAATTTGGACTTTGTTCAGAGATAGGTTTGTTTCCGGAGCACAGCCCCAAAACCATGCATCATATCTTCCTGAAACTTTGCATGTGTATTACCCACTAACTGAAGTAGTGCCTGTTGATATTTTAAGATTTTTTCTGAAAAATTTCTTTTTTTTCTGTTTCCATAGAAACATGAGAGGGATGTTTGTTGTTGATTTTGACTGCTTCTTGAGCAGAAGTCTAAAACCCTTAACATACCTCAAACTCAGCATCTGTAATACCCACTAACTGAAGTACGGTAGTAGATACACAAGTATCTGTCAAAGATGTGTTTTACAAATTTTGTGGAACCGCTGGGATATGTCATCTTCTGATGACTCTTGTTCTTATCTGTTGCTGTCACGTTTGATATCAGTGAAAAAGTATATCCATAAGTGTAAGTAACATTGTGTATTGAAAATAAAAGGTTACTATATCTTTCAAGTTTGTCCATCAAGATATTTTATATATGATTTAACTGTAATGCAAACCAGTTTCACTTGCTATATGATTTTAAATACATGAACAGGATTTGTAAAAAAGCTCAGTGACATTCACAAGATAATTGCTCCATTGTACACGCACACATATACATTATGATTATACACATTTATAGACAGAGAAGAAGATCGAACATGCACATACAACATATACGTCTCTCAGTATAACGTACCACGTACATCGTTTCTTCCAGATCAAAGGGGAGAGAAGTGCTGTTACAGCAAATTAGTTTACGCAATTACACTGAACAAAGTCAAATAAGCTGAGTAGGTGTGAAGAAAGAAGGAGGGCCCAGTGTAAGTATATGTTTATAGATAACAAGTTTACTGGACCGGTTCAATTACATAACAAACGGCATGTCGGTGACCGGCATGTCAATTGTCATGTTAATCGTCAAAAGTCCGGTCTTAATGACAGAAAACCTATCATGAAATAACATTAATGTGACTGTCAGTCTAGGTATTGTCAGCCAATGGAACTTTGAAAGGTAGGAATATATAATCGACCAATGGAATTTAGGAATAGGATGAGCTTTGTATTCTGTGTTCTTTGGCGAAATACCTCCAACAAAATGATTTGGCGATGGCACTCATTGTTTTAGGGTCCCTCCTTGTAAGATTACTTAGGACATAGGACGATTATTAGTACATGGATTATTAGGCTCATGATGAAAACAGGTTCGTTATTCTAATCTTTGGACGCATTGTAGATTGCTATTCGAATGTGCAATACTTGCAAAATCATCACAATTGTACTTTTGTTATTAAAAAATGATATATATATACATGTTTCGTGAAGATCGATACATAAGTCCTTTAGATGGTTTGCTGATTCCCTTCTTTTTTCATCATGATAACAAACAATTACCATGAAAAACAAAATAGACAGTTAGTAGTATTTGTTTCAATTAAAATGCATTCATATTCGCGGTTGCACGGCAAGTATAGTGGCGAGTAAGACACTGCACAACGCAAACCTCGCTGTGTCGAGGTAACGCTAGTTTTGATTTCCTACTCGCTGTTACCATACTGAATTTACGGTTTCCAGTGTTTTATTCAAGAGTATTCAGTATTCCTTTAAGTATAACGTACCGATAAATGTCATTATGTGACAACGAGTTTTAACAAAACTTTAGCAGTTTGACATACGTTTTCAGTATTGTTTATATGCTGCCTAGCAACAGTATTTGCAGCCATGAGAGAGCTTATAATTTGTTTCTAGCGATGGTAGATCTCCACATGTGTTCACTATACCCCCAAGATTGTGCAAGTAGCGATGAAAATGCTATGAAACTATCCTAAGCATCCGTTTTGAAAAAAAAAATCGGTGGTCGCTGCAAAAATTAATGAGAGCTAGACCCGCGCCTGTGATTGGTTGAAATATGACTTGCTGTCCTCATTTCATTGGTCGGTCAAAGTTCACAAACGGTCAGCTAAACACGACCTCTAGCAGTAATTCCCTAGAAGTAAAGACGGACTAATGGGACATATAACATTACAGCTAGTTTTAACCAGATTGAGATTTGTAAATCTGTGACCCCAAATACAGGTATCGTGAACATAAAATTAGATGTTTAATTTCATCCTCTCCAGTTTAAAGAGTACGAGAGATGCTTTCTGCTGGAAAATGTTGAAACTTGTATTACTGATCAATAGCTCTATTTTGTTAATGATGCAACTTCAGATCAATGATTACTGACAAGCAACTGACAGTTGGGACGTTTGATGGCTGGGTGTGGCGTCTGATGGTTTTACCGCTGTCACCAAGATGAACACATTCAACATCAGCTCCCTCCAGCACTTTGAACATTTCCTCTGATGGGCTAAGCCTTTTCTTTCTTCAAAAGAGATAGCTCCAGTAAGGATGAGTTGTGTATGTCTTTCGTTGAAGGAGTGTATCTAATCTTTCTATCTATCTAACTAACACCAATAAAAATTCATCGACGTTAACGACACCATGACAAGGTGATTAGCATAAGCTTCGTTGTTCACAATTCCGTTATATTTATATTAACAATTCACACATTAAAATGTAATAATTACAAAATGGTTTTGTTACACTAATTTCCGCGTTTCTGATTGGACGAGAGCTCTCAAAAACCTGCTGCCATTTCTCGATGAATGCAGATAAAATGTGCTACCATACCTCGTGCATTCGTACCTTATGACGTCACAATCCATCAGAACAAACGGATGTGTCAGTTGGTTCTTACAACTGAGGGTAACGTTCTAATGCAAAATAAGATATACACATGTCATTTCGTCTTCAGACCCACGCCAATAACTGGAATATTCATTCCTTTTCCGAATGAGACAATTCATTTCACCAGGAACACTTCATTTTATTCGATACAAGTCCTCAAGCTTGTTCATCTACTAGCGCTTCGCAAACGGTAGCCATTTTTTAACGTCACGTGATATGCTAATGAGGGTTAATCACAAATTGCGTAAACCAGAAAAACACGAACCCTGATTGTATGCATGTGAATGCTGTGAAAACGAAATTGAATCCCCTGCCGTTTTAGATTAAGGATTCCTCAATTTTGCTTCATCAATGTATTGTTGCGTGTAACAAGCTGCTACATCCCGTGATAAATGACAAATATATTAGATTTGTGTAAATATTTAAAGAAAAACTTGTTGATTTTGTAATTATAAGGATTGTTTTACAGCAACACATTTCGTATAACATCGCTCTGCTACGCGATGTTATACAATTTGTTGCTGTTATACTTCGATAGAGGCACAAAACATGTAAAACAATCCTTAAATAACCCTACCTCAATCATTGATAACTGTATTTCTACTTTGACTGTAAATTTTAAGTCTTTGCTTGTACTTGTAATAATGCATTGTACTTAGTACTTAGCTTTCTAAGAATATATTCTGTAAAAGAATTAATCTCAGTTAGATAAACACAATATTCTGAATCTTTTTGATTTTAGCACAAATATATCAATAGTTCAATAGATCAAATAGCTTCACTTCCACTACTCCATTATGAAAAGAAAGGTTTATATCATCAATAGATAAATGTTATTGTTATTATTATGGAAAATGCATTATATTCATATGCGAAAAAACTATTTAATGTAAATAAGCTGGAGGCCCTTTAATTATTCACTTTGTAACAATCAAATCGTTCAATACAGTACTTTTAAGCTTTTATTTATTAAGGCCTGATGGGTTTATGACATGGTGTCTAGCGTCCGTCCGTCCTTTCGTACACATTTTGCTTTTTCGACTTTTCTCCAGAACAAATGGCTAGAGAGCTCCTTGGCCAATGGGGATTCTGAATTGTAGATTTCGTGACCCCGTGACCCCAAATATGTTCACAGGGGTCACAACCTTCAAAATCTATTTTCCTCTACTTCTCCAGTTCCAAAAGGTCTAGAGAGTTGTGTCAGACTCCTTGGCCAATGGGGATTCTTCAATATAGATTTGTAGACCCGATGACCTGATGTTTGCTCCTCACCTACTGCGCATGACCAAATTGTCAACTTACAAATCAATGTTGCAAAACATAAATAAGACCAAAGTGTATGTTTTTCTTATGTAATTATTTCTGACTAAACAATATTTTCACATTTTTCGATTTTCTACATTCAAATATACATCATAATGTTCTATCGTAATATATTTACAACCATACAGACTACAGAGTTATGAAAACTTGTTATATCAACACATTGCGCTCACATAGTTGACAATAGCGATGCGCAGAAGGAACCCAGTTTCCTGTCACAGCGTCATGTCTTTACACTCACCCTCAAGTTTAGTTCCCGGTGTAAACAAGTGTTGAAACGCAAGGAAAGAAGTTATGCGAGAAATGCCAAGGGACGTAACTCATGTCCGAACTATTAACTGTTACTATAAATGGCAACATTGTAACATCGTGTATTCAAGTTAGCACTGAATTTATCAATCTACGAAACAACAGAGGTTTGCTTATGTTTAATTATCGTGATTCTCGATTAGCGAAGGTACATAGCTCTGACAGATTCATCGGTATGTTCTCTTAGCCATTCTCGACTTGACACTGTCCTAAGTGACGATCTAGATGACATGAACATTGAACTGAATGCCAATCAACTTTGATAAAAATGAACAACTAGTTTCCTGTTTCGTACCCTTTGTGACAACCAAATGGATAACTTTTGCCTAAACACTGCGAGTGAGAAAGTCGCGACTTGGCATCGAAGCCCCTGGATGACAGTCGAAACCAGGTCACGCCCATCCGACGGACGGTCCTCTGTCAGTCCTCTCTTCAATGTCTGTTCCAAGATGAATCCCTTATATTTCTCTTTATCTGCAGGCATCACTTTCATAATCATATCTACTGACATACTTTGAAAGAGAATCAACAAACACAAGCAAGCTACAACTTCCAATATTTAACAAACAAATCGGTTCAAAACTGATGTTTTACATACTGGTATAGTTCTGGCAACCTCGGGTTGTTTTTCGGAAAAGAAACTTTTGTGTTTTCAAAGCTTTGTTATTCGAAGTTAAATCAATAGATAATGGAACATGGACAATGGACAAGTTGATGAGTTGCAACATTTTATTTCATTTACAATAGTATTTCTCTTAAAATTATACCGCACTCAACCTTATAACTCTCCAACTTCCTAAGAATGCTCCAAATAACAAAATTCAAAGTGATTAAACACCCACCACCACTTTCCCATAGTGGCTTTACAGCACATTGTTTTAAATAGACTAAAATTCAGCTTAATTGTTTACAGTGGTTTATAAGGTTTCACTCTAATGTATTTTGATATCAAATATATCAACATGATAAAGGTTTAATATTTTTACTTCCATCAAAGTGAGTTGATATATTTCAGAAAACATAAAGGGGAGATTCATTTTATCATCCAGGTTCCTTTTTCGATACTACTCTACTCTAAAATACTCTACGCAATAGCATGTTTGTTCCCCTAAACATTTTAAAATTATATTTAAAATATAGTTTTATCTTATTACAAAACATAAGGAATATTTTATTTCATTAGATATTTTAATTGCGCAGGATAAATCAATTAATCAAATATATTAGGAATGTTACGAATGAATTTCTGGTAAAAAAAATCATGTGATACTTACTTTTCAATTCTTCCCTTTACTATCCTTGAAAGGACAATGCTTAATTGCTTCTCTAATCGACTCTTTAAAAACTTCTGCAGTCTGATTCTGGTTTGGAAAGTCCCATGTGAAAATATAATATTTCGATGAAATAGGGACAGTTTATTTACCTATTACCATCTTCAGGGGTAAATACATTAAATTCACTTCTAAAACAGTTAAGTGACTTATGTCACTTATGTATTGTATTTATAATCGTTTAAAATAAGCAAGCAATGAAACCCTAGAAATAGTATATAACTAGGATTGACGCGTCAATACTTAGGTTTCAAGACTTCTGCTTGACCTTGAACTCCATGTTGGAGTCTCGGATATTCGCCAGTTTCTCCGCTTTAAAATGAGCTATTAAACATGTCTCTATCTGCAGTAGTTTGTTTGCAAAAATTATCCAATGTCAATGACCCTCTGAAAATGGAAAAATTGCTTATTGATGGACATGATCTTTCTCACGAATATGATAAAATTTTGATATTTTCATACTAAGGTGTACATAGAAAACGTTGTGCTTTAATTTCCACTTAATAATAATAATAATATACATTTTAACGCCTAATATCCAGGGCAAGCACTGCTCAATGGCGGTACAATTATAACCCTGAAGGAATTGTACTTTCGGTGCCGCTACTAAGCGCTCCGCGCGACCATATATGTCCGTACCTCCCGTGTTCAGGTACCCATTTAAACAGCTGGGTGGACTGAGTGCAATGTGGATGAAGTGCCTTGCCACTTCAATACTTAGGTGCCACAACACAGTAAACAGCCCAGGTCACAAATGTTTGGTGTCTCCACCGGGATTCGAACCCGGGCCGTTGGCGTGAGAGGCAAGCATGCTAACCACTACACCACTGTGCTCCACAATATGTAATCATCATTAAGATTGCATACATAAGTAATGCGTTATGTTATTTTGAATATTCAAGAAAATACTAAAAAATACTTCAATTTGGACCCCTAGACAAATTTTGCGAAGTTCGGAGCTTAACTGTCAACTTTTTGATGAATGGGTTCAAAAGAAACAGTGTTGTCTTTGAAATTGTGCATCCGAAAGTCTAAGTACAATTTCAGTATCTAAGTTAGTTAAGCAGTTATAATCCTTTGAAATTTGCTGAAAATGGCGATTTTGGAAAAATGACAATCTTCTATGACTTGTCACACTTAAAGTATGATAGATACATGATTGAAATTTATTGTAATAAATAAATGGTATCTTTACTTCAAAATGATGTATTACACATAATTGCATCTTCAATGGTTTACAATAAAAAAACATTCTCCAAATAAGATACCCCTCGAAAAGTCTCAAAATCACAAAATTTAATTTTTTGGGAATATGTCTAAATTGTGCTGAAACTATCAATTTTTATCTGATAACGATATGTCATGGAAATGGTTAAGCTGGTCAATATGAAAAGATAGCAATAACTCATTTTGACATAATGTATTTCACGACAGAGTTGTGTCCCTTTAAACATTCTGCTAAATTTTGCCCTCATAAAAAATTACAATTTTCTAGAGCAGATTACGAAAATTCTAGGATGAAATTAAAAATTTGGCCAAGACAGTCCTGTCAGTAATTCATTTATCTTCAAAATGAGCTATCACTCATAGCTGTATGTATTGCCGTGATTTAATGATAAAGTGTGACAAATAAATGCTTGAAAATTGTTTCCTTAATAATATGAAATCTCTCCTTCAATTAGAGCTATAAAACCTGTTGGTATCTTTAGTGGTTTAAGATCTAAAATTCTTCGAAAATTATGCCCCTTTAAAGTCCTCAAAATCGCGAAATTTCATACATTTTGACATATGCGATAATTACGGCCTAACTATTATTGTGATATTGTGATCACATGGCAATACGTATATTTGAAATATCTACATTTCTGACAGAGTTTTGCCCCTTTGAACATGAGCCCGAAATTCGGTCTTTTAAAAATGACCATGTTCAATGACGGATTAATAAAATTCTAGGATGAAATTAAAATATCGACAACTACAACCCTCTGAAGATTCCATTTATCTTTAAAATAAGCTATCATATGTAGCTATACTAAAAAAATTAAAGAACGAGAAGGTTTTCTTAGATGCGTACCCTAAAAATTGCTTAAGTTCACACAAAATTCAGTTTTTTCGAAATAGCAAATGTCAAATGAAAAAATGTCATTAACCTTTTTGATGGGGAATGTTGTTGTGCACATTTTGGTGAAAGTTTTAAGAAAATATATTGATTATTATTCGAGCTATGAAGGTTTAAAGTTTTGACTTCAAAGGGAGATAACTCACGAAAGATGTTAAAAATCAAAAAATCATCTCGTTAAAGTCTAAGTCGGGTCACAGGCTATCATCCCTGAAAATTTCATGCGAATCGGCCAAGTGGTTACTTCAGAAAGCTCTGGACAAAAAAAGTACAAAGAATAATAACTAGGATTGCCACAGGCAATACTTAGGTCTTCAAGACTTCTTCTTGACCTAGAACTCCATGTTGGACTCTCGGTTATTCGTCAGTTTCTCTGCTTTCAAATGAGCTATCAAACATGTCTCTATCTTAAGTAGTTTTTTTACAAAAATTATCCAAAGAAGGTACCCCTCTGAAAATGGAAAATTCACGTATTAATTGACCCGTACATGATCTTTCTCACCATTAAGACATAACGGTCAATATTTTCAGTCAATATTTTCATAATAAGGTATAACATAGGAGATTTTATACTTTGATTTCCACATAAGTAGATAATATCATCATTAAGATTGCATACATAATTAATACGTTATGTTCTTCTGAATATTCAGAAAAATATTCAAAAATGCTAATTTTCGGATCCCTAGACATCGTTCGCGATGTTCGAGGCTTAACTATCAACTTTTTGATGACAGTGGTCAACATACAAGTTTTTCTTCTTGAATTTGTGCATACGTAGGTGTATGTAAAATGTCAATAGCATAAGAAGTTAAGCAGTTATGAACCTTTCAACTTTGTTGAAAATGGCGATTTTCGAAAAATGACACTCTTCTATGACTTGTCACACATAAACTATGACAGACACATGCTAGAAAGATATTGTCCTTAATAAAATGATATCTCTCCTTCATCATGAGCTAATAAACATGTTTGTATCTTCAGTAGTTTGCGATCGAAAATTCTTCTAAAAATATGCCCCTCAAAAGTTCTCAAAATCACGAAATTTCCTATCTTTGGGCACATGATGAATTTGTGATTAAACTATCAACTTTTACATGATGAAGATCTGTAACAGAAATGTTAGGTAATGTATCTGCTTCCGATTGCAATTAGTAACTTTGACGTATCTTTATTTGTAACAGAGTTACGTCCCTTTGAACATGATGCCGAAATTCGAACTTATAAAAAAGGACCATCTTGAAGGGCAGATAACCGATATTCTAGGACGAAATTCAAAATTTGGCCTGAAGAGCGCTCTTGACAATTCATTTATCTTCAAAATAAGCTATAATACATAGCTGTACTGTTAAAATTGAAGGAGGAGTACATTTTCAAAGACGCATACCCTCAAAACCGCGAAATTGCACAAAATTTTCAGTTTTTGGAAAATAGCAAAAAATCTATTATTACGGCCGAAAACCGCTATAGCCCTAATCGATGGGGAATGTTTTTGCGCACATTTTGGTGAAAGTTTTATTAAAATATCTTGATTAGATTACGAGCTATTAAGGTTTAAAGTTTTGACTTCAAGGGGAGATAACTAAAGAAAGAAGTTGAAAATCAAAATTCGGCCGACGTACAAGGCTAGTTTTTGTCACAGGCTATTATCCCTGAAAATGTCGTGCAAATCGGCCCAGCCGTTACTTCAGAATAGCGCGCACAAAAAACGTACAAATAATAATAATAATAATAATAAAGAAAAAACCGGATAATAACAATAGGTCTTCCAGACATTCGTCTTGAAGACCTAATAAAGAAACAGGATAATAACAATACGTCTTCATGACTTTTTTGCCCACATAGTGGTGAAACTTTTGTGCAAATATATTGATCAGTTCTCGAGATATTAAGGTATAAAGTTTTGACTTCAAGGGGAGATAAGTCGCGAAAAAAGTCGAAAATCCAAAATCGGGCTTCGTTGTGCACCAGTTCAGTTTACAAACTATCACCACTGAAAATTTCAAGCGGTTAAGCGGGAATCCTCTGGACAAAAAAAGGTAAAAAAAATAATTTAAAAAACCAAAAACACGATAATAACAATAGGTTTTGAAGACCAAAAAATAATCAGGATAATAACAATACGTCTTCGAGACATACGTTTTGAATACCTAATAATCTGGATAAAAACAATAGGTCCTCAGACATTCGTCTTGAAGACCTAAAAAAAACACGATAATAACAATAGGTCTTCCAGAGATAATAACAATAGGTCTTCCAGACGTAGTCTTGAATACCTAATTACTGCTGTTATTTGAAGTGATACCTGAGCAAGTCACACACAAATACTAACTGACGATAGTTGTGCAGATGGTCATATCCTTCATTTCCCTTTCATTGTTTTCACTGACCACTTCACTTTACTTGGACCAGACTTAAAAAGGATATTTCGAACTGTTTTTCTCATAGTTTCCTGTCGGAGCATCGCCATATATTTCACCTATAAAAGAAACTTCAGTTTTTATGACATTATTAGTTTGTATAGGTTGTCACAATGAGACTGTTGCACTAAATTCTTCTAACTGTGAACGCATGGCGAGGAACACTAATTTAAACTTTACAAGTTTTTAAATTTTGTGTACAAGGTCCTAAATCCGTTAACAGTATAACCTCTCGATGTTGAAGCGACCGGTAAATATATTATGTTTATAAGTTATTTATCATTCAATGTAATTTGCTAATTTACAAAAAAACAAACCCTCAGATGAACGGTTTATTAACTTGTAGTAGACATGTGTGATGTTTATAACAATTATGAGCGGAACATGGGGATACTCGTAAAATAACATATAACCCGAACATCAAACATCAAAGGTTTGTGACTGTAATCCCAGTTGTCTACATCTCAGGAGGGCCGATGAACAGCTCAGATAGGAAGCTTAATTGTTGCTTCCTTTTCTGTTCATCAGTGATCACTTTTAGATGTTACTACCTTTTCCATCATTCCTTTGATGATGCTTGTTAAGCGGCTCTTCTCTCAATTAGTGTCACTTCAATAACAAGAATATTCAATTCTCTAAAGTGTTTATTACTGAATCAACTTAACAGGTTTTGAACACACCAAATAGTTTGCTTTATTTCAATGTGCTTCAGGGACAGACTTACATTCATTTCACATGTGTATTACATTTAGTGCAGATTGAGTTAGAGAGGCTAGTTCACTAAATTTGTCTTATGAATAATATACTTATTAGAGATACATAGTGTTTCAAGTAATACAGGTACAAATTACATAATGCCATGTGTTTGCCAAATACAAACAAGCAGTCTTTCTCTCTCTTTCCTGTCTGAGCATCGCCAAATATTCACCTGTAAAAGAAAGACATTATTTCGTATCTTTTGCCACAATGACATTGTTGCCCTAAACTGTTTTGTAGAGTTGTATGGAGGTAAGATAATATGAACCCAAATATAACAATGATACGTTTGTTTACGCATTAAGGAGAGATGGGACCCAAAAATCGTACTCACTTACGGTAACATTTTGCGACATCAATGTTTCAAAATATATGCATTACGTTTTTTGGAGAAGAGGATCATCTGTACATTAAAGGAACTCGCTTAAAATGTCCACAACACCTTTTTAACGGTCATTTTACGACATGCCGCATCACGTTACCGTCACCTATATTCGCGGAAAATATGTTACTCCGTGTATTATTCCAATTACATAATAATGTCTATAAGCATCTAGAGACACCAAAGTCAGGATACTGTTCGTTGACTTTTCATCTGCTTTCAACACCATTCAGCCGCATATCATGATTCGGAAATTGATAGACATGGGCGTCAATTCATACCTAATTAAATGGATTGAAAACTTTCTTGTGGAGAGACAACAGTATGTGAAAGTTAATGGGACAATATCAAGTATACAAAGTATGAACACCGGAGCGCCGCAAGGCTGTGTAATTTCACCTGTCCTGTTCACTCTGTACACTTACGACTGTGTAAGCTCTAATTCAATCTGCTCCACTATAAAGTTTGCAAATGACGCAGCAATTGTTGGTAAATTAAATGACAGAATCTCTAAAGAACGTTTTATAAACGATATAAACAATTTCACAACGTGGTGCGATGACAATCACTTACTTCTAAATGTTTCAAAAACCAAAGAACTTGTAATTGACTCTCGGAGTAATCGAAGTGACATACTTCAAGAGATAATCAAAGGTGAACGTGTTGAGACTGTGTCTGAATACAAGTATCTAGGAACCTTCATTGATTCTTAAGTTAAACTGGAAGTCTAACACTGAAGCTTTGTATAACAAATGCCAGCAGCGTCTTCATCTCACGCGCAAACTCAGATCTTTCAATGTTAACCCGTCTGTCATGTCTTATTTTTATGTAGCATTTATCCAAAGCATGTTAACGTTTTCATTTCATTGTTGGTACGGGTCTCTCTCAGTTCATCTGAAATCTAAAGTGAACAAAATTGTAAACATTGCAAGTAAAATCGCTGGGGTCAAATTTGAATGTTAAACAGAAATATATGAGCGGCAAATCTTAAATCAAACTGTTAAAAACATATCTGACACAACTCATTATTTACATTCGGAATATCACATCCTCCCTTCAGGCCGCCGCTACAAAGTTCCAGTTTTGAAAACTAAGAGAGCCCGTACGTCATTTGTACCAAACACAATATCTAGTTTATTCAACTGCGCATATCATACAAAAGTTTTAGCAATATATAAAATATGTGTGTCAGTGAAAGATCCTGTTGAATATGCGAAAAACGATTATAAAAATAATTGAATTTTGCTTCCTATAGCAGTGTCATGAATTTTCAAAATATATAGAGACTTTTTTTATTTTTATGGCCGAATATCATTTCCATCTCATCCAGTCGAGTGAGAAAGTGATATTTTCACGAGTGGCGCAGTGTGAATGTTTTCAAATTTAAGACCAATAATACGGTAAAATAGTACCATCAAGTCAAGTGAAGATGCCTAGAACGCGAAGTGAGTGACGTTCATTATTGTCTGTCACATACCTCTCGCCTCACCAAGTTTTTCACATATCAGCCGTACCTGAGCCAAGGAAATATTTTCAAAATTTGTTTTAAAAAGTAAATTAAAGTAAAAAGTATACGCAGAAAAGTATATGAACATGAAGTATATGCACGCATAATTTATAAAAGCCAAGTATATGTACAATAATGGGAAGATTTCCTGGATATTCTGGCTTCTCATTGGCTGTTACAGAAAACTAACTATTTCATTGTTTGCCGGAACGACTTCATTCATCTTTCATTCTTCATTCAACCTTTCTCGACTGGCAACTTGAGAAACTGTTTTCTGCATTTAAAGGAACACTGGGTTCCCGAATAAACCACTAGAAAGCGAGAATTCAGTAGGTTAACAGCGAGTCGGAATTCTCAATTAGGGTCATCCCTACTCAGCGATGTTTTCCTTGCGCCGGGGCTTACTCGCCACCACTTGCCTTACAAGAGCGAATAGGAATGCATATTAATCGAAACAAATACAGCTAAGAGTCTGCTTTGCTTTACATGGTAATCGTTTGTTATCATGATAAATAAGAAGGGAATCGGCAAAACAGCTAAAGGACATATATACATGTATCGCTCTTCAAGAAACATGAATCTAAATATCAATTTGTAAATGACAAAACTATGTGATGATTTTGCAAGTATTTCGAATACGAATACGAATATCTACAATGCGTCCAAAGATCAGAATTACGAACCTGTTTTCATCATGAGCTTAATCCATGTACATCATGTCCTAAGTAATTTTACAACGAGGGTCCCTACAACGATACGTTTTTTTGTTATTCAAATGAGTGCCTTCGCCACATCTTCTTGTTGGAGATTTTTCGCCAAAGAACACATAATACGAAGATCACTCAATTCTATTCAATTCCATCAGTCGGAAAAAGGTCCCTATCCTTCATTGGCTGACAATATCTAGACTGACAGTCGCATTAATGTTTTAAAATAGGTTTTGTGTCACCAAGACCGGACTTTTGAAATTAACATGACAATTGACATGCCGGTCACCGACATGCCGTTTGTTATATAATTGAACCGGTCCAGTAAACTTGTTATCTATAAACATATAATTACACTGGGCCCTCCTTCTTTCTTCACACCTACTCAGCTTATTTGACTTTGTTCAGCGTAATTGCGTAAACTAATTTGTGTAACAACACTTCTCTCTCCTTTGATCTGGAAGAAACATCTACATGGTATGTTAAACTGAGAGACATGTATATTGTATGTGTATGTTCGATCTAGTTCTTAGTCTATAAATTTGTACTATAATGTAGATGAATCTTTCCAGGAAATCAATGTCTCAATATTAATTCTATTGATATTTAGTTCCTTGCTAAAGTGCGACTTTCCTTATGCCATGGTGAGATGTTTTGCTTGTAAATTACTTTGTTGCTGACTTATCTTGTTTCTCCTCACCAGCATTTGTTAGATTACAGATGTATTTATAAATTTAAAAAATCTATTCATGATTCATTTTCCGTTAGGGTATTTCCTATGATATATTTCCAGAGAAAACACTATTGCGTAAAAAGAGACCATATAGTTAAATATATTTTTTGGTTCATTTTCGATTCGGGTATTCCCGACTATTCAGCTTTTCACCATAACCAGCATTTTAATCCCCTCCTGAACAACACCCCACATCAAAGGCAGACCACTGGTCCCCTTCAATTGTCAGAAATTCGCTTAAACGCTTAGACCCTTTTTGCTATTTTTTACTGATTAGTCAAGACACATGATTTTATCTATATCTTATGTTATGTTGCTAATACAACATGTAGCAAATCCGTTTTTTTAATTGTACCAAGTATCTGCAGAGGTAAGGATAATAAATGCATCTAAATCTGAAATGTTGTCTCGCTTGTTTGAACAACCAACCTTCTGTGAATATGACATAATACCTACCAGAGTATCAGAGAGATTCTTTATTTCCTCCAGTGACAACCGAAGATTACAAAATCAAAATTACAAACTCATTATAAATTGATATGTACAGTATTTACATGATAATACAAAACATTCAAAAACATCGGTACAAAACATTCAGAGAGAGATAATTTGGTTAAATGACGAGGGGGAGGAATTGGGTTGTTTCGTCGCTTTTTAATGTATATGGCTCTTATAACATAATTGTGGTGAGATTTACTAGGTTACATGTGTAGTGTCAGGTTCTTTTCCATTGTGTGTTTGACCAGGAAGGGTACAGATTGAAGATACACATGTTCGGACCTTTATCACCGTTACCAAAGGAACAATATGATGAATTCTACCAGACTACTGGGATCGACATCGACGACCGCCAGGACATAATGAAGATGTTAGCAGCAACCATGGAGATGGATATAAGACGCTACATCAACTTCGTCAAGTCGGTCCCAGGATTCAAGATGCTATATCCAGAGGATCAGGCACATCTCACCAAATGTAAGCAAACCAATTTGACACGTCAATACTTAGGTCTTCGAGACTTATGCTTGACCCTGAATCCCATGTCTGATTTAAATTCATTCTACAGTGTATTTGCTGCTATCAATGATGCCTCTTTCTTCCGCAGTTTTCAACAAAAGTTTTCCAAGGAAATACTCCTCGGAAAATGAAAATATCTCATAATATTGGACCTATTACATATTGTTCTTTATTCTCAGGATAAAACGGTTACAATTTAATGATGAGGTTTAAACAAGAAAAGCCTTAAAAGGCAAGTTTTGGGGCGACTGAGTAGATCCATTGAGATGATGATTTGTCTATATCATGGTGGTATATTGTATTGAGAGGAGAACTCATTTAGATCATATTTGGCTAGGGGAAAGACATGTCACAGCAAAAATGACTGAGTATCCTGCAATCTGGAAACCAACTGGAAACTGGGTCATAGGAGTATCCACTTGGTATCCATCTGCTGAAACTAGGTAACCTGGTTTCCAACTAGAATCCATTTTGGATTCTATAACATTAAGTATTTCCGTGATGGAAACCAACTGGAAACATTGATTATGTGTTTCATGTTGGTTTCCATTCCTGGAAATTGCAATCAATGTTTCCATGAAATGGAAATCAACATGAAACCACAATATGAAGTTTCATCTTAGTTTCCATTCCTGTAAATTGCAATTATTGATTCCAGAAAATGGAAACCAACATGAAACTATCAAGTGAGGTTTCATGTTGGTTTCCATTCCTGGAAATCTGCATTGAAAGATTCCATTAAATGGAAACCAACATGAAACTACCACAGCACACATGACTGAGTATCCTGAAATCGGGAAACCAACTGTTAACTTGGTAATTGGGGTATCCACTTGCTATCCTATCACTGAAACTTGGCAACCTGGTTTCCAACTATAATCCATTTTGGACTCTATGATATGTAATATTTCCGAAAGGGAAACCAACATGAAACTCTAATGTGAAGTTTCATGCTGGTTTCCATTAGTGTAAATTACAATTATTGTTTCCCGAAAATGGAAACCAACATGAAACTATCAAGTGTTATGTAGTGTAATGTAGTGTAATGGAAACAGATAATGAAATAATTAAGAACCCGTGTATCCATTTGTTAACCATTTGTTCAAATCAAAAGACCCATAGAAACCAAATTAGTTATCCATTATTTAAAATTGCAAGTGTATTCTAAGCAAAGAACTAGAAATTCAATATTAATTATTATTATAAACATGTTCAAATAAATTTTTCAGATGAAGCTTTAACAAAGGATGGTTTACTATACTTTTGAGAAAAATATTGTCTTGCAAATGTTATATTTATATAAACAAGTAAATGACTGAAACCCTTGATTGATATGATATGATATGTACCGTATTCCATTTCATTTCGACAATGCCATTAACTTATATCAACCATGATATTGTTTTGTTTGTATTATTCATTGTATTGCGTGTGTAATGTTGGACTTACTTTTTAACATCTACACAATAATATCAATTACAAACTCTAAGATTCAGTGAGCCTTAATTTAGTAATTAGATGTAGGTCAAATGTATGCTCCGTATCGCCGGGCGCTCGCTGTCCACCATATGGTGTTATATAATAGCCAGACCATGTGCTCTCCCAGACAAAGAGCTTTGTTCATCATCCACATTTTGGCGCGATTATTTCCCAGTGTAACCCGTGACTGAATGAAGAAACAGAATCTTGTCTGCCGGGTGTACATGAACTTCAGTGGCAACAACTGTTGTCATTCACGGAGGGCAAAACAAAATGATATTTCTACAACTGCATGCAGGTACAGTTCATGTTTTTCTGATTGTGTGTCCAATATGCTAATGATTGAAATAACAATTTAAATAAAGTTGATCAAATACCTTCGAAATATTGTATCGAAACGATGTCAATGTTTATTGTATCAAGACAGTCTCTACTTTCTCGATTCATACGAATACATAAAAATTACATTCTAAAAAAAACGACCAAGTAAGAGCTAGTTGTTGTACTGATGTATATTTTTGAATATCATATTATGACCTTTTTATTTAGTAAGAATATGAAATACCCTTTTGAATATTCATGTTTCTTTGATTGATTTGATACTTTTTTAACATTTCAGCATTCCTGCACTTATGGGAAACTTGAAGAAGGCGATAGATGACCTCTCACCTTAGCCTACAACAGGTACATGTGTTTCAAAAGTTAACCTAAGAACTAATGTTATAATTGCAGTATACAAAATAATAATATCTGGCAAATCAGAACTTATGATTGTGTATCTTACTAAAACACTTCAAATAAGTAAAACAGAGGTTGTACCAATTTCAATTTATGTTGGTCATTAATATCATGTTTATGTTCGTTTTACTTTTACAGCCTAGAAGAACATGAAGGAAGCATGTGGTCGGTCAAAGACTTCTGCGCTTGAAGATGAGCATACCATGTGGTCGAAAGTTCATTCCCATTGAGGACACAGAAAGTATTAAGCTGTAGCTGAAGAGTTTGAAATCACCCCGGAGGATTAGTGATGTAATTTTCCCCGGGCTGTTTACCCGAGGAAAATAAAACCACCTTTTCATAACATACATTGAATAGTGATTGGCCGGCAGCACAGTATTAATCGAGAATATAACCACAGAATTATCAGTGATCCTCTTTCTTAATCAGCAGCAATGCCCTGTTATTTTACCTCGTCATCCAGTTATGGCATTTTGCTGGATGATTTATGAAGTAATTTTAAATAATACACTTTTTAAATGTATATCTAGGATCTTCATAAATAAGATCACTATATGGTATTGTGTACTTGATATCATTTGAATACATTCCTTAGATTTGATTGTCAGATGTATTCTCCTTTTTGCAGCATTAGTCAAGTATTTGCTCTGCAATTGACACTTACGTAATAAACTTCATAATACAACACACATTGTATTACTAGTACAACAGGTTAAAAAATGTCTTTTCTTTTTTGCAATTAGATATGATTAGATTGACTTTGCTATTGGCACGTTATGTAATGAACTTTATAACAAAGTACAATTATTTTTATCATTACTAGAATTATTTTCTCCGAAGCATTATTGCTCTTGATGAAGATAGCAGTTGCTGTAGGTGTTGACACTGCATTCATTTAAATCATAACATGCAAATGCCAACCATGGACACCAGGTTGAAACCTACAGTAAACCATTACACTGAAACCTACAGTAAACCTTAACATGGAAACCAGACTGAAACCTACAGTAAACCATTACACTTAAATCACACTGAAACCACACTGAAACCTACAGTAAACCATTACACTGAAACCAGACTGAAACCTACAGTAAACCATTATACTAAAACCACACTGAAACCTACAGTAAACCTCAACATGGAAACTAGGTTGAAACCTACAGTAAACCGTAACATGGAAACCAGACTGAAACCTACAATAAACCTTAACATAGAAACCAGACTGAAACCAACAGTAAACCTGAACATGGAAACCAAGTTGAAACCAAGTGTAAACTAAGAAATATGGAAACCAAGTGGAAACCAAGTGGAAACCAAGTGGAAACTATCACATGGAAACTGAGTTGAAACCAAAAAGAAAGTTATTCATGGAAACCAGATGGATACCACTTGGAGGAGTGGGTAATTATTCGCACTGGATACCATCCGGATACTGGTGCAAAATTCAGTTTCAGTGTTGCTGGAAACCACATGGAACCTTATAAAAACTGTCTGGATACCAACTGGAAATACTGGTTTCCATTTGGTATCCTGTTAGTTTCAGTGTTCTGGAAACCAGCTCATTTTTGCTGTGTGTACAGCACAGGAATTTGAGGATATTTTTTAGATTTAGATTTCTGCCGGTATGGGAAAGTTTCTACTAGAATAATGTTGTAGAGAGTTGCTAAGTGGAACATGAATTTGTCCCTCCATACTTAAGGTGTGCATATACAATCGTGCTTGACGAGAGTGTTGTCTGAGTGTAAGCCAATCTTATGTGAGTCTTACATTTAAGAAAACGTTGTTTATGATACCATTAAAATAAACTCATGAATGATCACCAGTATAACTGGATAACATGAAAACATGTTGTTTAACCTTGTCATATGAAGAAGATAACTATACATAGTCTGTCGACTTCCACTTCGTGTTACATGGTCGTATTACGTTTCTTTAAAAAGTGCTTTCTCAACATAAATAATATTTCTATATTACGACTTTTTCTCCTATCCGAGATCAAATCACACAGAGTTAACCAAACCTGATGCACGTGAATGTGCAAGCTTCCTCCATCCGGTAAAATGTATTAGAAAATCCTTTCATTTGAAGTTAATGCATGTTTTATAATAATATCCTCTCTGTAGGTTGTACCACTGATTTTGAGGTTTTTATACGACTAAAAGTTTCACTGATTTTTAAAATATAACCTAGTAACTGTATAAAATCAAAATGTCTATGATTTATTAATAAAGTTACAATCATATTTCCCTTGTAAAAAATGTAAATGCATTGTATCGAACCTGATCGTATTAATTTCTTTTCCAATTCATTCAAGCAGAAATTCCCCTGTAAAACCTCTGTTACATTAACAATGAAGGATAAACATTTTTTTATATGCGCAGGATAAATCTCGATTATGTACACTCTGCAAAAGCAGTTCGTATATTTCAACTTTGACTTGATTTGCATATTCACCTAAAACCAAATTTACCAGATTGCTTTTTTGCATCGGTATACCCTTTCTTATATGACAATACGGTTTAACATAGAAGTCTCGGTTTCGCTAGTCAGATAGAAACTAGCGTTTTGAGGTCTTTATTTACAGTCATGTCCTTGTCTTGACTGAATCCCTATACAGTCTTGACTGTTTCCCTAAACAGTCTTGACTTTATCCCTGAAAAGAAAATAATTATAACACGATGTACACATAACAGAAGTTGTGATTTGATTGCCACGTAAATCTAGGTTTCACTAGTTAGATGGAAACTATCGTGTTTAGGATTGATTCACAGTCATGACCTTGTCTTGACTGTATCTCTGAAATAAATATTATTGTTGGAACTTTGCCTCCTGACACAGGGTTTGAACATGCAACAGAAGTGAGATCTGAGGTAGTCGTATTGAAATAATTAAACTCAAGTCAGATAGAATGCCCAGTCAAGTGGATATGAAGAGCCAAGTGTATTTATTACGCAATTTTTGCAATCAATTAACGATAACACAAATGTTGTCACATGAACACACATATAGTGCTTGTTACAACCAATCTGGTGCAAACATCAGTCAGAGGTGCAACGTTGTTGAAACATTTGCTGTTCGAGACATGATGTAACACTGTTTCAGTCGTATTTATCATTAGTGGATAAACATCGCATGCCTTTGTTATGGTTCTGTTTGCCCATTGGACTATACGCTTTTAATTAACTAATCTGACAATTTCAGAAATGTAGAAAGAGGTCACAGAACATGATTATAAAACGCTGTCAGAGTTATAAAACAATTATATGAATTATGTAACTAAGATAACTCAGAAAGATGATATGTCATTCTCTTTCACTCATGTTTTTCATGCGAGGACAAATTCAATTGGATGTTTTGTGGTTTCATGGTGATAATTGAGCTTTAAATGTAAGAGGATATTACTTTTCAAAGCGGCTAAACCTCGAATCAAGTTTTATTTGCCGGATGTGGTCAACAAAAAAGTAAAATGTCATAATCTTTTCTGAATCACTGATCACTATATTTGCCAACTGCCATTTTTCATTGACCTTATTGTTAAAATGCCTGTTTTCAGACTCTGTATTTGCCTTTATAGAATATGTATTTAACATGTGTATGTATTGAACTGTTTAAATGAACTGTAACGATGGAGATTCAAAAATAAATAAAATTATAAAAAAAAAAAAAGTAAAATGCAGTTTCCTTTCATTGAAATGTTCGATTTCATTGTAGATGCCTGCTTTGAGTACAACTTTCTCGGGAGTTTCCGAGGCTACAACAACAATATAAAGATCCTCAGTACGTCCTCGGGGAAGTGTCTGCACATACAGGAAGTCTGCAAACTCTGGGACGAAGACTTCGTTATGGCTCTCTTCAACTTCTCCGACTCTCTCAAGTCTCTCAATCTCTCAGAGGAGGAGTGTGTCCTCATCAAAACCATGCTGGTGTTTTCTAGAGGTGATTGTTAAATTCATTAGTCTGGTCTGAGAGAGAGAGGACTCTCTCTCTCTCTCTCTCTCTCTCTCTCTCTCTCTCTCTCAGACCAGACTAATGAATTTAACAGAGAGAGAGAGAGAGAGAGAGAGAGAGAGAGAGAGAGAGAGAGAGAGAGAGAGAGTCTTTATTTCCTCCAGTGACAACTGAAGATTACAAAATCAAAATTACAAACTCATTATAAATTGATATGTACAGTATTTACATGATAATACAAAACATTCAAAATCATCGGTACAAAACATTCATTCAGTTAACAGTCAAGGGGATTTTTCTAGGTCGTATGCGTACAGTGAAAAGCGTCAAAGAATACTTTCATACAATGATGAATCTTTCAAAGAATGATAAACTGGGTTTTTGGCCCCAAAGAGAAATGAAAGCATGTCTCCTTCTTCTTGCATTTAAAAAATGACATAAGTTTCAACGTCAAAGTTATCTAGTAACATGTAAAGAAATCGTTTCTTTGTTGTATTAATTTTTCACAGTAGAGATATGAAAATCATAGTCAAAAGTGTTATTATTGCAAAGAGTGCATTGTTTTGATAGTTTACCTCTTGAGGAATTTTTACACAGAATTGAAAGTAATATTTATAATCAGGGTAGTATGAATTAACCTATAAAACGACATGTTCGATCGATATACAGATTGCGATCGCCAAAGTTGCTCTTCATAGTTATGAACAATATTATTTACAATTCTTCTCCAAACATATTTAGGAGAAAATGTACCTTGAGCAATATATTTGTCAACATAGTTATAAAGATTATATTTTTCAGATATTGAAATGAGATCACCACAAATGTTGTCCATTTTTGCTGGAACTGTGATAGAAGCACAAAATACATGTTTTGAAAAGTTGTTACATTCGATGTTACATAAGTGTCCACAAAATAAAAGTTTACTTTTATCGATATATCCAATGAGTGACCATAAGCACAAGTTTGCAATAGTAGTATTGAGGAAGATCCTTTATCAAGACCTTGCACAATTCTAGCAAAATATATTTCAGTTTGTTTAAATAAATCTGCCTGCTAGCTTTTGATATTTGGTAGTAGTTCACAGCCATAGAGACTGGTTTTGAGAATCATTCTGAACCATATTTTCACACATGTGATTGGATGTAGACCAGAATTATTTAATCCAACAGACCTGAGTGGGTTCACGTTCTGTCTTGCTTTTTGACAATACTTTTCACATCTGGCTTTTGTTGAAATATTGCTAGTAAAGAGTACACCTTCATATACAGTAGAATCTGAGTAGGGAATTGCAGTGTTACCAAGGCTACATTGGAAGTTTGTAAGATGGGATTTTGTTTTTACTAAAAACCATGTTACTTTTTGAGGGGTTATATATTAAGCGCCATTTAGAGGCGTATTTAGATTCAATATCAAGTGATGCCTGTAGGCCTCTACGAGTGTAGTATTGTCAGCAAGCAAGACAAACGGAACGTCTATTCCAAAGACATGAATTCGGCAGTTCGCTAGCCTTAACGACACTGAAACTAGTAAGTATGTTATATTTAGCAATTGGGGATGAATATGCAATCTGAGTGAATGTAAATGTGTAGACTCCGTGCCTAAAGGGGATTCTAAATTGTAGATTTGGTGACCATGTGGCCCCAAATAAGGGTCTCACAGGCCAACACCTTAAAGCCTATTTCCATCTTCTTCTCCAGAAAGAAAAGATTTAGATGGCTGTAACATTGTGTACAGACTTTTTAAACCAATGGGGATTCTAAATTATAGACTTGGTGACCCAATGACCCAAAATAAGAACCTCACAGGCCATGACCTAATGCACCTTGCACCTTTCCCTTGCCTTTCCTGTAGAGCAATGATAGTTGTAGCTTGTGTAACTTCAGCCAGGCACCAGATGCACTTGACACTGGTATGATATGGAAGAATACATAATGATCAGGTACAGGTGGTCAGTCAGAGCTGCTAAGACATTGGTTCATTGTAACACTCTCCCTCTCTAGACTCCAGCCCCCTCTTTCCCTCCCCATTTCCCCCCGTCTCTCTCTTTCTCATCTAATCTCTTGTCTTCATCACTTTATATCATATTGGAAAATTTTCTACACCATTTAAATTGGAAGAGTTACCATCTCTTGATTCTCTTCAAGATTTTAAAGAAATTGTTACACTTGGACAGCGAATTTCCTCAAAATGTAGTCTTAAGTCATGTTTTCTTAATGTACTGACACTTAAAATTGTTATTGATCACGTTTTTTTTTCAAGGTCATATGAAGAGATTGTACTTTCTCTAAAGAACAATCTGTTTCAGTCTCAACAAAAACAATATTGCTTTAGTTGTATAGTGTAACAAACAGATTGACAATCTATTAATAGATAATAATTCTTTTTCAGCCAAGCAATCTGATTCAGTACTTCAGATTCTACTGAATCGGAGTGTTTAGAATTTGTTTTATTTTGTTTGCTTATCTATTAATCGATTTCAGCGAAAGTTCAACTCTAAAACACAAAAATGTAATCTTAACTTCAATTTGATGTATATCCGTATCTATTTATGGTATGTATATATGTATCTAATGTATTGTGACGTCATAATAACGCACTATGATGTTGTAACAGACTCAACGTCATTCACCTGATGAGACCTATATACTGGTCGAAAGCTAACTAGTGAATATGAATAAATCATCGTGAGATCTTCAAACTTGTATTTTACTTATGGGGCCGCTCCAACAGAGTCTCGTATATACTATATATTAACATGGACCTTTTGATCGGGAATGTTTAGTATACAATAGTTACCTCACTTGCAATACTTTCTAGGGTTCGAGGTAATAAACGGGATGATAACTTGTGTTAACTTCCCGGAAAGGTAAATGTGTCCTGTTCAGCTCAACTTTTAAGTGTATTCCGTGATTAGAGGTGAGTGACGGATACATCATAAGACCCCACAGAACCATTCTATGTGATGTTGTTACTGTTGTTCTTTATCAAAATTGACGAAAACGAAAATATTAAATGGTTAGTGAGTATCCCTGTTAATATATAGTATATATATGAGACTCTGTTGGAGGGGCCACATACTTTTACTATACGAGACCTGAGGGTTGGACAATTTTGAACTGATTTTTGTTTCAGATCGTTGCGAACTACAAAACCCAGAGCAGGTGGAGTCTATTCAATGGAAGGTGGTATGTGCCTTGCGTCAGTTACTGGCCAAGACTCACTCCAGACCCGATTTACGGTTCGCTAACATTATGGACAGACTAGCAGCGATGAGGACCCTCACAGAGTGGAACAACAAGATTGTCAAGAGTCTCTCGCAATGGCCTGCAGTACAGGAGAGACCATTGCTGCTTGAGATGTTGGCTAATTAATAAGTATCAACTGATAATTAACCTGCTAATGAAGTAGTATTCCTGGATACCATACACGTACAAAGCCAGGAATATACGCCTTTTTAATTCCTGTGATTCCTGTAAACTCTGAATGTATTTGCACTAAAAAGCTCGAGTTGAATAACAAATTCATCAACTAGTTTCAGAGTGATTATCATTGCCCTGTATAACTAGCAAGCGGATACATTGGCTAGCAACATTGTTTCATATTGGTGACTGGATATCATGATTTTGGTTATAGTCGATTAGATTTCACCATGTAAAATTTAGAAAACACTATTTCATCAGAGTGGTGTTTGAAGCGAGGTGATTTACGTCAAACTTTCATTATCTTATCACGTGGGTGATGATGTTCATGTAAGTTGGTTGTGGTTATTTGAAAATATGTTTACTAACATAAACACTATTGATGATTTCCACCGTGTGTTTATCTAATCAAGGAAATAATCTTGAGTGTATAAAACAAATTTTTCTTGATAACGTATATGCTTACTCCTTCATTATGTAATGTGATTTTTGTTTCATGCGTACAACTCACTTCACAACACTTCGATGTAAATTGGTAAATAAAGGTATACAATGTCTTCAACTTTGTTGTAATTCGACTTGAACGATTAATTAATGAGATCTCTGATTGTCTTGAAGGTCAACAATTCTGTACACATTCTAACATCTGCTATCCGTCCATTGAGAATTATAGATGTGAAGGGTACTGTACGTGTTAAAACAACAGCTTCAAGCATTATAATATTGTCCAAAATAATTTTGGGAACTGTCTTTGTTATTACAAAATTTAATTCACCCAGATGTAATATTTTTCAGGTAACTTAATTTTCCCCATTAGAGCATCACACCGTTAATTTGTACCAAGTTCAATTACAGATTTAAGGGCTTCATAACTCCGGAAAAATAATATTTCGGAACTGGTATGTGAACTCTATGAAGAGTATCATCTGGACTACCTACGTGTTACATTTCATTCACCTAGATGTAATAGTTGCTGAGAAAACTTGTCCCAATTGGAGCATCACAGCTATTTTGGTACAAAGTTCAATTCGGATTCAAGGGCCATAACTCTGTAAAAAAATAATATTTCGGACATGGACTTTAAACTCGATGAAGAGTATCATCTGGACTACCTACATGTTAAATTTCATTCACCTAGATGTAATAGTTGCCGAGAAAACTTGTCCCCATTGGAGCATCACAGTTATTTTGGTACGAAGTTCAATTTCGGATTCAAGGGCCATAACTCCGTAAAAAAAATTATATTTCGGAAGTGTTTTTCGAATGCGATAAAGGGTATCTTCTGGACTACCTCCATGTTAAATTTCATTCACCTAGATGTAATGGTTTCCGAGAAAACTTGTCCCCATTGGAGCATCACAGTTCTTTTGGTACAAAGTTAAATTTCGGATTCAAGGGCCATAACTCCGTGAAAAATAAAATTTCGGAAGTGGTTTTCGAACTCGATAAAGAGTATGGTAATGAGAACTCACAACCAAAATTTCATTCACCTAGTTTGAACAGTTTCCGAGAAAACTTGTCCCGATTGAACACAATAAAACTAAGTCCAAAAAGTGACGTTTCCATGGAAAGGACAACACATTTAAATCTCAGAAAATTTAAAATTGTCTGTGCGCGATCGGAAGAACATGGTTAACAACTGTACAAAGTTTGGTTGATGTACCTTTGACGGTATTTGACCGGACGGAAGGACGGACGGACGGAATGACCGCTATATGCCCCAGCTTACTTCGTAGCGGGGGTATACTAATTTGATCCTGTGGACAATGTAAACTAAATTTGTTTCTAAACATATCCATCTTGATGAATGTAGTATTAAGGTGTCACATTAAGATATACTCTCGATCAAAAGTAAGTTTAGGTAAAACAATCCAAGATATTTCAATTAAGGAGTGGTGAACGCGACTGAAACAAAGAAATGTCATATTTCCAAAAGCCAACTAACCTTACTTAATCTTCAAAACATTTTCTGTTCACATTTCTGAAAAACACGGCTTTAATATCGATAGATAGATAGGGAAGTACACTACGGATTTATGTCTTGTTATATGCAATCATACAGCGACGATTCGTCCAAGTAGGTACATTAATTATACCGACAGCACATTAAACGTAGATTATCTTGCCTCCTGTGCGGCCTCCCATCGCCCGTCATCTATCAGTCAGGGACAAGTCGGCTTTCCGTCCTTGATTAGACGGCATGCCGTCTAAAACACTATAAGATAGCTTACCCATTCATTCAAGCCTATAGAAAACACAGGATCAGATAAAGCCATAATATTTTTGAAACAATAAATGCACCCTTCAACTCTGATGATCTGAACTACAAAAAGATGGATGCTCTCTTTCAGACCAGAGAAAATTACGAAAAACATTGAAAGGCAGAGTGAGGAGTGGTAGTGATTTTATCGATATATCTCAATATCTGTACCTAGGATTTAACTCAAAGAGTGCATACTCAAAGATAAGATATTACAGCACAGGGATATGCGAAAACATGTTTATCATTTCTTTTATTAAGAGAATCATTTCTTTTAGTAAATGGGCATATTTTGGGCATATTTTGTGATATCAGATGGCATGCTGTCTAATAAAAACATAATTCTGGACGGCATGCCATCTTTAAATTATTTGGACGGATAAACATAAAAATAAACAAACAAATACAAGAGACATTTAATGAGTATTTGAAAAAATATAAATATAGGTTTTTGGCGTTTATTTATTTACCATTTATTTCAATTATGTAGCTTTTACAGATACTATATCTGTCATAATTTGCTGGTATAATCACAATAACATACATTTAACAGGTAAAATGTCAATAATTTGTATATTAACAGGATCTTTTGAAACATGATAATATAACAATTGTCACACCCAGTTGAAAACACTTGAGAAAACGAGCTTCATATTGGTTGACATTGCGGCGACTTGTAAAATTGATGAGCCAACACGCCTTGGAAATGTTGCTAGGTGGTACTGTTTTTATACAGAAAAGGAAAAGCTGTTAATATGACGTTAAATTCTATTGCCGCGCGTTAATCTAAGGCTTACTTGTCTTGAAAACCAAATTTCATCGGATTGTTGTGATATGAAAATTATGTGTCATAGTTTTGTAGATTTCCCTAGCGATTGATACACATAGACATAATGTTGTAGTGGTTCTTTAACACTCAGAGTGGAGTTAAAATATGGCATGATGGAATGGCCAACTATCTTGCTGTCAACCTCTCCAAATTGCATGAAACCAAGCAAACTACTACTCACAGTGAAGACTTTTCAGATCGCACCAATTTAAACTTATACGGAAAACATGTTTCTACTGATACGACTTATTGGGTTGGGCAATGAGATGTTTTACCCTCTAAACGTAATATATTGTATAAACTTTAAAAAAAAAATGTATGCAAATAAACGCGCTGCAGTAACTTTAAATGGAAGAGCACATTTTTATAAACACAATATGTTGTATTGTGTTGTTTTTTCTATGTAAGCTGACGATATTGACATTGACAGTACCAACTTGTACATTTCCACGTGCATCACGATTAGTTCATGCTTTCTGTGAGCTGTCTAATATAGACACATTCTTTCTGACAAGGGCACGTCTCTTTTACCCTAATATGTCAAACAAACGAGAACTGAAAATAAAACTAAAATGTTGTCAATTCTGTTTGTGGTTTGATGTAGTGTTGAGATTGGGTTCAAGTTAGACGAACCATCGAGCATGTGAAACATGAACACCTCGGCCTCGTGATTCACATGCGCGTGGGCTGTAACTGGAACACCTCGGTCTCAGTCGGTAACTCCCATGTTAGCCCAATACAGCCATGCTGTTATATTTTTAAATTTGAGACAGCATGCCCGTCTTGTGATATATGAAGATGGCTTGCCGTCTTAATTTTTTAACATTTGACACAATTAACTCTTCCCTGAATCATTAAGACGGGACACCGTCTAAAACGTTTTATAGACGGCATATGCCATCTTTAAAGGCAATAATTTTTAGACGGCATACCGTCCCATTGTAACGAGACGGACATGTCCCTGACTGTCTATTCACATTTGCTCAAAGTTTTCAGTGTTCTTGATGTCTTCTTTTTTCCCTGGATCATTTTCGCTGGAAAAAAGGACTAATATTTACTTTGATATTTCGTGTAAATATTAGAGTTTTTTTTATTAATTCGTGGTTTTTCTGGTACATTAATTTATCTTTAAAGAATTAAATTGTTACGTTGATATTATTACCTTTTGTCCTGAGTGTTCGAAATTTGCTTCGCGTCTTCTAGCTCCCCCATTCGCCATCTTTTTCACAGAGTCTAGCCGATTCTGCATATCCTTTTTCCCCCGTGGCATTTTCGCTTAAAAGAAACCAGAGTAATATTTACTTTGATACTTCGTGTAAACATTAGAGTTTGTTATTATTTCCTGTTTTTTTCTTGTAGATTAATTTATCTCGAAAGAACAAAAACTACAAAATCAAAGAACAAAAAATCAAATCGTTAAGTTGATATTATTACCTTTTGACCCGAGCGTTCGAAATTTGCTTCGCGTCTTCTAGCTCCCATTCGCCATCTTTTTCACTGAGTCTAGCCGAATCTGCATATTCTTTTTCTGCATCATCTTTAGCCTTCTTCTTCCTCTCAATTTCTTCATTGGCCATTAACTCGAGCAGTCTGAGGTTAACCGGATCATTATTCGATAAATCAAACACCTTTGCCCATTCTCTGAGTTCAGTGCTAAATATGAATGAATCAAAATCATTGATGCGCTCCATCTATGAATAACAAATTAATAAATTAATTAGTACAATAAATTACACATCTGTGGAAAGTTCTAATAAACATACAACATAATGTACAGTATTCATGATATATAATTATACCCCCGCATTACAGCGCAATAGCGTTCATTCTGTCCGTCTGTCATCATTTCGTTTCTGGAGCAGAACTCGAAAACGTTTCATGATATCTGGTTACCCACCAACTGAAGTGGTGCCTTTTGATTATTATGAGATTTCTAAAAAAAAAAATGTGTTTCCATAGAAACGTGTTGGATTTGGACTTTGTTCAGAGATAGGTCTGCTTCTGTAGTAGAACTCCAAAAGCCTTTATCATGCCCCAAACTCCGCATGTGTATTACCCCCTAACTGAAGTAATTTATAACCACTATCTGTCAAAGATGTGTTTTACAAATTATGTGGGACCGGTGGGATATGTCATCTTCTGATGACTCTTGTTATGTCTCCGATCTCCGTATACTGTTTGTCAACTGTCCGTCCGTCTGTCTGTCCGTCTGTCTGTGTGTTTGCCACAAAAACTTTAACCTTGGCCATAACTTTGGATTGCTAAGAGCTAGGGTATGAAAGCTAGGGGTTTCATACTTCGCATGTGCATACCTTGTGATGAGACCTTTAAGATGAGGGAGTCATATTTGATCTTGTGACCTTGACCTTGCCGCAGTGGACAAACTTCAGAAAACTTTAACCTTGGCCATAACTTTGAATTGCTCAGAGCTAGGGGCTTTCATATTTGGCATGTGCATACCTTGTGATGAGACCGTTTAGATGGGGTCATCATATTTGACCTTGTGCCCTTGACCTTGCCGCGGTGGACATCTTCAGAAAACTTTAATTTTGGCCATCACTTTGGTATATCCGGGGGCATCCGTGTTTATAAAACACTTCTTGTTACTACATTACACTGTGGGCATGTGTGCTACCTCTCACACATCCTGGAAATGAGATTGAAAGGGGACCCATCACATCCAATGACTACCCATTGTCTTTCATTCCCGATTCCTTTTCTTCTACTTAGATCTGATAGGATAGTGTTTAACCATCGTATGAGGTAGGGTTCACCTAACCAAACTTGGGAGGCGATGGGCGGATAGTCAGATTCAACAAGCACATAGGGATCATCTGACGTTTTGAAGGGTATTTGTTCATTGATTAGTTGGTGATCCACATTATCTTCAAACTCACCATATTTCAATACCTGCTCTGAAGATACCGAATTCAGCCTAGCGTCATTGAATGTGTTCACAGATGTTTGTACGAGGGGCATGGAGGATTGTTCCGTACTCAGGAGTTTATCACTACATCACATTTGTAAGTCATTCAATGGATCAGTAATGTACATTACATTGGTCATTACACTGCATTCTGCTTTAATGTCAAGACCAATCCGCCAACTCCTACCTATTTTTATATTATTATCAAAGCAAATTGCCACACTCCCCTTACCAGGGTTAGCAATTGGTGTGTCAGTTCCATGATTTAGCCACTCGAGCAAATTCTGGTACGGCTCACTGGGACTAGTAGCGTTAAGAATGTTCACTGTTGATTTGCTGCCGGACAGAACATAGTTTAATGCTACTATGGAAAATGAGAATGCTGTAACAATGTTAGGTTTTATGGCAAAATATAGCATCTCAAATGTCCGTGCAAAACACATTGTTCTCTTTTGGTATTGATGCGATGTAGAATCTTGGGAGTCATAGTTCGTTAATGAACTTATGAAGCTTAACAAGGATGTATTTCTTTCACTACTCCATTGTTCATAATTTACATTACCATAAACATTAGGGCAGTTGTATTCTTGACTTACTGAGCCAATATCATTGTAGAGTTTGTTTCCCAAATGCACACCTAATTCTTTGAGAACAGTGCACAAACTGGGATTGTCAATCGAATCATTTCTGAGTTCACCGAGGAATTGCTGGACCCCTGGTGTTTAACTGTCTGTATCAAATGAACATTTATGGAGATAAATATAACAATTCTTTCTGTTTCGTTTCCATCCATTTTTGGAATTTCCGAGATTTTGACAAATACACTGAACATTCTCTTCCTTTGGAAAATTACTCATGATGTTTGCAGCTGCATTTGCGAGGCATGTAAAATGAAAGATAAGTACGAGTTATCTATTTAAATGAAATTCATTAATGTTGTGTTAATTGATTTTGCTTTGTCAATAATTCCATAAATTACGGGTAATTAAGTAGCTATAGATACTCCATTTAATGTTAGTGTAAATAATTTGTATGTATAAAGCATTTGACAAAAAAAAGCAGTAATTTTATTAGTATTTACGGAACAGTGTCTACGTACATGATTCATTTTATGAGCGCTTCATGTAGTTTCAAATCTTAGCGCGAGTTTCATGTTGGCCCGTATGGTTTCTCATAAGTTTTCCTTGCCGGGTAACAAGAGAATTAGTGAGCACAGCTCACTCATATACCCCCGCTTTTAAGATTGGTCAAAGAAGAAACGTTTCAAAATAGCAGATATACATCAATGTTTAGTTTGTTTACAAACAAACCACAGCAGTACTATGAAAGCAGAGTATGTGTGTTTTCATAGTCAGTATGTTTTCATGAATACAATTGTAAGATTACTTAAGAAGTCAAAGTTGAAAAATCGAGAAAATTTGCATAAATTATGCAAATGAGGGTATGCAACATACAAAAGGCAGATGTACACATTATAGTGATTATATGTACCAAGTTTCGAAACAATTGAAAAAATAGTGTGTGAGTTATGAGTGGAACAAAGACGAAGTGGAAATACTGAGAAAACTTGCATAAATTATGCAAATGAGGGTATACATTATACAAAGGGCAGATATACACATCATAATGATCATATGTTTCAAGTTTTGTAACATTTGAACATTTAGTGTCAGAGTTATCAGCGGAACAGCAAAGTAAAAAGGAACATAGAAAATTTGGATAAATTATGCAAATGAGGGTATTAAACCTACAAAAGGCCGATGTTCACATCATGGTGATTGTACATATCGAGTTTTGTAAAATTTGAACAACTAGTGTCAGAGGTATGAGCGGAACAAAAACATTCCGAACGGACGGACGCACGCACGAACGTGCTGACTGCTAATTACCCCCGACTACATCGTAGCGGGGGTATAATAAATATAGATTACATAACTCGTGAGTGTTGAATATCGAAAATATTCCAACGAGATAGTTTTAAATGTTGTGATTTATTCACGAGCGAAAGCGAGTGAATATATCGCAACATTTAAAAATATTGAGTTGGAATATTGTCGATATTCAACACTCACGAGCTATGTAATCTATTTATTACATACGAAACTTGATATTCATTGAGACAAGCATCAGACTATGCGCGACATTATCACAATGTTTGTCGTCATCAATGTCCTTAATCAAGACATCAGGAAGCGCTTTAACAACAAAGACTGACGCTGTTGACGTCGATGCAAGTCGTCATTCCTTGACCGGCTGTTTTCATACAACCGTCCTTGCTGAACGTTTCTACATGCAAGCTTCTTATTTTGAACTTCATACGTGTATCTGGACGTTGATCACATCAAAAACTGATCATACAATCATTTATAAACTAATTAACCTCGAGTGATTGGTTTTCGGACGCTTAAGGACACAAATCAATGTTGACAATAACAATGTTTGAAAATTAATAAATATGTGCGTCCGAAAACCAAGTACTCGACGATATATGGTTTTACTCCTAAACAAGGAATTCGCGTTGACAAAAACACGGCCGTTTTAAACAAAAGTCTTCCTAGACTAAATTGAAGCAAAATATTATTGTGATATTATTTAAAAATATTCGAGATCGGAACCCGAATTCTCGATTCTTAATTTTGCACATCTATTTTTGCCATGATACAAGTTCATTAATAGCCCAAAATACGTACAGGAAAAAGATATCATGAACTGAAAAACTGAAGTGGCGAGTGGGTTCGGCTGTACTCGATCAGCTGATGGCGAAAGTAGTACGGCATTATGACGTCACTATCATTGAATAACTTGTTTCGGTTACACAACAGTCGTTGAATAACTTTCAACTGGTTACACAACACTCGTTGAATAACTTTCAACTGGTTACACAACACTTGTTTCAAATAACCAAAATTATCTCATAAAGATATTCAGAACACGTATGTAATACTTGGGCGTAACCTCCCTTGCCCTTAACAAAATGGTGGATCCCTTTGGCTGATGAGTAAGTGGGGTAGGGGAAGAGTTTCAGGTGAATTGTAGTATGTTACGATGTGTATTTAATGAAATATGGGCATAAATGTAACACACTGGCGAGAGGGTGTTGCATTTAATCGGTTTTGTTTGGATGGAAAGCGCAGTTTTGAAACTATTCATGTTCTTGTGAATGGCCACAGACCCGATCAGTGTATATACCATGGTGCGCTGCATAACAAAGACAACGCCCCCTTCTTCTTCTTCTCTTGGAGATTTTACGAGCGGTTTCCAGCGGAGCTGATTTCCCACTCAGCAGCCCCCTTGGTGTTTCTGTATGGTTGTTGGTCGTCCCCTCTTGGAACGCCCCTTGGTTTTTGCTAGTTTTATAGTGTGCAGTGGACGAGTTTATTACCCCAGGTAGGGGTTTTCGCCGACCTGCCCAAAGCAAATTGATAATAAGAGCCAAAGCGATTACACATATTATTTACCTGTTGCTTAGATTTCGGCGTTACCCTCTGCACCTATGGTACATATTCAACCTCTTCCAAGGCCCGTATTACATCCTTGATATCATCGTTAGAGTTGTTTTCTAATTGCCACCTGTCTTCAATTTCCTGTTAAACTTGTAAATCTTTCTGTGAAGAGACCATGTGTTTAGCAATGATTTGAAAGTGGCGCTGTGCGAGTGACAACGTATAGCACGCAATTTACATGCCCCTCGTACACGAAAATCGCGTGCGTTATGTGTAGCTTGGGTCGACCAACAACGATGTTGCCAATGCCTTTGGATGTCACTGTATGGCCATTATACTACTTCGGAGTCACCGCTGATAGGCCTGATAGGCATGATGATCATACGGTGACATCCAAACGCATAAGTAACATCGTTGTTGGTCGACACCAATATGCAACATCCCCAGAGCTCTTTCTATTTCTCCACTTGTCAATCACGGCATGATTTCGTACATGTGTGCCATATCATGCAAAGTAGGCACGTTTTATACCCTGTAGAAGCATTCAGTTCATGCAAATGCTGCTTGAATTTTGCTACATTTGAGTGATAATGCGTTTTACTAAGGTAAACCTTAATTCCCATTCTATAATATTGCACTAAGGTAAGTGACTTAGTGACTTGCTTGTGCTGAATTCAATGGTATGAATAAAAAAAAAGTCCACAATTAAAAAGTTGAAAACAACGGCATGGTCGGCCGCCATGTTGACTATGCCATTATTCCACTGCTGATTTTTTGTGTGTATTCAATGAGGGTGCTCGTCGAGATAAATTCGTTACCACGTGTCCGGGAGTTTTATATGGAGATTTATCACGTGTATGCGTTCTTGTTTGATATTTACTGCGTTCTCGTATGATATTAAACGCGGACACATGATGAATCTCTATATAAAACTTGCGGACACATGGTAACTTATAATCACAATAGCATTTTTTTAAATTCATAGATAGCAGTAACATGACGCATATGCATAACTAAAATTTACCACAAATATGTAGATAACGTTTCCATGACAAAAAGTGTACATGTATATCTATATAGGTAGCTGATGTTATTAACGTTTATCATAACCTGATGATATAGCCACTAAAGTATGTCATTGCAACTTTGGTATTATAGCAAACAGTGTCCTTCATTGGAAAAATAAAGTCTACATTCCTAAATCATATATCAAGTGTTAACTGAAAAGATGGAAGAGAACGGGGAACGTTGGTATTATCATTCACAATACTTTAGCTATGATATAATCGTTCAACGCCTTGAGTGACCCTAAGTAATTAATTGCAGTCATAATAGTATGTGATTTTCAATAAAGGTTGTCCAATCCCACCTAATGTAATCTATCCCATCTCAATATAGCTATCTTGACTGTGGAAACCTCGCTACATGTATCTCGAGGAATATCCCATGCTAAGATTGAATAGAATCATTGTTTAGAAACACGGGAAAGTATCAAACAGCCCATACAATGTAAATTACTCTCCATCTCTATACAGGTGCAGAAGGATTTAACTCTTCAAATCACAAACGATTAAACCTGCTACAACTTACTGCCGATTCTTTACAAATGGGAAAACATTTACAAGTACTTACGTTTGCAAAACACCTATTTCTAAATGCGTTGCAAATATACATGTTGATTTCTTTATTTCCTTAAGGTGAGGTGGGGTGACTTTGGGTTTAATGCCGCTTTCAAAGTATTTCACTTATATCGCTAGTATTATGGCAGAGAGAAAGCCCGCCACGCTATGTTTTGCGGTGAAACCTGCGAGAATCGGCTGAAACTAGCGAACCATGGGTGGTACTGCACTGAAACCCCGGACCTCTTGATCCGAAGCCGAACACGCTAACAACTGCGCTATCCCGCCCCCTTTTATTTCCTTAAGACGTCATGCGTGTAAGTACATTGTTTGTCCACAACACCTAGTTCGGAAGGTAGAACAAGTAATTAAATAGACGCCAAAAAATATTGTGTTTCAAGTCCGTGAGTAATTATTATATATCACTGCAGTATGTCATATATGGATGTTATATAGGTGGCGAGGTGACACTAAAGAGTTACAGAAATTACTTGATTCTCTTACATCTCGTAAAGCTTTCATAAGATTGATATGGAGGCAATCCGTGTGTTGAAAAAAATTTACTATTCAATGTGATTCAATTCTCTCCGGATCTAATTAAGCGTCCGAGCAGTCTGTATACCTCTAGCATCTGTGAGGTTACACTGGCAGTTCACCCCATGTGTCCCCTTGCAGCAATATTGGAGGAGTTCCGACTCAATCCCAGTAAGAACTTGCTGGCTCTATTTTGAAAATATTCTAGTTATATTCAAATGGAAATTTTCTGATTGAAGATATTACTTGATATCTCCTCAAGATCACATTAAGATGGGTTTCACGTGATAATTATTTATGACATAATTCTAAAGGTGCATTTTTTACACTAAAACAAATGTGTTAGAATTATAAGCAAAATGAAGATTAACCAATGGGAAACTTCGCCCATGGGAAACCTCGCCGATGGGAACAAAATTCCCTCTGTATGGTGGAAGTTCCAAATTACCCAAAATATGTTACTGCTAAACCCATTATAAAAAATAAGAAAATATGTTCTGTCTAACACCAATTTCAACAGCTTCTCTCCCATGGGCGAATTCTCCCATTGGTCAGCCCATGGACGTGGATGTCTGTATCTCACGTACGGTGAGTGGTAGAACGTTGGAAATTTCGTCAATATCTTCGTTCAAGTATAAAATTAGGTTTTTGATAGAATTTGAACTTCTCACTTTTGTTATTCTTGTTGGTCAGTTATGGAATCTTTGGTTTCCATAATAAAATTGGGTCGTCTTAATTATGAAAAAGAAAACCTGTTTCCTTGTATAGAGACACATATTTAACCATTGCAAATTATCTGCACGTTTAAGATCAATTGTTTGTACACATTCATACATAGATGATAACGGATTAAATGTGAAAATTTTATCCGAAATTTATGTTTCCAAATTGTCTTTATTACATCCCATTTTGAAATGGTCACCTAATAACGGCAACTCCGATCAATGCTCAACAAGAATATAAACAATCAGGGGTTTAATATCTAGCAAAGAAACTGCTCCACTTGCACGCGAGGTTACTCTGGAAGAAGTTGACTTGAGTAACCTACGTGAAGATAGAATGGCTCTATCAGCTCCGATGGGACATGCCTTTTCCCCCTGGCACCATGAAATGACTTGTTTAGTTGTTGCATGTTGTGGTAAGGTATTAACTAGCTCGGGTTGAGCGACTAAAAATCGGAAGCAGCTACAAAATCTATACAGCTGACAGTGGACATCAAATGATATTGGGTAGAATATATATGTAGGCCAGTAGGAATTTCCCCAAATTTAAATGAACCCGGACATTGTCGATAACAGACAAATAACTGTAAAACACTGAAATACTGCATGTCCGTTCCCAGCAGGCACACGACGTTGTTACAACGTCGCATTTTGGTTGAAATAATGTCAACTCTAAAACGACGTCGTTTCAACGTCTCTTTTTTCGACGTCGATAAAACTACGTCATTTCAACGTTGTTATTCTCGACGTCGATAATATATTCGATATCAGACGTCATTTCAACGTCGGTATTTTCGACGTCGGTGTTATGTCGATATCTGACATCTCTTCAACGTTGTGATTTTCGACGTCGATAATAAGTCTATTTGCGACGGCATTTCAACGTCTTCACAATCCACAACGACATCGATCCTAACTGCATCCTACTGTTCATTTATTAGAGATCGCAATCGCTTATGAAGCATATTTCCAATCTTTATCCTTGATTCATTCATTATAGAAAGATATGAAGTCTATGGGCCCTATAGGGGGCCTATGTAAGCGTCGTCGGACATAGGCCTATAAGAAATTACCATGTTAAAACCATCATTGATATTCTTTAATTTTCCGTAATGAGTAATGCTATTTTAAAACATATTCATGTGCATGTACACGTAGATATAGTCTACAATCAATGAAAATGTAGGCTATTTGTGCACATATTTTTTTTATTTGATTTAATGATTTTAACGAATGATACTGTTACGAATTATTTTATTGGTTAACGGGGAATTTATTTTTAACAGATATGTAATCTATTTTGTATGCCCATGTATTTTGATCATTTACTTATTTATCATTTGAGACTCTTTTCTAAAACGTAACAAATATTTGTGAAGCTGTGTACGTTTTCGCGCCAGCACAAAAGCTTATGACGTCATGTGTGCAACGATTACGTCACAAACCAAGTACTTTCGCCGCCATGTTTGACGTCGCCGCGTAGAGGGAATCTATTTATGTTGCGTATTATGGACACTGGTGTCGCCACTTCTCTTTCTGAAGTAAGTTTTTGTTCCTGCATTTATGCACACTTTGATAATTAATATTTAATAAAGTCAACCCAATACGGACACGCCGTCCAAACCAAACCCGCCACACTGGCCTACCACTCAACTCAATCGCAAAGCGAAGCGTGTAGTTTACATTTACTGCTGTAGAAGTCGGCAGTCTTATTAACACTGCTGAAGAACGAGTAGGAATTTGAATGATTGTGCTACTATTGCCTTACCTATCTAACCTATCCATAAACTTTATTTTCACTGACTAGAGATCAACGACATTCTATTTGCAAACCAATGTTGGTGTCGCCTGCTCGGCTTTGGAAACATGGGCAAACTCTTTACAGTGTTTCGTAAAGTGCGCAGTGACGTGTCTTTTCACAATGATGCGCGGAGTTCGTATTGTCTTCGATCAGCTGTTTGCAAATTCACTGCGTGCAGGCTTTGCTAACTTGTTTATGTTGTTTGCTATGCGTCATATTAACACGATTAAAAAGCGTGCTAAAATTGACATCAAGAATATTACTGTGCCACTTATATTTAAACGTAATTCAATTATAGAGATGCAAAAAGTACTAAGTCATCTCAGCTTGAAGTACATAATATAGAATGACATTTTGCGAGGACAATCTAAATAATGTCATCCGATGTACCTACATGTGTATATTGAATGAAACGTTTTCCATAGATCGCCATGTTAAATTTTTCACAACTATCTATATATGTTGATCTTATGTACTGTCATTCCCAAGATAGAAAACAGAAAATTAAACATAAATTATGAAAAACATTAAATTTATGTTAAAAATTCCATCGTTTATCAAAGAAACCACAGTAATTTGATTAAATTATCTAATAAGTATATATAGTTCTGAAAACATCAACATGATGATCGATTGGATTTAAAAAAAATAATTAATGACAGTATCTATATGATGACATGCGTTAAATTAAAATGATCTTCTTGTTGAGATGATTTTTAATCAAGCTGAAAAGTTGTAGCCTATATTGATTCAAACAGAAATTATTTCATGATAATTATCTGTGCATGTACACGTAATTGACGAGTATAATTTATGCTAATATAATCAATATATCGATATACTGAAAGTGATTCATATATAAATATCTATAGGAGCTGGTATCGGTGGAAATTCAGTTATTGTGTTGACAAATTAATTGTTTTCCTGACTATACAACATGTTCCTTGAAATATGTAGATGTGTTGAACATTAGATTAATTTACCTTTGTAAATTAATTTCGATGAATAATTGTGTTAAAGAAGTATGACTGTTTGTAGTGAGTAAATATAAATGTGCTCACATTTCTGTTTTCAGTCAACTGCTTGAGAAGGGATAAGATGGGGAGGAGAGAGTTGCAGACGGGATATATCGCATCTATAGATTAGCTGGGTTATCTATCAGGCTCCATCCAGAATCTTTTCTCAGGTATACACTTACTCATCATGCATCATGTACTTTCCGACATAAAACGAGTATTAAGACTCAGTAAAGGTCCATAGATATTTAACACATAGAATTCAGATAGTTAAAGTACAGTGATAATGATGATTAACATGATTGTTTTTGAAAATTAGATACATTTCAAGATTTGATGAAGCATCGACATAAAAAATAAGTTGATTTTCTTTCCCTTTTTCATTTGTGTAAGTTGTCTTTTTCTTTTTCCAGAAAGCTGATGAATGGTGCTGTGACGAAACGTAGAACGCGCCGTTGAAAACACAAAGAACCGCGTATTCTTGTTATTTTAAGGCAGAATAAACAATTATGTAATCTTAATCCCTAGCTGTCTGTTGTTCTTGCTCAATTTTGATTGCTTTGACTAATCACTTGTTGCTACAGCTATCCCGGAAGATATCATATCTATCTTTTATCGATAATAACTTTTAGAATTGAGATCATTTTTTTTAGATATTGCTACTGCTCAGAAAGAACGTCATTTATCGACGTTGAAATGACGTTGTATTATGGTTGCATATGAAATTTGCGGCGACGTCGATGTATTGTCGTTGAATCGACGTCTTAACAACGTTTTTGATATGACGTTGCATCAACGTTGGTGCAACGTCGTATCAACGTAGATGCAACGTCTAACAAACGTTTTTGCAACGTCGAATCTACGTTGATGCAACGTCGTAGCAACAACGTTGTTCCGACGTCGATTCAAATTCGATAATCGACGTCGCCGCAAATTTCATATACACCCATAATACAACGTCATTTCAACGTCGATGAACGACGTCGTTTCAACGGCGGTTCAACGTCGAATTGCCTGCTGGGTTACTGGTAAATCCAACCAAAATCAACCCTTGGCAGAAAAAGTTATGACCACTTGAAAATGTCACAGTAAGGTGTACTGAGATTTCCTGATGTAAAATCAGTTGTATGACAAATACTGTCGGAGTTATCTCCCTTCGTAGCAACTGCTCAAATGGCTGACATTGTTGTTGACAACGGAAGTTTGAAAGCGGTGAAATATAATACTAAATTGCTAAAGGTAAAAACAGTGAGTATTCTATAGTGAAATACATGAAGGCATTCATATAAAAGTATTAGATTTCACAAGATTCCTTAACATTTACAGATTTTCAGCGTTTGATCAATATAAATTTTAACATGTTAAATTTATTATTTTGACTCCAAAGTAATCAGAAACTCGCAAAATATGCCTTTTCAAATTTGACTTGTAATGTAATAGTAATGTAACTGATGAGTAGACGGTTTTAGGAGATGAATTAAATTAAATGTCAAGTGAAACAGTGTGTACATAAATTGTAAAAAAATATTTAATCAGCTGGGCATGCAATCATACTGATACTACTTTCACGTTGACTTATTTCATATGAAGAATGCGTCTGTTGATCAATCCAATTTAGGGTGATTTTAAGTTAATAATAAATAATATTTCAAGAAAACTAAAAGAAGTTTTTCAATGCAAAAACAAGAGATTATGTTTACCACACAATACATCATTGGTCTTTAAAGATCATCAATTCATGATCTTGATTATAGTATATCAATCTATTTAATTCAAAATAGTCATTTGTTTTCTGAACTTTAAAGAACGAATTAAAAATTATCAATTTACAAAGACCCAAATAAAATCACTTTATTATATAATAGCTAAATATTAATTAAAAACAAAATTATATATGTCCTTAGTTGTGGGAAAATCATTTGACAGAATGTTATTTGTCACTTTATTTTATTCAATTACACAAAAGCATTAAACTTTTTCCTGTGTCATGCTTGTCATTAAAGAGCCATCAAGTATGTTGATGAACATATCGAAAATTTTCCAAAAATCTAGCTCCGTGAAATAAATACACTTAATTTTTCCCTAATTTTTAAAACTTAAAATAACCCGCGAAATTGCATTAATTAGTAAAGGTGTTTTCCAGTCTAAATATAGTTCCAGTCTATTATTTTCAAGCGCAAAGCATTATGGTCTAGCTCACACACAGTAAACAAAGACACGAAAGAATAACACAAAATATGAGCAATGAAAGAAATCGAAATATATAATTTGTTGGCGGTTATTTATTTACCATTTCATTTAATTATGTATTTGCTACAGATATTGGAATAATTGTTTTACCCAACTAGGTATTTTTCTTGAATTTCATAATTAATGAGAGTACAAATTTGTCATTATTTGATGGTCTTATCTGGATAAATGTTTTTTTTACAGCCAAAATGTATAATTTGACGAATCAGCACGTGTGATTTTACAAACAGGTTTGCTCCGACCACTTTGTCGATTGAGATGGTAGATCCTGGGAAAAGTGATATTCCCACTTTATTCTTGCCACAGAAGAGAGAGAAGAGTACCAACCCAAGGACATCTTTAAACAGCAGCACTGGATTGTCAAGAAATGAAGTGGCCCCTCCCGACAATTCCAACACTGAGTAATTCAACTTGGACAGCATGGAATGTCATTCGTATGTTTTCCTAAGGTCTAACACTTTGTCAAATCAAAACCTTAATTTCATTTAATTTAATCAATAAATGTAAAATTAAAACAAAACCGACTTTTTACAGGTAAGACAGTGCATAAGAACAGTATGTTTCATTTCGACAATCTTTGAAAAAAAAAATGAAACTGGCTGGTAAATAACAGATGAGGGTTATTTATATAAAAATTAAGCCATTGGCTCTGTAGCTCATCAGGCTTTAAACAAAAAACTAAATACATTTCAAAATGTAAATTTTCCATGAGAATTTATCACTGATATAACAAATTTGATGTACTTGAGAATAAGATGGCAAAAGTGTTTTTTTAAAGCTGCGACCCGTGACTCCAAATATAGTCACCAAATCTTCAATTTAGAATCCCGATTAGCCAAGGAGTCTGCACACAACTTTTCAGCTTTCTAGACCTTTGGAACTGGAGAAGAAGATGAAATTAGGTTTAAAAGGTTGTGACCCCTGTGACCTCATTTGGGGTCATGGGGTCACGAAATCTACAATTTAGAATCCCCATTAGCCATGGAGCTAAATAATTAACATAAACAAAACAAAAGCTATATAGATAGGTTCAACATCACTTTAGCCAATGACCTTTGTCTTGATTGACATAATGGGGACTTTAAGGAATTATAGGAATAACTCTAAATGTATCTCTTAAAGATCAATCAATACAAGATAACTGTACTAACGCTGTTGATTGTTTATCTGAAAAATATAATCTATATTGGCGAGATGTTTTATCTGCCTGGAGAATATGTTATAAAAATATACTTTTGAAAATGATGGCTTAGACAAAATCACCTCACCAATCAGACCTCTCTCAGCCACTACAGTTGAACCATTTCTTTAAAGATTCACATATTATTAAAAACTGGTTTGATCAGGATATGCACTAAATCAGAGGTGCTTTTAATGAACATTTTCTCAGCTTTAAAATTTTAAAACAGAAATACAATATAAGGGCAAACGTTTTAGACTACCAAGATTTGTTAAATAACATTCCAAAGATCTGGAGACAACAATTAAGAAGCAGAACTATTGACCTCAACAATATTCAACTGTTAACCATGTTCACCAATCTATGATCTCAAATAGTAAAGGCTCAAGAATATATGTTATAACAAGTTAATTGAACATTATATTTTTCCAAAAGTACTAGAGTACTTGCAATTGAATACTATATTTCAACAATATATAGTTGGAAAGATGTATCTAGATATTTTGGAAAATGCACAAATGATTGCAAGCTTACAGATTTTCAACACAAATTTATTTACAGAATAATCTATATAAAAAGGAACTTATGAAAATGAAGCTAGTTGATGATGACATATGCATTTTTTATAAAAAATACCTCAGAACATATATTACATGTGTTCTTTGACTGTGAATTGGTCAAACAATTTTGGCTTACTGTTGAACATTTCCTAAATACCCATCTTCAATGTGATATAACACTTACAAAATTCACTATTGTGTTTTGACTCTGCTCACACAGTAAACTACTAAATTATATAATACTTCTTGTCAAAAGATACATCTATAGTTCAAATATTAATAAATATCTTTCTTCTGAGGCATTTCTTAAAATTTTAAAATAAACCTGCCCAATAGAAAAATTCATTTCAAAGAAAAGTTACTGCACAGATGCCTTAAATAGGAAGTGGAAACTACTACCAACCATATTGGATACTTATTGAAGCGGCAATAGAATGTTTTACCATCACTGTCACTCTACCCCTCTAGCTACATCCCTGCCCTCCTTCACTGACACTTAGTATTGTTTATATTTGACAACAATAGACTGATGACATTTATATGTTTGCTTTTCATGTATATGCTATGTATCAAGAATTAAAATGGACTAAAAAATAACTAGAAAAACAACTAAACAAACTTGTATATGATAATGTGATGTAGTGGAGTTGTAAAGATAATCATGTAAAACAGTTTGCAAAAAATATATTACAAATTAAACGATTTCTGACAGAGTTACGTTTATTTAGTTTCAAAGGCTGGAAATCCATTTTTCAAAAAGTAATTTTTTTGAATTGTGTTACACAGAAACGGTTAGATGTAGAACTTCGGTTGATAGATTCATATAAACAGCAGTGTTTTAGCTTCCAAATACGCAAATAGCAAAACATCTATTATTATGGCTGAAAACCTGAATGTTGTGGCTCACATTTTGATGAAGGTTTTGTGAAATTATTTTGTTTAGTTTTTGAGCTATTAAGATTTGAAATTTGCACTTTTTGCAAAATGCCAGATTTCAGGTACTCACAGTGAAAAAAGGTATTGCGAAATAGCGTTTGTAAGGAGTTAGTCAGTGTATACAATGATTCAGCTATATCATGTGCAAATATTAGCTCTCTAATGTTTGTATCTTCAGAGCAGAAGATTAGGGTCGGAACATTTTTAAAAGTGTTTAAAATCAAGATGGCGTAGAAATCTCGTGACCTAAACATTGGTAATTTTTTTACATTTTAGCTCGCATGGTTATTGGGCATCTTTTAGTGCATTTGGAAAACTTTATTATTAGGTGATTAGTTCTCGCTACGTCAGTCAGAACACTTGTACCACATTCGAGCGGCCATTTTCATGTGAACACTTTAAAATGGCCGCTGGAAGGGAAATGGACTGGCTTAACCAAACCATTACATTCGTTTTAGAACTATTTTTATTGATCCAGGAGTGTTATTTAGCCATTGGTAACACTTATTAACCTTTTTGTGTGAACATTTCATTTCAATACATTAGGAATAGCGTAAATGAGGCACATTCTTATCTATTTTGATATGTTAAATTGTTTTGTGTACTTGGTCTCAGATTGTTTTACAAAAAGTTTGCTTTGAGATCGAATAAGCAGATATTTCAGACCTGAAAAAGGAGTAAGCACATACTACGAGTCGAGTCGCCATTCCTGTTCACATTTACGAAGTTCTTATTTAGAAGTCTTACTACATTTCACTTCATAAAACATTGGATTGGAATTATATGAAATTAAATGGAAGTCAAATAAGAAGACTCATTTATGGATAAACAACCTCATTTATTCCAAATTAATTGTTCTTATTTCAATTCAAACCTACAAAAAATCACTCAAATAAGTTATATATAATTAGATGTATACACCTCATATAAGCAGTAGTACTAGTTCTACTGTCGTTCTAATGACGACATGCTGTAAATGACAATAAGAACACTTAACACCTGAGGTAGATTTTAAAATTCGTCACTTCAGTTGGTTAATTTACCCATATGGTAAATATACTTGTCAAAATAGGTTAGGTATATTGGAAGTTTATTATTGATGTTTAATCAGTGTGTAAATGTGCAAATAAATCAATAGTAAAAAATTCAAAACTATTCTTTTCCATTACATTCATAACATCAAGAGTACAGAAATTCATTAACGGTAATTAATAATGGAAGCTGAGATCCTTTATTGTTGAGTAATGTTTTGAGTGACGTCGTGTAACAAATGTCCAACACCACGTTCAAAGTGTAATAAGGTCGCTAGTAATGACCCTGGATTTCCATTTCACGGAAATATTAATTGACTGCAGTTGAATTATTGAAGGAGTTTAAAACTGATATTCCAAAACATTAATAGGGAAACCGCAATCATATCGTTTTTTGCAACAATGTAGAGATCTACCGTGAAATATTGAATTAATATTAGTTTATTAAATATAATCGTTCAGTGCAAAACTATACTGGATTGCATAACACATGATGGCTCAATCAACCCTACTTCTATAGATACCAATATATAATTAAAAGTGCTCTAGCACGTTTTTCTTAATGAAAACATTGATCTCACGAAAAGGTAAATAAGTCTTACCAATGGCTAAATAATACTCCCGAATCAATAAAAAGAGTTCTACAACGAATGTACATATTTCGGTTAAGCCATGCGAGTCCATTTCCTTTCGAGTGGCCATCGGCAGTAGCAATACCTAAACACTCAAAGTAGAGTTGTGTATATGGAACCATGATAGAATGGTCAATTATCTTGTTAACTGAACTCTCAAATGACCTACAAATCTACCTTTCACACTGAAGAGTTCCACACCAGTGTCGCTATATACGTCGCACAATTGTTCTATGGATGCAGGCTTATCCGATCGTGTAACGCGATGTCTTACCCTCTAACATAACAATATATTGCTTAAACTGTAAAGTATACAGCAACTTTGAGAAAACAAAATACAACTACATCGTCTTTTAAGATTTTTAACGGTAAAATATACTATCATATACTTATACATCATATCATATACACAATATGTGTGATATGCATTCTAGAAAGTGGGATGATGAGGAATGAAGAACAACTTGATGGATACACAACTTCTTTATTCTATGTCGAAACGTCGCCTACATAGAATAAATAAGTTGGGTATCCATAAAATTGTTCTTCATTCTTCATATACACGAGAGTTTACATACACTATACGCGTATACATGTGTTTAATACAATTGTGAAAAACGCTAGATGTGATAAAGTATTCCAGGCGTTATAGAAGTTATATCGTACGTAGGAGATACTATCTCCTACATGGGAGATACTAAGTTCCTCAGTAGGAGATACTAACTCCTACGTAGGAGATAGTATCAAAATTGAGAAATTAAACAAGCCTTACTTGTAAGGTGAAGTTTGATTGTAATTCTGTCGAGCTATAGAGAGTACGTAGGGATCACGTGAGAAGTGCGATTGACAACGAGGATCATTGTTTAAAGTACAATTGTTCAATATCACGATTTGGGATGGGCTCCCAGGATTATAGGGTGGGACGTGATCCCTACGTACTCTCTATAGCTCGACAGAATTACAATCAAACTTCACCTTACAAGTAAGGCTTGTTTAATTTCTCAATTCTGTCTCGCTATATCGAGGTACTCGAGATCACGTGATACTTCAAAGCATTGAACAATTGTATGCTATCCAAGAGAGTAGTTCTCCAATCTCCTTACACTATAAGAAGAAATAACACAATTCAAAATGTTCATCAGGTGTTTATTCAATAAACCCAACACATCACTGATTAAGGATGCTAAGTGCAAACTTCTCTTTGTTGCAAATTGGTTTCTTATAAAACCGAGCAAATGTAGACTCATTTGACCAACCAGCCGTCTTCATGATCACATGTACAGGAACGCCTGCCACATGAGGAGCGCTAGTTGAAGCTGACCTCGTTGAGTGAGGTGTGTACACAGACATATCTACTCCGGCAAAAACTAAGACAGTTCTAATCCACCTAGCAATGGAACTTCTACTCACTGGTTTGTGAGGCTTAACAAAACTAATGAATAACTGAGTACAGTCCTGTCTCAGCAACTGGGTACGTGCTACATATTCTCGCAGCGCCGTGACGATACATAACCGCCTATCTGGCGGGTAACCAGGAAGCACAATCTCCTCCATGTGTTTACCTGGTCTTGAGGTTTTAATAGTATCTCCAATACTGAATATATATTTGCCTTCAGTCTCTTTCATGTTCCTCATATCCAATAAATGTAAACTCTGGACTCTTTGCCCTGATAATAAAGCAATCAAAGTTACTACTTTAAAACTTAAACTTTTCAAAGACAGTTTCTTTACTGGAGAAAGTTTCTTTAAACAAGAAGACATAGTCATCAACATCCCCCGCCAGACACAAGAAATGAGAACAAGGGCAATAATTAAAGAAGAAATAATTGTGCGCTTCTCATTTTCTTTCCATTAAGGTAACGATATCCTCAAGCCACACAACTGATTTGATGTAAAACAATGTCTGAGAAACGCTATATCCTTGGATACTTGAAACAAGTAAATAAAAACGGAACAAGGGGAATAACTCCAGAAAAAATAATCACATGCTTTTTTTTTTCAAACTCCATCAAGGTATCGATGGCCTTAAAACACACACCAAATTTGGTTATCCTATCTTAAATAGTTTCTGAGAAAAGCTGTCCCCTTTGGTGAAACCTTGAACAGTGTCCAAATATACGGAACAAGGGCAATAACTCCACAAAGATAAATTGTGTGCTTCTCATTTTCGAACTCCATCAAGGTACTTACGCCCTCAAGCCACACACCAAATTGGGTAATCCTATCTTAAATAGTCTCTGAGAAAAGCTGTCCCCTTTAGAGATAGCATGAACCGAGTCCAAAAATACGGAACAAGAGCAATAACTCCGGAAAAAATAATCACACGGTTTTTATTTTCGAACTACATCAAGGTATTTATGTCCACAAGCCACACACCAAATTTGGAAACTCTATCTTAAACAGTTTCTGAGATAAGCAGTCCCCTTTGGAGATACATGAACAGAGTCCAAAAAATACGGAACAAGGGCAATAACTCCGGAAAAAATAATCACATCGTTCTTATTTTCGAACTCCATCGAGGTATTTATGTCTACAAGCCACACACCAAATTTGGAAACCGTATCTTAAACAGTTTCTGAGAAAAGCTGTCCCCTTTGGAGACACATGAACAGAGTCAAAACATACGGAACAAGGGCAATAACTCCAGAAAAAATAATCACACGGTTCTTATTTTCGAACTCCATCAAGGTATTTATGTCCACAAGACACATACCAAATTTGGTCGTTCTATCTTAAATAGTTTCTGAGAAAAGCTGTCCCCTTCATAGCGGACGGACGGACGCACGGACGGACGGACGGACGGACGGAGCCCAAACCTATATCCACCTTCCACTTCGTGGCGGGGGATAATAATTCAAAACGCTGTTTGTATCCCAAGTCATTTCTCCCCTGGGAAATGATGGTCTACGATTAAACACACCTTTGAGAAATCTCACAACAAGGGGGTGAGAACCAACACTCTGTCCGTTGATAAACACACATGTGGAAAGAGCACATCTTGCAGTATTAATAGTACTATAGCCTAAATTCTGCTCAAACAAATCAGTAAGAAAGTTTAACACCACTCCCACAGATGGTGAAAGTGGATCTTGACATTTTCCACGGCAAAACTCAAACCATTTCCTAAGATAGGGTCTGTATTGCTTCTTTGTTGATCCTCGCCATGAGGACATGATGATTTCCGCAGCTTTCCCAGACATTGCTTGGCTTTGGAGATATCGCCCGAAACCTGGCAGACTATCAGTCTCATCTTGGGCAGAGAATGGTTCTTCTTCCACTCCCGGGAAGCCGGTTACTGGAGAAATGAGCTTAAACGGAGCCCTGATACTATATTTAGTAACTGTTACATCTCAGTCGGAGGAAAAACACGTGCCAGACCGAGAGGTAGCTTTTTTTCTCTGACATTGCGTTTATAAATGTATAAATAGTGTTTGATAAAGGTCAAATATAGATATAAGAATACGTTAGACAAGTAGTTCGTCCTTTGTCAGTTTGTATTAATAAGGATTTTGTGATTTGTTTACAAATTTGAGCCAATGTTTAGGTTTTTGTTTCATTTCGGTTGCAGGAAGCCAGCCCGTATTGCAAAATTCTTATTAAATTATCGTTCAAATACCAACATAACTTTTGCAAGTCATTGATTTCATTTTTCAAGCTATTTTACCAAAATATCAGTGTACCAATATTTACAAGTTGTTACGCATTTAGTCGGAGGAAATTTCTGAATGTTACAAAATTTAACGGAGGGTGTTACGCTAAAAAACGGAGGAAAATATTCGTTAATCTCGCTTTAGTTTTCATTTATGACAATAACAATAAGTTATTGGTACGTTTTCAGATGGAATTACTTGAAATTTCGGCCATGGAAGGAAGTGTTCATGATATTACAGGCGAAGGCCTGCAAACTACAATGTCAGAAGAACATGATATAGCTGAAGTTGAAGTTTGATAGCATTTCACTAACAGGCCCGTAGCAAGCGGGGGGGGGCCAGGGGTGGCCCGGCCCCCCCACTAATTTTGGTAAAAAAAAATTGTGTTTAAACCCCGTTTTCAATGTGTTGATTTCAAAATGATAACTATTTTCATGCTTGGTTAGGCTAAGAGCTGCCTGATGATCTTTCCTGTGTATTGAAAAAAAAATAGTAAAGTAAACTTAAAAGTACAAATTCGGCCCCCCCACTTTTCAAAACGGTGCTACGGGCCTGACTAATACATCTTTCATCACATTTCTGATCACATCAACTGGAAGGCTATATCCGGAAAGCCCGTAGCAAACAGGTATTGCATGTGGAACCTCACTTCTGGCTATTCTGTCCAGGTCTGACAGCATAACAACAAAAACCTCTTTTGCAGCTAGCCGTGTAAGCTGGTGTGCAGTTTTCAAACTATTGAGTGTCTGCAACAAACAGATAGAGTTCATGTCAGACATTACCGACATTGAAAAGTATTAACGAAACCCTAACTACTGCAATCAAAAGGTTTTGGTCATTTCTTTTAAATTTTGCACAATAAACTTTTTTCATTACATTTTGTTTGGCTTTAATAATCCAAATCAACATTTTGTCTCTTTTGAATTCAAATATTCATCAACAAATTCCAAATACTAAAACATCCATTCTCTGTTTCTGTTTGACATTGACAAGTATTTTTAGATCATGAATAAGATAAGGAATTCAAGATTGATATTGTCAGTTATCGATTGAACTTCACATTGTTTTCATCAAAACTTGTCTTACTACCAGATAAAATAACACCATTTATAACGTTTGACATATGTGGACCCAAACCTTCACTCGTTATACCTTAAATTTTAATTTTGTGTTTTATTTATTCTTTACCAAACAAAACACTGATAAGGTGAATCATATGTTACACCATTGACATCAAATGAGCAAAAGGTGTGTAAGCAATTGACGCTTGCTGTATTGAACGTATAGAGTACGTCTGGGTAATTCCGCTCACCTTTGGACGCGATACCATGTAGACGTATTTCATTTGAACAGAGATAGTTTGTTTTACTTCAACTATCAAAATATACAATTGAACTTCACTTATACACCTGTTTTACCGAAATTTGTCCATTATATTAAACAGTAAAAGAACGGGAACGGTGTAGTGAGTACGAAGGCTAATTCCGCTCGGTACAGGCTAATTCCACTCACCCATGTGGGTAATTCCGCTCACTCAACAACATGACGTTTTTAGACTATGACTTATATCAGATATTGTTTATTTGTATTTTCAGTGCAGTATATTTAGAAATTCAACCGTAAATAACTATTCTTTTGAATACGAGCATGTGCAGACGTATGGAATCGAGATGTGACGATACTTCTTTAAAAACCCAATTGTAACAATGTTGCAAATATTGCTATTCTCCAGTATAGGTACTTTGTCAACTTTTCCATTTGATATAATTTATATTTCATCTATATCACAATTGTATCCATTCCCACAAATTCGTGTCATTTTGGGAACAAATACTGTCATTTGAAACCCTATTATCATTATATAATTTTGTTAATAAACAAAAGAAGTTGCAGGTCAATGCACATTTCAGTATCATTCTAATGGATGTACATCAGTATTCTTTTTTCTTTTCTTGCAAACCAAAACTGCGGCTTACAACTAGAAATTACTTACAGACCTTTCTTTAACTTCACCAAAATTGAATATCACTCTGAAATATAATTTGCCACATTGTCAATGCATGTTAATGTTTGTCAATCCAATAGATTTATAGTTATTGAGTTCTCATTTCATGTGATGTAAATGGCAATGGGTTATTTTAATAAAATAATCAATTGAACCCCTTTTTGATTTGTATAAAATAATTAAAATTTAATTGAATGTAAGATAAATAATAATTTTTATTTTGCTCTTTGGAAATACATTTTTTACATTGAAAGAATGACCTTATATCATAAGGTGAGCGGAATTAAACTCTTAGATTAATGCTGCATAAATAATGGAGGCTTATTCCGCTCCCTGTGAACGATGTATTTTTCTTGAATTTCTTATGAATTCTGTATGAAACACACAATAGAAAAGCTCAATTCAAGTATTTTGTTACCCATTTGTAATTGTAGTAATGTCCCTGTGGCTGTGACTTTATTCGTCAGTGCTTCCTATGTAAGATGCACAACGGTCGTCTTGAACCGTTATTCTCCTAAGGAATCGGGACACGGAGAGCGCGGGAAAAATTAAAATTTGTTTCATGAATTTGTAAAACCAAAATTACTCAATACATTTAACTGGGTTTCATAAATGACACCGTATTATAGCCACGTTTTGCAACGAGTTAATTTTACAAGAAAACAAAACACTTCAGGCTTGTAAAGGCAGATTTTTAGCAACCGAGCGGAATTACCCAGACGTACTCTAATAACATTTACAGCGGTCCTGAAAAGCAAGGATAAGCAGTTTAGCAAAATATTTGCTCCTTTTAAGTTCGTAACAGAAAAGATATGGCTCCGTTTTTCTTCGTAACACTCCTCATTAAAGTTTGTAACATCTGAAAATTATTTTAAGATGAATTTTTCACTTAAAACAAATGTTTGCATACGATTTGACTATAACATCATATGAAAACATATTTTCATCGAAATGTGTGTCACTATTGAGACATAAAACGATACATGAATCAAGAAAATGAACTTTATTCCATTTCATCTCCACAAAACCTGCTAATATTTCAGAATCGCTGAATTGATCTGTTTGAAATGGCAATGTACATATTCATTATTATGAGTGTAATGATGCCAGTAAGTTACAATGATAGATTGTACTCACATCCATGTTCGCATGCCTGACCCCCGTGGGGTGCCCGGGTTAGAATAGGCCCTCAGTTCCTCCTGCTTGTCGTAAGAGGCGACTTAAAGGGGGCAGTCAGTTTGCCGTGGACTGCGATCTGTACGGGTGGAGGAAGGATGCCTGGTGGTTGAGGGATGTGTTTAGCTTAAAGCTAACACTGAACAATACACTGCTTCGGCCCCAACTTCATCTAGACAGATGGCCAGATGGGCCCGGTCTGGTCAATCGGCTGGTCATGCCAAGCACTTGGTTGTGCACATCTTTTCTATCCTTCTTCTTACCCTGCTACCTCTCTTTGCAATTATTTTCTGTGCTTTCGTGATGCTCTCTTGCATAACTTCGCCACCTTTTCACAACGCTATCCTTCCTGATGTACTTATCTCTACGTTCTGCTTGCTGCTCTATTCTAAGCTCTCTCTTAATCACACATTCATCAACTTTACTCAGCTTCCAAGATAGCGGTGGCCAATGGGTCAATCCAGTGAAGAATTGGCAACTCTTTAATGGAGTATGTCATCCTGGTATCCCCGGTGCTGTCGGCAGGAGACCCGCTGACATACAGCATTGCCCTTGTTGGTGCTCCGTGGTGGGTGGGGATCCAGGCTGATGAAATTTTACTAACCTAACATGGGTCCATTAGGTAAAAAAAAGCGAACTCGTTCAAAGGATGCAAGTCACTCTTCTGAGGAAGAGTCAACTTCATCATCAAATATCACAAATATCTCAACATCACCTACCAATTCAAACAACTGGCCTAGATTTCTAGTTATTTCATCTACCGATGATAAACCACTACGCCTCAATCCCTTCGCCACCGCCAAGACCATTCAAGGTCTTGCCGGTGATGTTAAGGACGTTAAAAAAATCAGGAATGGGTACCTATTGGTTGAATGCAAATCACCTCAACAGGCAAAATCATTGCAAACTTTAAAACTCATTGTGGACAAACCTGTCAAGGTTTCTCCACACACAACATTAAACAGCAGCAAAGCCATCATCCGAGACAAGGATCGATGTCTCGAGGATGCCACCGAGCAAGAGCTCCTTGACAACCTCAGGAACCAGGCGGTGACAGCAGTTAAGCGCTTCACCATCAAGAGGGAGGAGAAAATCATCAAAACCCACACCTATCTTATAACCTTTTCACTTCCTCAAGCTCCAAAAACAATTAATGCTGGGTATTACAAACTCAAAACTGAACTCTACATCCCTAACCCCCTTCGTTGCTACCGCTGCCAGAAGTTTGGCCATGGAAGCAACTCTTGCAGAGCTGATGGCCGTGTTTGTCCTCGCTGTGGCAAACTCGAGGATGAAAGCCATCCAGCGGAGTGCAAGGAGTTGCCGAAATGTGCCAACTGTTCTGGCGAGCACATGGCTTCCTCAAAGGAATGTCCAAGGTGGCAACAGGAGTCCGAAATCTTAAAAGTAAAATTCACCCAAAACATTTCCTTCCCTGAAGCAAAACGCCTGGTTACTGAGGGTCCAAAGCCTTCATATTCCAAAATAGTATCCTCAGCAAATGCCCCTAAATGCTCCGTCTCCACTCAGACGGACATTGAGTGGATCAATGATCCACCAACCATAAAAACTTTGCGCAATGCAACATCCTCAACCATAGGTACCATGACATTCCCGCTTCTATCACTCAAAGAGCCTGTCAAACCGACAGGTTCTCAAACAAATCCAAAACCAAATCAAAACTCAAAAACTGCAAATAAAACAAAAAACAACAAAACAGCAAACCGCACTCCCAAAGGGCAGAGGAATGCGGTCGAGGTCTTCAACAAGTATGGATCTCTCGACCTCGAGTCTGATGACGTCCTTATGGATGCATCAGACACAGCATCCCTTAACAACTCGCCCAAAAAGGGGCACAGGGTTCGGTCCTTGGAGCGTCGGCTTTCTCCAGTTAAGCATCCATCATGAGGCTTTTAACATTTTATGTTATCCTAGCATCCATGGCGATTCTCCAGTGGAATTGTCGAGGCTTTAAGGTAAATTTTAACGAATTGGGCTTGTTGGCCCAACAATACAATCCCCAAGCTATTTGCCTTCAAGAAACTCATCTTAAAGAATCTGATAAAGTTGCAATGAGACCATTCACTTTTTATAATTCTTTCTCCCCTTCTGCTGATAGGGCTAAGGGGGGTGCATCAATTTTAGTACGTGATGGAATTATCCACAGATTAATTCCATTAAAAACACAATTACAAGCTGTAGCTGTCAGCTTATCATTATTCAAAACTTTAACTCTTTGTTCTTTATATATTCCACCATCTCAAGATCTTACTATAAAAGATCTTGATCAACTTGTTACCCAATTACCTAAACCTTTTATTATCATGGGTGACTTCAATGGTCACAATCCCCTCTGGGGTAGTAATACCCTAGACTCTAGGGGTAAAATTATCGAAAGTTTCCTCACCCAAAATGATTTATGTCTATTCAATGATGGTTCAAACACATATCTACATCCTGCTACAGGATCATATACAGCTATAGATTTATCAGTAACTGATGCATTCCTTTTACATGACTTTTTATGGTCAGTCCATGAGGATACATGTGGGAGCGACCACTTCCCCATTGTATTAGAACCCTCATCACCTATTCCTGAGGAGCACAATCCTCGTTGGAAATTTTCCAAGGCTGATTGGGGTACATTTTCTACCCTCTGCCGTGAACATATTATATATGATGAAATAATCAATGCAACTGATCCTGTTGAGGCCTTTTCTAAAGGTCTCATTGATATAGCAACTGAAACTATTCCTAAAACCTCGGCAAATCCACGAATTAACAAGCCATGGTTTAATGAAACCTGCGATACTGCCATTAAGGCACGTAAAAAAGCTGAACGCAAGCTCAGTAAACGACCTACAACAATTAACTTAGATAACTGTCGCAAGGCACGAGCTAAAGCTCGACGCACAGTCAACCAACAAAAACGCGAATCTTGGAGAGGCTATGTCTCTAAGATCAATTCCAGAACACCTATCAGCAAAGTCTGGAATATGATTAGTAGAATTAAAGGTAAAGGTTCCAAATCTACAATAAAACATCTTAAGGTCAATGATGACCTTCTCACATCAAAATCTGACATTGCCAATAAGTTGGCTGAAACAATCTCTAAAAATTCTTCATCTGCAAATTATGTCCCTGCTTTCCAAAAGTACCAAAAGGTACAGGAAAAACGACCACTTAATTTCAAATCTGACAATGGAGAAGATTATAATGAACACTTCTCCTTGTCAGAGCTGAAAACTGCACTTTCTAAAGCTCATGATACAGCAACTGGCCCTGATGAAATCCATTATCAGCTTTTAAAACATTTACCGGAACCTTGCCTTGAGGTTCTACTTCAGATATTTAATCATATATGGGAAACAGGTAAATTTCCATCTTGTTGGCACAATGCTACTATTGTGCCAATCCCAAAACCTGGGAAGGATCATACAGACCCTTCCAACTACCGTCCTATAGCCTTAACAAGTTGTGTATGTAAAACTATGGAACGGATGATCAATGATCGTCTAGTTTGGTACTTGGAAACTAATAAATTACTAACTGATATTCAATGTGGTTTCCGCAAACAACGTAGTACCACTGATCATCTTGTTCGTTTAGAATCATTTATTCGTGATGCATTTATTAACAAACAACATGCTGTGTCTATCTTTTTCGACTTAGAAAAAGCTTACGACACTACATGGAAGCATGGCATCCTAAAAGATTTATTTGAATTTGGCTTGCGAGGTCGTATGCCTCATTTTATTTCCAATTTTTTACATGATCGCCAATTTAAAGTGCGCGTGGGCTCCACCCTTTCTGATTTCTTTGATCAAGAAATGGGTGTCCCACAAGGTAGCATTTTATCGGTCACATTATTTAGCATCAAAATCAACAGTTTAGCTAAAGTTTTAAATGACCATACAGATGGTTCACTTTTTGTGGACGATTTTGGAGTTTCCTGCAGAGGCAAAAATATGCCATCAATTGAACGCCAATTACAGCTCTGCCTCAATAAAATACACAAATGGTCGTTGGAAAACGGCTTCAAATTTTCCAAAGCTAAAACATCTTGTGTGCATTTTTGCAATATGCGCAAAATGCACAAAGATCCAGAACTTTTTCTGGATAAAATTCCAATTAAAGTCGTTCCTGAGGCCAAGTTTCTTGGTCTTACTTTTGACAGCAAATTATCATTTATCCCTCATATTAAAAACCTAAAAGCTAAATGCTTAAAGGCATTAGACCTTTTAAAGGTCGTTTCAAATAATAAATGGGGTGGAGATGAAGAAACTCTTCTTCATCTCTATCGATCACTCATCCGCTCCAAACTGGATTATGGATCCATAATATATGGATCTGCCCGCCCCTCATATATCAAAATGCTAAATACAATCCACCACCAGGGTCTCAGACTTTGTCTTGGGGCCTTCAGAACTTCACCTGTTGAAAGCCTTTACGTTGAAGCTGATGAACCATCTCTTGAAGATCGGCGCATCAAGCTAGCACTTCAATATATAACCAAATTAAAATCAAACCCTTCAAATCCTGCATACAACTGCGTATTCAATCCTGAATACCAGCAGTTGTATAACTCAAAACCCAAAGCAATTCCACCACTCGGTATCAGACTTCAACAACATGTTGAAGATTCTGATATCGACCTCTCAACAATAGCAGAGCACGGTTTGCTTGCCACTCCGCCATGGCAGGTGGTCAGGCCCCGTGTCAACCTCGCTTTATCTACTCATAAAAAAGCAAATACAGACCAATTAGTATTTCAACAGGCATTTTTTGAACTACGTGATTTTTTCGCAGATTATAAACCAATTTACACTGACGGTTCTAAGGATGGACTCACAGTTGCAGCGGCAACTGTGACACCTTCAACAACATATGCTTCAAGGCTGCATGATGGCAGCAGCATCTTTACTGCCGAAGCTAAGGCCATTCTTAAGGCCGTCCATCACATCAAAAATTCAACTCCAAATAATTACATTATCTTTTCTGATTCACTTTCTTGCCTTCAAGCAATTAAAAACTGTAAGAGTGATCACCCAATTATCAGGGATATTTTATTACTTCATAATTCTTGTCTCCAATGCGACATCGTCTTCTGCTGGCTTCCTAGCCATATGGGTATAAGAGGTAATAACAAAGCTGACTCAGCTGCTAAATCAGCATTAAACCTCAAACATATTTCTCCTACCAAAGTTCCCTATACGGATTCCAAACCTGCTATTAAATCTTACATTAAACAACGTTGGAAGTCCCAATGGGACCAACAACACCATAACAAACTTCACACTATTCAACCTCATTTAGGTTACAAATCTCTATCCTCTTTTACCCGGCAGGAAGCTTGTGTCCTACGACGATGTCGTATTGGACACTCTCATCTTACTCACTCATATCTTTTAAAGGGGGAAGATCCTCCGGTATGTATACCCTGTCAGTGTCCTCTCACAATCAAACACATTCTATGTGAGTGTTGGGACACTGCACATATCAGGGAAACTTTTTATCCTTCTATTTCAATCAATCAAGTTTTTACTCATTTTGGTGAGCATCGTGTTTTAGATTTTGTGAAGGCTATACACCTTATTGACAAATTGTAAATTTTAACTTTTCACTATCAGCTTTTATTCAACTTGTGATAATACGCTGATGTTTTTACGGCCTTCGTGTCGTGTTCTGTTTTTCAATTGCAATTTTCTTTTTTAAATTAGGCTAATAAATTAAATATCTCGCCGCTAATGGCTGCAATACTGCCGAAGCGGCGTTAAACAATAACTCACTCACTCACTCGCATGCCTGATAAGTTACCCGTGTCCGTGTTTTTCCTCCGACTGAGATGTAACAGTTACTAAAAATAGTATCAGGGCTCCGTTTAAGCTCATTTCTGCAGTAACCGGCTTCCCGGGAGTGTCTTCTGAGCCGGCCCGGTCCAAATGAGAGTATCCTTCCCCCTGGGGAGAAGAAAAGGGCAGTTTGTAAGCATTGACGTTAGTCTAGAGAACCATGTCTGCGTTGGCCAGTATGGCACTATCAATGTACCTTCTGCTTTTGTTTCAATGATGTTTTGTAAACATCTTGAAATGAGATTAAATGGCGGAAATACATAGAAAAACCTATCACACCACGACAAGGCTAGAGCATCAATTGCTATCGCACCAGGATCTTTTTTCCATGAAACATATCTCTCAATTTGAAAATTATTCTTTGAAGCAAATAAATCTATGCATGGTTCCCCAAAAATTGAAACTATTTGTTTGAACAATTTTGTGTTGAGTTTCCATTCGGAACAGCTATTCTCTAATCTAGATAATCTATCTGCCTCTACGTTTTGTTTCCCTGGAATATGTGTTGCGGTTAACCATATTGATTTCCCTGAACACCAAAACCATATTCTACGAGCAATTTGGTTGCACTGTTTTTTCCTGCCTCCCATGTGATTGATATAAGCAACTGCACTTGAATTATCAGTTTGAACTTTTATGTGCTTTCCATTCATATTTCCACACAATGAGATCAAGCCCAACTCTATCGCCTTAAGCTATAGTGGGTTAATATGCACATCTGCATCCTCTACTGACCACCTTAGGATTCTTGGTCACATACCGCCCCCACCCTTTTTTGGATGCACCTGTTTGTAGGACTATATCTGGACTTTTTCACAATATTGGCTTACACTGTTTGTCTATGTTATTTATCAACCAATCAAGGTCTTGCTTACCTTGTTGTGAAATCTGAATTGTCTTGTCAAAATCTCCTCGCCTCAGAGATAACCAATTGGACTTCTCATTGTCCAGTACTCTGTAAAATAGAGGAGCATATGTAATGGCAGGAAACGATGCAACAAACTTTCCAAGCAATTTTGCTACGTCTCTTATAACCGGGTTTACAGTTTCGACTATTTCTTTTGCTAGAGCTTTAATTTCATTAGCTTTTTCATCAGTTAACCTGACATTCATTTTAACAGAATTAATGATGAAGCCTAGATATCTCACTTCCTGTTTAGGACTGAGATTAGATTTCTCTTTGTTTATTGTAAACCCAGCATTTTGGAATATGTCTACTGAATCATTGACATTGTGTTCACAAGAATAGAGAGTATCTCCAGACAGAAAAGAATCGTCCATATAACCTGATATCATATGACCAGCTTGTCTAAATGTAGAATGTATTGGCTTGGTAATTTAAAACAAACACTCTCGGACTGGTAGAAAGTCCCATTGGCAATGATGTAAACTGATACAATTGATTTCTCCACTGGAATTTTAGATATTGCCTATGTTCTTTCAGAACTGGAACTGAATAATAGGCATTTTTCAGATCCATGACTGCCATATAGGCATTAGGTTTAATTAAACAAAGCTCATCTCCAAAATTCTCCATTTTGAAATGATGATAGGTAACATGTTGATTAAAAGCTTTTAAATTGAAAATCACTCTGTGACTACCATCATTTTTAGGTCTGATGAAAATATTAGAAATGAATTCTCCATGTGAATGAGTACATTCCTCGATGATTCGACATTCACGAAATTGTTCTATTTGAATGTCAATGCTTTGAGATTCAGCTTCATTATAAAGGATGGGTTTAGGAAAAAAATTTTGTTCAGGTATTGTATCTAATTCTATATGATAACCCTGAATAGTTTGTAAAACCCATTCATCAGAGGTCAGTGATTTCCAGAAATCAACATGATTTGCTAGATTACCAGCAGAAAAATCAATATTTGTATTTACCTTTTCTGAGTTTACATCTTGTCTTTGACATTCTCCTGTCTGGTCTGGGGCCTCCAGCCTTGACCTCTGCCGGACCCTCTTCGGCCTAAAAAAGGCCTGCGGTATGGCGCAAATCGGCTTCTAACTCTGCCTCTGCCTCTGTAGTTGCCTCCACTGGAATAACCTTGTCCTACTCTGTTCCCGATTCTGTTGGACTCGCTGATGTCCTTGATACTCTTGGTGAGATCATCGCCGAAGAGCTTGCTTGTTACTGTCGTATTCGAACAGAGTTGACGGTACTTGTTGTTGAGATTGGGACGGATGAGATCGCGTCGTCTTTGCCTCAGTTCATTGTTAGCACAGATGAGCAGAGCAATTAATCAAACACCATTTTGAACTGCAGACCTTGATCCATAGGCGCTAGGTCGACTTCCTTGTTCTGTAATTTGAGGAACAATTCAGCAAGGTTTACTGCTGGAGTGAGTGACTTAACAAGTCTGGTCTGTATTTTCTGCATCTTAATGTCTCTAGACTTGGTTTCTGAATCAATCAAATCCCACACTTCTTTGTTCACTGCTGGTGTTGTGAAATCTATGTTCTCAGGTTGTTTGTACTTCTCCAAAATTGCTTTCATTTTCTCATCAGCCATCTTCTTCTCAGTCATGTTATTAATGATTTCGGCCATTTTCTGAGAAACCTTGGGGCCTTTATCCCCGCCAAGTTGGAAATCTTCTTCAATGAAGTCAAGCATAGAAGGGGCCACATTCGGTCGTTCATCGTTATTGTCGTTACCCAACAAAGCGTCGAGTTGAGCTTCCACATCGGCAATGTTATCCGACTTGTCAGGAACCTGTTGGCTTGGCTCAATGCGTTCATCTTCGCTCTCGCATTCGAACATTTGAGACATGTTCTGGTTCATACAAATTAATTGCTCACGTATTAAGTTCATATTGTTCGAATTGTTCTGCGAAGTATCATTGTCGTTGGCCTTAGAGGTCGACGGGACTGGTTGCGAAACGCTGGCAGTCACAGGCACTGTACCCTGTGTCAGAGATTTCTCTGCGTTGACCGTTGTTGTTTTGGCCTGGTTTTCATTTTCGATATTACTTTTCTTCGAGCTCTTCCCTTTGGAAGCCATTTTGAAAGGAGGGAATACTTTCTCAGGAAAGGTTGAATTCTCGTTCCATGTAACCCGTTAGCAGCTGTTAACCGGTTAGAAACAGGTGTTCTGACAGTTCAGTCACGATGTACCCGTGGAATTGAAAGTTCTCAGTCGGGCATGCGCAGTCAATCGCGCACTATTTCCGCTGTCGCTTATGACATTGATGTCGCTTACAGCAAACTAAAATTATTTAGTAAGTATTTTTGTAAATCTTTGAGATTATTTGTTATTGTTATAGATAAAATTGAATTTTCAATTTGGTAAAATGTAACAACGCGGCGAATTGTCGCCGTGTAACTGTTCAGAGCGTGATTGCACGCTACCTTCCTCGTGCGAGTCAAACCACACAATTATCCTCGTTGTCACTCGCACTTCTCACGTGATCTCGAGTACCTCGATATAGCGAGGCAGAATTTATTTTTTCATCGTGACACTAATACGCTTCCGTATAATTCTGATATTAAAAATGAGTATTCTTTTAGAGATTTCTTTTAGATAGTAAATGCGGTCAAGCTTACCCAAATCGACTGGTGTCTGCGTATTCCCCTAATGAAGACTGGTACTAAATTCGAAGACTCTAGGGCCAGCAGTTCATGAGATATCGTGGTAACAAGATTTTTTCCGCCAAAATTTCAAAGTATCCTATTGACCTTGAAAATTAGGTCAAGGTCACCCAAATCGACGGTGTTTGCGTAATCCCTTAATGAAGACTGGTACCAAATTTGAAGTTCATGAGATACCGTGGCAAAAAGAAACAGGACGGACGGACGTACGGACGCACGGAGCTGAATACTATATCCCCCGATCCGCACTTCGTGGCGGCGGGGGACAATTAACTGATGCAACATTAACACTAATAACCATTTATAGACCCAACACAGACTCTCCTATGTTTTATCAAAAACTAAAAAGAATGATATCCGTTGTTGATTCGGATCACGTTTCCATCTACAGTGAGTGGAATCTTATTCAAAATCCTATAAACTTGTAAAAAACCCAAACGCAAGTGAGGTTATACTTGATTTTTTTTTTAAGAAGGAAGCATAATAGACCCTCGGCGATACCAAAATTATGGAAGCGGCACCGATGAGTTTAATAAAGTCATATATACCATTGACGATTAACTTCTATTCGAAACAGTTCTCCTCAAGATCAGAGGACACACTATAAATATCCATCAGAGATAAAAAGGAAAAGGGAAAAGATGAGACAGATTTAACAAATCAAATAGCAGAACTTAATGTTAAACACGACGAAAATAACAGTATAGATGACAAAACAAAATATTAGGGCAATTAAAATCATCAAATTGATGAATTAAATACAAACTGAAGGTTATGCGAGGCAAAGTAGAATGGAAGGATAAGGGTGAAAAAAGCCCCAAAATAATTCCTTTCTCTTGAAAATCGAAATAACATAAATAAAACTATCGCAAAGTTACAATCCAAAAATAGAGATACATTAACAAAAACCAAGGACATATTACCAGAAATGACACCCTACTACCAAATTCTATACACAAAACAAACATGTAGTGATATTGATCTAAATGAGCTTTTCAAGGAATTCTCTGTTCCAAAACTTAGTGAAAGTGAACAAAACAACATTGAAGGTGAACTGAAATATGACGAAGTACTTGCCGCTTTAAAGAAAATGAAAAACTATAAAAGCCCCGGACCCTCTGTTTCAGCTATAGTATGTTGTGCAGTGATGTCTGTCAACTGTATTATTATAATATCTAAGTATAAGATAATTACAGCCTGTATCTGCATAGTCCGTATCAACAAACATCTAATCTCATTCTCATCTCATCTTGTGGAACAATTGCATTATATCTTCTTTTGAAGATTTGACCATGGGTTTCACACTGATATTTTTCTTTAGGTCCTGAATGGAAAACTCCGAAGATATCAATTCAAATTCAGCATCTGAGACCTCCCCATCATCTAAAGCCTTCGAAATAAGATCGGCTATGTTATTCAATTTAAAATTTGCAAGATGACGAATTTATTCATGTTTCTTCAATTGTGAGTGAAGTTTATGATTAACAGCCTTTAATGCTATCCCTAGTAGACCAGTTACACTCGCTGTAATCTCCAACGCGATTGCTACTGGTGCCATTATTACATTTGATAAAACCCCATCCCTGTAGCTCCCAAAATAACCCGACAAAATACCCGACTCCCCCTGCGGTCTATCTACAAGCACAAAGACCGAGTCTGAGTACCTTAACCGGCTTATGAACTGAGGGAAGATTGCATTTAAAAAATAAAACAAAAATATAGCAGTTCAAACATACTCACACCCCTCTATGAAAATGAACTGGTCCAAATGACTTCATAGGTTTTGTGACAATCTTGTGATAAGTCAACCAATAGATTTGGTAGAATGTTATTAGAAATGTGTTTCACTTACAAGCTGTATATCCTTAACGGTCGCGTGCAGGGAGATAAAACCGGAGAGTTTACGTTCATATCTAACCAGGGTTCTTCGGTAAATGATTATTGTGTTGCTAATATTGATTCATTTGACTTGATCGAATCGCTTAAAGTTGAAACCCGAGTAGAATCAGATCATATGCCTTTACAAATCAAGCTCAAACTTCATAAGCATTGAAATCAGCAAACAAATGATATTGCAACTGACATTTATAGTTCTGATAGAATTGTATGGAACCATGCTAAGGCAGATATTTACAACGATGGCATAAAAAAGGCTTCTGACACGTTTGTTGAAGCATCACACTTAGTTGACACGGATGTTGACCGTGCTCTAGACTTGTTCGTACGAACTGTACTTAATGCAGCAGAGTGTATGAAAATAAGCAAAAAACGGAATACTTCTCACGGCTTTTATGATAAGCGTTGTAAAAGTCAAAAATTCTACACTCGCAAAATTCTGCGTCGCTTTCAAAGGAACAAGTCGGACGAAAACCGGCGTATTTCTTGCAAACAGAGAAACATATACAAGGGTATCTGTAGGCGAGTGAAACTGTCCTATAAGCGCAATAAAGCGGATGCTTTAAAGCAAGCAACTGATAACCCGAAGACATTTTGGCGTATTCTCAGAAGTATATCTCCTTTGCATCGGTCTAGTCCTAACATCAATAATGATACATGGTTTAAACACTTCAATAGTCTATATACAAATTATGGTCCACCATTTAATGACGAATATGAGGCTATGAAAGAACCAGACTTGGATGAAGTCGATTCCCATATTTTGGAGTCATATATTACCATTTCCGAAATTGATAATGCCATAAGACATATAGGAAATGGTAAATCAGCTGGCATCGATGAAATACAAATTGATATGGTCAAAACTAATTCATCCTATTTCATGCCCTTTTTTACAAAACTGTTCAATCGCATATATGATTCGGGAAAATTCCCCACCAGCTGGACTCAATCTATCATTGTCCCTATACATAAGAAAGGCGACGCTAACAACCCCGATAACTACAGGGGCATATCATTGTTAAGTGTCTTAAGTAAGATATACACTGGTGTGTTAAATAATAGATTAAATCTCTGGACAGAGTTAAAGGATAAAGTTCCTGACTCACAGGCTGGTTTCCGAGCTGGTTACTCAACCACAGATCATATTTTCGCACTCAACTCTATCGTTGAGAAATGCTTCATGAAGAAACGTAAAAAGCTATATGTAGCCTTCATAGATTTTAAAAAGGCATTTGACTATGTGAACAGAAACAAGCTATGGTTTTGTCTTAAGCAAAACGGTCTAGGAGGGAAAATGTTATCAGCACTCCGATCGATTTATAAATCTGTACAGGCTTGTGTGAAATGCTCTTCTTCAGATATTACCGGATTATTTAATTGCCCAAATGGAGTGCGACAAGGATGCATTCTTAGCCCGTTGTTGTTTTCACTATTCATTGGTGAATTGGCAATGTCTATTAACCAAACTGGCAAACACGGAGTGCAATTATTCCCTGATTTATATGAAATTTTCCTTCTGTTATTTGCAGATGATGTCATTCTAGTATCTGAATCGATAGTAGGTCTACAAAACCAATTAAAGGTTCTTGAAACTTTTTCAGACAATAGGGGATTAACTGTCAACCTTGATGAAACGCAAATTATTGTGTTCAGAAAAGGGGGAGTTCTTTCAAGTAAAGAAAAGTGGTTTTATAAACGAAACAAAGTCGCCACTGTAAATAGCTACAAATATTTGGGTGTCTGGTTTTCAAGTAATTTAAAAATGACAACTTGCATCAAAGATTTGGCAAGTCGTGGTAAAAGAGCACTAATGGAAATCATTGTAAAACTAAACAAGATTGGAATGATTGATCCTAAAATATATTTTAAAATTTTTGATACACAGGTTCTGCCGATATTAGTATATGGCAGTGAGGTTTGGGGAGTAAAGCAATATGAATTGTTGGAAAGGGTACATCTTTTAGCCTGCAAGCGATTTTTAAGGGTTGGAAAACAAACCCCTAATGCTATTGTGTACGGCGAATGTGGTCGCTATCCAATTTATATAAATGCTTACTTACGCATTTTACGTTATTGGTTTAAATTGCTCAAAATGAGCGAGACCAGAGTATCTAGGAAAGTATATAATATGTTGATATATTTTGATGATATTGGAAAGGAGAGTTGGGTCTCATTCACAAAGAATATCTTGTTTTCACATGGGTTTGGATATGTATGGATAAACCAATTTGTTGGAGATGAAGTGGCTTTTTTACAATTGTTCAAAGATTCCTTAATAAATGAATTTTACCAGACTTGGATGTCTACATTACAAAATAGTTAAAGATATGTAATGTACAGAGACTATAAATTATTGTTTGAACCAGAACGATATCTGTACGTTACAGTTGAAAATAAGGTACGTTCAACGTATGCCAAATTACTAAATACTAAATTATAATAAAGGTAGATGGCAATCAATAGAACATCGCCAACGTATATGTTCCATTTGTAAAACTGGTGTAGAGGACGAATATCATTTCGTTCTTGTATGCGATCTCTACAAAGATTTGCGGAAAACATTTATTCCGGAATACTTTTGGAAAAACTGCTCTTTTCATAAGTTTAAAACATTATTATGTACATCTCAGGAAAACCTTATCAAATGTATACAGTATTATGTCTATCATGCCTTTATCAAAAGAAATATGTATCTAGAAACACTTTAAAGTGTATTTGTATGTTACACGTATATATTATGTTTGTTTTGTATTTGTGTACATGAGCCCATGGCCTCACTACAAATAAACTCCTTTGACTTTGACTTGACTTGACAGGATTTGGAAACCATTAATAACAATCGTTTTAAAAACTAATTTTAGTTATGAGTTATGTAATAAAAAGCTGAAAAAATATTTTCCTTTAACATTACAAACAAAAAGTTGACAGTAAATATTAGTGTCATCATCAGGCGACGCAGCCAATCACGTGACATTGTGCCCGTGCATTTCGTGACACTTGTGCTTAAAAGCAGATGTTATCGCGGTGTGACTGCAGCAGTGAGCGTGAATCGTGAGAAGACGAACCGGTCTAAAATGGAGTCAGATGACGACTTATTTCTTACTCAAAGTAAGTGTGTTGGTGAAGAGGAATCAAAAAAGTGCTGAAGAGGTATCTACTTATAAACCTTTGCAGTTTGGCGACCCAGTAGATATTGAAGAAATCCAAGGTATGGTGAATGAAGCAACGCCTTCGAACACAATTGGGGCGGGATAACGCAGTGGTTAGCGCGTTCGGCTTCGGATCAAGAGGTCCGGGGTTCGAATCCCGCCAGGGGCACGGCAACTTTGTCTGCAGTAGAGAACTGTTCTACACGCAGTCAGGTTTGGGTGCAATGCTACACTGAACATCAGTGCAGTACCACCCATGGTTCGCTAGTTCCAGCCGATGCTCGCAGGTTTCACCGCAATGCATAGCCACATGGCGTTGCGGGCTTTCTCCCTGCCATAATACTAGCAGCCGCGATATAAGTGAAATAATCTTGAAAGCGGCGTTAAACCCTAACTCACTCACTCACTCACTCACTCACTCGAACACAATTTACAAATGTGAGTGGGCCGTTTCTCTGTTAAAAAAATGGCAAAATCATCGACTTCTTCTATCGATTTCTGAAAATTTGAAACTGTCCCGTCATTGCCTGACCATGAACATAAATGACATGCCAGATGTTTTGTTAAACGAAGCTTTGCAACATTTTGTTTTTGAGGTTAAACGTGAAAATGGTGAAAACTATAAAAGCCAGTCACTGTATGGAGCTTTTTGTGGAATTTAATCATACCTCCGGTCTAAAGGAAGGCGTATTAACTTGTTTGAAGATGAAGTATTTCAAGATTGTGTAAAGGCCCTTGACGCTAGCATGAAGCGTTTGGCGGCATTAGGCCATGGATCTGCAAATAAACTTCCTGCTCAACCGATAACCGTGGATGAAGAAAACGAGCTCTGGGAGAAAGGGATATTAGGAGACGATAATCCAACCCAACTTCTACACACGATGGTCTATCTCACCGATATTCATTTCGCCTTGCGCGGCGGGCAAGAGCACAGAAATCTACGCCTTCGAGTGAGGCCACAGATCCAAGGGCCATACACTGACCCAACTTCCAAACGACGATACTTGGAATACCATGAAGATGTGTCTAAGACAAACTCCGGAGGTTTGAAACACCGAAAATGTGTTCCAAAAGTAATTAAAGCTTTTGAAAACTCAGCTGATAAACGACGGTGTTATGTGAGAATATGGGAAAAGTACACGTCCCTTTGGTGAGTTTTTTTCATTAACTTTAATCCATTTATGACTTTATTAGTGACAAATAATGAATACATGTACTAATAGAAAACTTAATATGACAAATGTTAAACATATGTTCAGAAATAATACCAACTCGAAAATATGATTTCCCTTGACAAATACATTACCTCTTTGTCTATTTCAATGTCACGTTTCAATATTGAATTTATTTTAAAATTCTTTGTTTCAGTCCTGTAAGCAGTAACATCGAGGCATTTTACTTGAGTCCATTGAAGAAACCGAAGAAAGATTGCTGGTATATGTCATCCCCAGTAGGACACAACACATTGAAAACAACCGTGAAGAAACTTTGTGAAGCAGGTGGACGAACAACAAATCTGTGAGCAAACTGGTGAGATTTACGAAATTTTATGAACTGTAGCACATTTTTATGAAAGCAAGTTTATATAAATAAGAGTAATTTTGATTAAACATCTCATTAGATTTGTCCGCATTTGTATAAAACTGTATAGGGTTTTACTTTAAACAAAGTACAATTTCAGTAAAATGAAAATATATTCGAATGAGAATATTTCCATTGTTTTACCGAACCATAAGTATGTCCACTTGTTTAAAACCATGATTTGCCAAAGACAGGAGTCGTTCACTAATTGTTACGTTTTTATTCAAATAGCCTAAAGTTCTCGGTATAAATAACCTGGTTTTAATATACCATTTTTTAATGTATAAATGTCTTCAGGACATCGGAGCTCTGCGGTGAGATTATACAAGAGGACAAGTTCAACTATGCAGGCTGAAGTGTCCGACATTTTGTACGGCAATTCCAAGAAGAGTAAAAGCGAGACGGAGACCCGTCCAAAGTCCCCGGAATCTTTGACGGAGAAGCCCAACGCCGAAACTACTGTCGCTGCGCCAAGCTCAAGCTCAGCAACAACGTCCACCGTTGGTGTACCAACCTTGAAGACTGATGAGGAAACACAGAAACGTCCCGTCACTCTAGTTTTCAATTTGAACATGTAAATTCATTATTAAACTGATAAAACATTGTTGTTTTATACTTTTCAAGGGGACCAGACATGGACATCATCAGGGAAGTCTATCTGACTTGGTGACCTCTTACGAGGTCTATCTGTGAAAGAAAGACCTCATTTGAGGTGAGGTCTTTCTATCACAGATAGACCTAACTTGATGTCGTCCGGGTCTTACATCCAGGTTATGGCATGCTCTTAAACAAAGGGATGACGACACCAGAGGTTTATAATTCGACTTCCAGTGGATCGCACGACTGTGGCCTGGTTTCCTAAGCTATTAACAATTCCAGTAGGTGTTATGTAGTATTACAAGGGTTATGTGCTCCAGTCCAGTTTAAATTCAATCCAGGTAAGATTGTTACAAAATTGTGTGGTAAAGCACCCAAGAGTAATTGAATGTATATATAATCTCCATAACTTTTGTGGTAAATTCCTCAATTATTGATAAAAAAACCCAGGTATGTCAGACCCAATTTCCTTATTTCTAGCTAATCCTAAACCATCGTAATTTACCACCTCTATATAATTATCTTTTTATTGGGGGTATAAGACACCAATTCTGATCCTTCATTCATTATTTTCTTTATGAAATGTTGTTTTCCAATCATAACAGTTTTTGGATTTACATTTATATCCAATTCAAAGGTTGTTTTAAGTATTTCCTTTTGTACATAATTGGTGTCTTTGTATTGAAACCCATAAATAGCCCCTTCTTAAACGTCGGTGTTAAACACGGGTGTATCTGTAAGCTCTGTTCTTTTATAAACACCAACATTAGTATATTGTAGGCCATAAATCTTATCTTTAGGTGAGGCTCTATCAGAGCCTTTCACATCTCCTAGATCAACTATTCCTGAATTAACACAATTCTCACGTCTTGGCCCGGAAGATTCAGACATATTTTTATTAAGGATTCAGCATTTATGCTGAATCCTTATTGTTATTGGCGTGTTTTTTTTTTTATTATTATTTGCACCGATTTTGTCTCCACCACTTTGGCAAGAAGAAATGCAGCTAGTACAACCAAACTTCACAGGCTATCGGCCCTTACTATGTAGTTGTGCCGCGGAGCTTTTGGGCCCAATCAGTTCACCCATTAAAGGTCCAGTTCGAATCCAAATTCCGATTTTTAACATGGGACATTTTTTCAAAATGCACCTTGAGACTTGAAACTTTTTCAAAAAGATCCGCAATGACCATGCGAGCAATAAAGTAAATCATGGCGATCTTGGATTTTAAAACTTTTTCAAAATTTCGGACCCCATGTACCTTTGCGGAATCACCATTCTGAAGATATACCCATCTAAGGGCTGAAACCTGGGTTGATATACGGCTGAAGCATTGGGGAATAACAAGTTTGTTCTTTTTTGTGCGAATTCCTAATACTTTTTTCACAGTGACCTTTCAAAGTCAGGCAAAAACCGCGAACTTTCAGGGGCGATAATTCAAAAACCTACCCATCGAATTGAACGATTTTTTTCAGGAGAGTGAGACATGACTATGGTCTTTATGATCCAATAATAAAATCGCTCGCGTACAGTCATTTCCAGTCATAATAAAGAACAATTTCAACATGGGGAATTTTAAAAAAATGCACCTGAAACTTTTTGCAAAAGATGCGCAAGAACACTACAAGCACACAAGTAAATCATGAGCAATTCGTAGGTCACGTGGTTTAGCCACCATTTTGATTTTCTTTCATTTTGTCTTATCTTGCTCAAAGTAGTCCCAGTAACAAACTAGAGACTCACAACTTGTTTTAAAAGATGCTTAATAACTAGACGAGCAAAATATGTTACCATTACCATTAATGTGAGGTAAAACCTGTTCGAAATTCATATAATATTTATACAATAGTCGATTTAGAAGATTTTGCAAGTGTAAAGAATCATGTTAAGACACGAATAACCAGACAACAGTCTCAACACTGTCTGGTTCATCGTGGCCTTACTGGAATTCTTTAAAATTCTTATTTCTCCAAAGATACACATGCTATTAAGCTTTAAGTCATGCCAGTTCGAGTGGAAATGTATTCTACGCGAACTGAGATATACATACTGGAAGGAATTCATATGATATTTACACACAAGTTGAATTAGATGATTTTCAAGTGAGTTATTAGAAATTATAGAGATTCTTAAGTTTGATATTCGGCCCAGTTTAAATTTGTTATACTGTCGAATAGTAAATGTATCATATTTAACACTGTTGTAATTTTCATTTCCCACAGGAATTGTCCTCAATACAGTGGAGGGTTTTTCTCTAAGAATATTTTCACTCATATTGATACAATCGAGATGTACTCAAATGTCTTTATAAATTACCAAGTTAGGTAAAATTTTTGCATGATGAGTGTTTATAATATTTAACAAATCAAAACCTAGAGTTTTGGCCAATTGGGGTTCAGAGTTTCCAAGCTTCAATTTACCATTCGCATAATTTATAGTTACTTTACAATTATGCTCTTTAAATAATTTGTTTAACATACAAACGTTGTAATAACCATCAGGAATAATGATATTTTCCATATTCATATCCTGAAATTTGTTATTTCCAAGTTCCTCGCTGATATTATACCAATTAGGGTATTACAAAATTTCACACAAAGCTATTTGCAAACAACCGCTGGTATTGTCTATAGCTCTACGAAGTTTGATTGTTTCCCCATTCTTAAGATTTGGAATAGTCAGGTACATTTTATCCTATAAACATTTATTTTTTAAATAATAAAATGTTGGCCGTTAAATACGATAGTAAAGTGAAATATAGTGTTGGTGGCGTTACTGGCGTATATGATTCTTATAGCCTGGGGGTAAAATAATTCAACATAGTTATGATTACATTGAACACCACCCAAACGCTAAAACTGAATTTACTAAGTCTAAAAAAGAAATAAACCTTATCTCTCAATCAATATTAGTAGATGCTAAAGGTTTTAAATTTACTGCAGCATTTCCAGATATTTTCGAAAACTACAAATTAACTATACATAATGAAAAAGAAATAGCTGCCTGGGATAGAAACCCCAAGCAATATTGGCAGAATCTTATAAAGATCATATTTCTTTAAATATCGGGTTAACGAAGGCAATATTTATATTTCATGAATATTATCAGGTTAGACGTATATTAAACGTGATGGAAGTACCGTTACCACAAGATAAAGCATGGGAACCTAATAATACTTTTTATAACGTCAGAGTATACGAAGGTATATGTAATGAATTTGGTATCCCAAAGACAGCTAATTGGCGTTCGCGTGGATAAATACTCCCCTCAGAAATGGTCCTTTGATACTCAACCAAAACCTAAGTTAAAATTTGATATAAGAGACGCGTATGCAATGCAATATGGAGGATTAGCTAAAAATATTAATACACGAATACACACATTCCGTTGCAAGTTGTATTCATAAAACAAATTCATCAACATTGGCAGTCATTGATTCTGGAATGAATGTAAGTAAGTAAGTTAACAAAAAGTTGCCCATGTCCAATTAGCATGAAACCTAATAAAGGATCGGCGGTATGTTTTGTTATATGTCGTTGTGTATGTTTTGAAATATAAGCCACGAATGTAGTCGAGTCGAGATATTTAAAAACGAAACCAAGATGGCGGATGTCGCTCCTTTAGCTTATTGAATAGAGGGGGCGAATATCAGTAGACCTTATGAAGAAGGAGGTCTTAGAATGATTGAGGTGAGGTGAGGTGAGTTGGGGTATAACGCCGCTTTCAAGAGTATTTGTCTTATATTGCGGCTGCTAGTATTATGGGAGGGAGAAAGCCCGCAATGTAGAATGGTTGACATTGAAGGCTTCATTAATGCTTTGAAATTATCATTACTGAAATGTCATCTGAAGAAAACCCACCATTTTGTTAACATCTTTCCCTTAGATAACTTTTTCTCACTTGGCTCTAATGCTGTTGATTGTTTATTACTCAAGGATAACCCTTTTTGGGGAGATGTTTTGTCAGCATGGACATACTATAAAAAGTTTACTTTTGAAAATGATGATGTCAACCAAATTTTTGGAAGAGCCACATTGGCTAAATCATTTCTTTAGGTCATCATATATTTTAAAGAAATTGGTTTGACTGTGGTGTAAAATATATTCGAGACATCTATGATGAAAATGGTTTTCTCAGCTTTCAAAATTTAAAACAGAAATACAAAATAACAGGAACATTTTTAGATTATCAACATTTATTACATAACATTCCAAAGCACTGGAGACAAAATTAAGGTACAGAAATATATGCTTGAATCATCTAAATATTAATATTGTTTTTCATGACGTGATCTCTTACAAAAAAGGTTCAGGGATATTTTATGACAAGTTGATTAACAATAATGCCATCCCAAAGGTTCTAGAATATTGGAACACTGTTTTTCAGCAAGAAATAAATTGGAAGGATGTGTTTAGATTTTATAGGAAATGTACAAAAGATTGTAAATTGTAAGATTTTCAATACAAATTTATGTACAACAATTTATTTAAAGAAAGAACTGATGAAGATGAAATGAGTCGATGATGATGCATGCAATGTTTGTAAGAATACCTCAGGAGATATTTCACATATGTTTTTTACTGTTAATTTGTGAAAAAAACTTTTGGCAAGATATTGAACTTTTTCTAAATACTCATCTTCAATGTAATATTACTTTCACAAAATTTATAGTCATGTTTGGACTATGCTCAAACAGTGAAATTCTTTATCAGACCATTCTTCTAGCCAAAAGATTTATTTATATTTCAAATATTAAACAACAAGCTTTATCTTCTGAAGGTTTCCTTAAACATGCACAACAGAAAAATGTATTGCCAGCAAAAATAACAGATTAGTTCCCTTCACTATGAATTGGAAACAACTGACTCCAATATCCGATAATGAGTGAAGCGCTCATAAAAAAACCTCATAAGTGTCCATCTTACAACAATCTTACTTATTGAGCTATACATGTACTGATATAAGTTTCCTCTATGATCATTAGTATACATTGCTTGTACTCTACCTCTCAACATGTCTTGTGCTTCTGAATTGAAATGGAATAAAAAAAAATAAAATAAAAAAAATAAAAAAAATTTACGAAAACATTTGCATATCGTACTATAAATTTGAGATTTATTTTCAAATTGAGTCTCAAATATTTTCTTCAGATCTACGCTTTCCCCTCCTCCTCTTAGGAACATATCAGGGTTTACAATCATTGTTATTCCGGAAAAATACATGGTTTACAATTGTCTCTGTAAACCCTCCTTGAGGGACTTGTTTTATTTGTATGTGTCTGTCAGAAATTGTTGGATGGCATTAATGTGATTATGTTTCACTTCGGATTTTAAGGTTCAAACCATTGTTGAAATAATTGGTATCTCATTGAGCATATCGTTTGGAAAACATTTTTTTTTGTTTACATATTTTCTGAAATAAACTATGTTATGAGATATTGTATTTTTATATATTGATGTTTATTTTATGTAAACTAAGCTAAGGGATCAACTTACTACTTACAGATGATCAACTTACCCCGAAAGCCTCTAACAAAACAAATGTGCATCGTTTCATGATATATGCAACGTTATATTTCATGTATTTGTCAAAATTGATCAACATATTTTACATAGCTGTAATCAAATATTGTCTCAACTTATCAATAAAAAGAATTTGAATGTGTCCTTATTTCAATATTAAAGATATTAATGAGAAAATCTTGTGTAGACATATCTTGAGCCTTGAGTATTATAAGTCCGTTATCTATCGGTGTTCTTGTGATGCAATAGTTCGTTGAATTAGAGACGATGATCACGAGATACTTCGAATGTCTTAAGCAGCACATATATAGTGACTATTGGAAACAAGCAATTGTCAATGAGGTGACATGATTCCTCACCGTAAATTAAGACTTTAAAGTAAAAATAGGTTGACCTTCAACATTATGCCAAAGTCACTAAAATCAAGTCAGTCCTGTGTCTTCCCCAGTAGAAAGTAAGTGTAATGTATCGAATATTATTCAGTCAAAGGGTATTTTGATATCCCGCTGACAAGGGTAAAATGGCAAAGTTTCGTTGTGATCGTGAAGTTCGAGGTCACATGACTGTGTTGGAACATTACTCGGATCACTATCGTGGATCTATATCTAAAGTATGAAAGAATCCAGTGAATAGTACTGAGTTAGTCCACTTCGTACGTACGATCGTTCGTTACCGAATAATATATCCCCTGCTTCGCGCTGAACGCACAGCGGGGGTATAATAATGCAATTGAAGTTTACAGAAAAATTAAACATTTGTTTTTTGTCCATGAACGTTTTCTCAACTTATTACCTGCTGAAACAAATAGTATCGCACGTGGACAGTCTGCATTTCAATGTATTTACAAAGTTGTCATTTTTCTTTCACCTTTATACAGCGTCTCATTGGTATCACTATATACAGAATAATTGCACCAATATACGTATATAAGCATAGGTGAACAAACTTCTAGATGGTCATTCTAATAATGAAAATTAATTTCGGACATTACTGGTTTCAGGGTTTAATAATTACTTTCTTAAAGACAATTAGAATCATAATCGAACTATGAATACTGTCCAGCCACAAGTTTGATTTCTTAAATTATATCTAGTATTTATAAGAAGGGCATTACCTGATTGAATACCAACAATTAAGTTATAGAAAGGAACATAAACTCCAAGATATGTATCTCTTATAAGAGAAGTTCTTTCCTCAGAAAATTAACTTCAACTGCTGCTTAATCATTTAATTATTTTAGAGTTGTCTGCCCTTTCCACCTTTGAGGTGTTGGTACTCTATAGTGTTTTGGGCCTGGGCTCTTAAGAGTGCTTTGAGGCTAGACCAATTTAACTCTAGAGTGTTTTGAGCCTATGAATATTCAATTCAGATTATTCCAAGGTCTCTGAAAATGAATTAAAATATGAAAAATGTGAAATAATGAATACGTAATACCTCTTTCACAGAACTTTTGAGTCATTTGAGTCTAAATAGAGTCAGTTGAGGCTGGACTCATTTGTGCAATTTGCTAACCACATGGGACTCTAGAGCCCTGTGGAGAAAGGCTCAAATAACTCTCTAGAGTCCTATGGGGCTAGCCCCAAATAGCTCTCGAGTCATATGAGGCGGTAGAGTCATTTTAGACTGGTACACCGGAATACTACTGTATAAGCAGGTATGCTATTATGAATTATAAACTATTTGGCAAACATCTCAAGCAGCAATGGTCTCGCCTGTACTGCAGGCCATTGGGGGAGACTCTTGACAATCCTGTTGTTCCACTCTGTGAGGGTCCTCATCGCTGCTAGTCTGTCAATAATTTTAGCAAACCGTAAATCGGGTCTTGAGTGAGTCTTAGCCAGGAACTGACGCAAGGCACATACCACCTTCCACTGAATAGACTCCACCTGCTCCGGGTTTTGTAGTTCACAACGATCTGAAATGTAACATGAATGTAAAATAATAAGTACCATTGTACTTTACTAAAATGACTACCATAAGCCGGCGTAAGGCAGCGTTCTATCGACGTGTTATTTTCTGGAAATTAAATATGTTTCTATTTCCCCATATTTTAAGGAATGATTATAACAAAAAACAAGTTGAAACATAATTATGATGATACTTTTTGATGACTTTTATCAGAGTACATTAATTAAATGGCAATGGAAAGGAAGCCATAAACATTAACATTTGTTATTTTGTGGATAACACTATCATTATATGTATTTTATTATAAAAAGTTTAACATCACTAGAAATACAGCGTTTTTCTCCTTTCAGGTAATGCACAAACATGGCGGATACTTCGTTAGAACCTTCTTTTAAAACACATGGATACTTTCTAATTTAGATAAAATAAAAACTTTAAAACATTTTCTTAATTTTTAAAAATCTTATCACCATATCTAATGCAAGGAAAATATTCTCAATATGTAAACTAGAAAACATATTTCCAAGTAAATATTAATTCTCAGTTCATTTGTTGTCGATAAAATCATCAAAATATCATGTGTATTGATTTCAATGAGCAGATAGTGCCTTGCATTTGTTTTATGTGTTATGACTCAATGTTCAGAACGAACGTCGAATTGAAAAGTCTTAGAGTTTTCGCGATGTGAAAATAACCAAAGTAAACTGAAACAACCAATTTAACGAATTTAACAATCACCTCTACAAAAAACCACCATGGTTTTGATGAGGACACATTCCTCTTCTGAGAGATTGAGAAACTTGAGAGAGTCGGAGAAGTTGAAGAGAGCCAGAACGAAGTTCTTGTCCCAGAGCTTGCAGACCTCCTGTATGTGCAGACACTTCCCCGGGGACGTACTGAGGATCTTTATTTGGTTATTGTAGCCTCGGAAACTCCCGAGGAAGTAGAACTCAAAGCAGGCATCTGAAGTGCAATTGAATAATTATAAACAAAATGAAACTCTGGTTCATATTTATGACATATCGGAAACGGCCTTAGAAAGATATGTGTTTTGGAATATGTGTTTTAAAGTCACTTTCAAAATTATTTGACTTTTAAATGTCCCGCAATCCTCTGATTCTCGGGTATATTGTTTTCACCTGTCCGTCTGTCTGTCTGATTCCGGGGTATATTGTTTTCACCTGTCCGTCCGTCTGTCTGTCTGATTCCGGGGTATATTGTTTTCACCTGTCAGTCTGTCTGTCTGATTCTGGGGTATATTGTTTTCACCTGTCCGTCTGTCTGTCTGATTCCGGGGTATATTGTTTTCACATGTCCGTCTGTCTGTTTGATTCCGGGGTATAATGTTTTCACCTGTCCGTCTGTCTGTCTGATTCCGAGGTATATTGTATTGTATATTGGTATTTGTCAAGAAAAGACAAATTTTCTATTTATTATATGACCAAATCTTTGCATATTCACCGAAATAGACTTGCATTTACGTTAAGTCGGCTCCAGAATGAGCCTGTCGCCTAAGCAACAACGTGACGTCATGAACGTGTCATGACGTCGGAGCATTGTTTTATGACGTCAGGTCATTGTTATATCAGTCACTAGTGACTGATAACACGTTCCATTGTTATTTTCACTAGTGACTGATATCACGGTTTATTTTCATTGATAGATCCCGGTATTTCACCTACAATCATATAAGTGTATCTATGAGGACATACTTACTATGAAGACATATATAATCTGCTTTCATAATACTTCTGTGGTCTGATCATACAAGACTAAACATTGATGTCCTTTTGCTATTTTGATAATATTTTCTTTGACCAATGTTAAAAGCGGTGGTATATGAGTGAGCTGTGCTGACTAATTCGCTTGTACTTGTACTTGTACTTGCATTTGTAATTCAAATGTACTTATTGTTTTACAAAATATTACCTTAAGTTTTGCTTTAGTAGAAGTAAAAGTAGAAAAATTTAGAAAATTTGCTTTAAAAATGCAAATGAGGGTATGGAATATGATAGATGGCAGATGAACACATCAGTATTTATAAGTATCAAGTTTCGTAACATTTGAACACTAAGTGTCTGAGTTCAAAGTGAAACAAAAGTGTGAATGGCGAATTTGAAAAACAGAAAAGAATTGCATACATTAAGCAAATTAGGTTGTGAATCATACAAAAGGCAGATGTACACATCGTGGTGATTGTACATATAAAGTTTCGTAAAATTTGAACAACTGGTTTCAGAATTATAAGTGGAACAAAAACCGGACGGACGCACGGACGCACGGACGTACCCACGAGAGAGTAGTTGTGATGCAATTTTATTTGTGGGGTGCTTGACCGTATATCTGTTACTTAAGAGCAGCACCTTTGCGTCCGTGATTTGTACAGTTGAGCTGTCCGTATACTTTCGAGTTTCAAATATCATGTACATCCGTCAGCTATGGGTTAATTGTCTACTGAACTGTATGGGGTGCAACATTCGGAAGTTCCTAGAAGAGTTATTATACTTAGCACAGGGTCCGTAACTTGTGATAAGACCATCACCTTTTGGTGACAGAATTAAAAGCTTTATTAAATATCTGGTATCATCTTAACAGTACATAAATTACATGCGAGCTAATCAGCTATTGCAATCAACTTTGGTTTACTGGCGTTATTCATAAGGCGTTAGAAGTTTCTCCCCTTTGACCATAATAGTTATGAGCCACACTACCAATAGCATTCCCCAGGGTATTGATAAGCACATTGATATTGTTTCATTAATACTCTATTGTTTCCACCGATGTGTGATTGTGAATTCATAATTAATAAAAGTGTATCATTTAGTTGTGCTCCATCAGTTGGTATGTGTTCAAGTTGTTGCTCATTTAATTATCTCGTACGACTTGCATATTCTTCCTATAATGCCAAGTAAATATAACTATTACTTGGTTTTCAGGGATGGCAATTGGTTGTTTGATAAACAGTTGACATGCATGGAATGAAGGTTCAAGAATAGAAATCTATGGAAAACAGTTAACTGCAATAAAGACCAACCCCAAAACAGCTGATCAGTTTAATATTCCAATCCCCGTTTTTTCGTAAATTGGAGCAATGCTGAATGGCCTTATATAAGATTATAAATCGAATTTCTGCCTTCCAATTACACTCCCAACAACCACGTACCTATGTCTGTGCATTGATACAGTACTCGGGATTCATTATGATCACTTTTACTATGTTCTCAACAGTTTCAATCCGACATTGCAATATTGCATACTTTCCTGCATATAAGTAATGGGGAATAAAACTTTTATGTCTGTTTTGCAAGTTTCCATTTGCAATAATAAAACTTGCGTGATGTTATCTCCCCCTCCTGCGTAAACCATGTATTGAATTTAGAATTTTTAAAATCCGTATCCCTTTTTAAGCATATTTGGTACATTTCAAGGTCAAGATTATGATTTCTAAAATAACGTAAGTGACGGCTTGCAAATGCTTATTTAAAAATCAAATAAAACAAAACTTTTCAACATTTTCAAGAAATTAACCAGTGTATTAATCAATGTAAAAGAAACACTTTTAGAACATTGCAAACAGAAAAATGCGCACTCTGACCTGTGATTTACATGGTTTTGAAAATTAATATCAATTTTGAAAATATATCTTGGTTTACAATAAGTACTTTAATGAAATTTACTTATCCATATTCCAATAATACGTGGCAAGTTTATAGTACAAGCCAATGGCAAGTATTTCTAGTATTTATACAGAACTTTACAAAAAAGAATTGGTCTTAATAATTCTGGTTTTTAGTTTAAAACAATTTCCTGAGTAAACAATATTGTGGGATTGAAGTTTTGAACTATCACACCTTATCAGACACTAAATGATAATGTCTCGGTGACAGGACTATACGATTCTGCCACATCAGCGTATTTGCATAAAATTAATTAATATTTAATATTTCCGTAAATAATACTCAAATTCTCTACAAACTATTTCGTGTACAACTGCTAGACACTCGGCATCTGTTAGAGATCGATTTCGAAGAAAAAAAACTAAGCGATTCAACTTTAAAAAACAATAAATACTAATGTCCATAACAAATACCACTTCGTTCCAAATGTCTCCTTCATAGATTTAAACAGAAATTCAAAAACGTTCCATGCTTTTACGTTGGGTGATATGTCATGATGCTGGTAGAAATGAAAAACCATATTTATATTTACTTGATGTATTGATATTGTGTTCAATGGAGCGACCTTAGCATAAGCGTTGTAAGCTTGTTGGCCAATCACTTTCACAATATGTACATTATTGTGAAATAAATATGTTTAAAACAAAGAAGGGAACTAATGACGTGTAGATGGATCATCCACTGATAAATACTGATTGGATAAAATATACGGTCTAGAAAAGTCTTTCAGATCATTAAAAATAAAACTGGTATTGACTTTTATTTACAACACTTGCCTAAAAAGTATCTACTCAATCTATTATCAGTGGAGTGACGCTTATTTGAGAAACGGTAATCAGTCAGTATTTAATTACGGCTTTCAAGGCAATGGGGACTCTACATGAAATGTTGCTTTCGCAGCAGACCATATTTCTCAAATTTGGCTTTCACGGGTGGACACCTTTTAGATGAGTTACTATCCACGCTTTCGAACTTACTTTTGATGATATTTGCTTGATCCTTCGGATATAGCATCTTGAATCCTGGAACCGACTTGACGAAGTTGATGTAACGTCTGATATCCATCTCCATGGTTGTTGCTAACATCTTCATCATGTCCTGGCGGTTGTCAATGTCGATCCCAGTTGTCTGGTAGATTTCATCATATTGTTCCTTTGGTAACGGCGATAAAGATCCGAACATGTGTATCTTCAAACTGTACTCTTCCTGGTCAAACACATAATTAAAACAGACCTTATATTGCAGTTATTACCTCGTAAATCTAATAACTATCATATACTAAGAGTCATAGAAAGGATGATCAAAACTCTTCAACTATTTGATCCATCTTCACCATGTTTGTAACGTGCCTCTTCATGTCATTGAGTTGTGCCATTTTCGGGTTTGAACTTTATTAAGGATTCAGCCATATTGTTATTGGCGTCTTTATTTGTTTTTGTTTATTATTCCACCGATTTTGTTCAAGGAACTATGGCAAGAAGGAATGCAGCTATTACAACAAACGTCACATGCTAGTAGCCATTACTATGAAGTTTAGCCTCGAAGCTTTTGGGCCAAATCTGCTCAGCCATTAAAGGCCCAGTTCGAATCCAAATTTCGATTTTTAACATGCACCTAGTGCCTTACAACTTTTAAAAAAAGATGCGCAATTACCATGCGAGCAAAAAAGTAAATCAGGGTGAAGTCGTAGGTCACGTGGTTTAGCCGCCATCTTGGATGTTTTAACTTTTTCAAAATTTCCGACTACAAGCACTTTTGAGGAATCACCATTCTGAAGATATGTGTATCTCAGAGCTAAAATTCGGTTATTTATACAGCTGAAGCATAGGAAAATAACAAGTGTGTATTTCACAGGTGAACTCCTATTACTTATCATTTCAAAGTATGGTGACATTAAACTTGTAACCAACTTTAAAGGCGCTGTAGCACGTTTTTTCGCTCAAATAAGTCAATGAAATGTATTTTTAAAATAATGTCAACAATAGCAAAACACCCTTCTCTCTTCGGAAAATCAAGTTACAAATAAGTGTACATGGTTCCGTAAAGCCATGGGAATTGTTTTTTGTCATTCGAAATAATAAAATGTGTTCACAATAAAATGGCCGCCATGCAATGTTTGCTTTATACGCATTACCGTTATTACCACTACGGATAATTGGTTTGTGTAATAAGATGTTTTACCCCCTAAAGTAAATATAAATGACATAAACTATCATTATAAATAAATTTGAAAAAATAAAATTTGCAAAAAAACGTGCTACAGCGCCTTTAAAGGCGGATATTTCAAAAACTCGGATGAACTATTGCATGATATTTTCAGGACTTCTAGACTAAAGTTTAGAGTATAGGAGTCAATAATAAAATCGATCCCGAACAGTCCGGTCGTGAGAAAACAAAATAAAAGAGACAAAATAAGGTCTCGGATTTTTTAACCTTTTTAAAAAAACTCCAACTAAGAGACTTGAAACATTTTTTAAAAGATACAAAATAACAATACAAACAAAGTATTACACGAAATCGTCATTCATGTGGTTTAACCAACAATTTTTTTATTAATGAGGGTCTAAATAATCCGAGAGACATACTGGAGCCTCACAAATTATTTTAAAGCATTCTTAATAACTAGGCAGGCAAAAATATGTTACATGGCGAAGTCGTAGGTCCTGTGGTCTTGACCCCATTCTGAATTTAACCTTTTACAATTTTTTTACCCATGCACTTTTGCGGAAACAAATATTTGCACCCAAGCGCTGAAACTTAGATTTATATGCAGCTGAAGCAGTGGCGAATGACAAGTTTGTTATTTTATTGGTGAACTTCTAATTGTTGTTTGTAGCGTGTCTTTGTCATGTCATTACTCAAAAATGGAAAATCATAACATGTTGATTTATTCTTCATCAGACAGACAAAATATTAAAGATAACTAGATAAAGGATCATTGGTTCGATTATTCAAATAACTAAGTAATAGATAGAAGACTAGATTGAGAAAAAAACGTACATTTATATCCCGATAATGTACTGCTACGAGTTCTCTATCTATCTTATTGCACATTCAAATGCTTGAGATGTGAAAAACATGTCTTTCAATCAATATTTTTCAAATGAATTGCCAACAAATTTGGGAAACATTCTCTAGAACACAACAATCAAAACACTGATATTTCTCATTTTCATATGCACATTTTAGGGACATTGACGTAATCTTCAACACTGTAAGCACTGAATTTCCTAATTTGTGAGAGGTGCATGAGGCGGACATTTTATACCACGAGCTTGCACGATAATCACATTTTTTTTCAGAAATATTGAGCATTATTACATTTCATTGCCTATAAAGAGTGTTTTTTTAGAATGAATCAGTTCACACAATTGCTTCATCATGGACAGTAGAAGGACATGTACACTATTCTTTCAGGAAAGGTAATTTTAGTTTTTTACTCCGTACTTTTATTACATTGGTTTATTTAACAGAAAGTGTTTTTCTAACTCAAATGTTTGTCAATCATGTTAAATGACAAGTTGAGCTGTATTTATTAATTTAAGAATTTTAATATCTATTGCAGCATATGCTAATGAGCATCACGTCTATTTGCATATAAATTATTTCAGGTTACTGCTGCAACGAACTTGTTCTAAATGGTCTGGGGAAAGGATTTAGTACGTAACGTCATATTGGATACCGCTCGGACGCTGTGTTACATTATAAGGTTTCAGTGAACATGGAAGACCTCCATCAACGGAAGCGTCTATATCCTTTCGGAAAGGAAACAACACAATTCAATTTTTAAACTAATAAGTATATTATTGTGTAATTTCAACAAAAATAACACAATCAGTTGGCATTGTTTGTTGTTGTTAATAAAAGTCTGAACCAGTTTTATTAGCATGATACCCGAATGCAAACAGACAAGTGTACATCTATCGGGATATAATTGTACTCCACGTGCCCACAATACACGAATATGATTGAACGAAAGCATTTGACTGTGCTCTAATGAGCTTTAAACATGATAAGTTCGTCAATTTGGACTTTCATTTTGTTGTGTAAGCAGAGGAAATTCCTACTTTTGTTTTGGAATACATTGTGTTGGTGGGCGTCAGTCATGCTTAACGTTATAGATGGTGTTATTGTATCGAGAAGTACTGACTGTTGTCGCCAATTACCACTTTGAAGATGGTCGACTCAGTATAGTGACGATATATATGTAAAAGTAGTTCTGATTGAAAACCGGACAATGCACCACAATTAACGCTCATCTATTAGCCTTACCAGTCTGATTAAAATCGACCTTGTTCTGAGGAATTAGATTAGCAAAATAATATATCTACCTGGATAGGAACAGGTTCTGTAGATTCCTCGCCACAAGGCCTGAGAACACCCCGCATAGGCGTGTGTTCCGAACCAGTTTAGCGCAGCCAAAGCCCAGTCAAATAGCTGACAAATCACATCATAGTTTTTAAACGGTCACTGTTTTGAAAGCATTCGGAAAAGACAAAAGGATAGCTGTTTGGAGTTATCTGCTCCTAGCTTCTCGCAACGAAAGTTTTTTTGGACGTCTTGTGATTGGTTTACTGAATTGCGTTTGAACGTGGGAGTCTACGGTCTGTCATTGTATTGTAATGCACACATACCGTGTTATGCAATGTGTTATCTTTACATAATAGTGAATTATTAAGGAACGTAATATGAGTCAATCACTTTACATTTCATTCATTCACAAACAATATTTTACTGTGCCAACGCATGCTACTTCCATATTAGGCAACATGTTTTTTTCCTGCGCTAAAAGAGTCCAACATCCATCATTCCCACATTACGCATGTGTCAATTTATTAACAAACTCATCAATGCAACTACGGTCGTTTTACGCCAGTCTTTCTCACAGTATACTTAGTGTAAACATTATATGCTTATTTAAAAAGCAGTCACCGGTAATCAATCTCAGTCATCATTATTTCATATCCACAAACATTTATTCTACACTTTCTTCCACTTCCTCATTGTGGAGTTGAAAAGACAAGGTTTTGATAACAGTGATTTTGCCAATTAGGGTCAGGTTTCTCCTTCGCCAACTAGCAAGTAGTCTATTAATGTGTTCTAGGCGTTTTTGAGGGAAGAATTTAAGGTGATTCCAAGAAGTTCAAAGTCCCCACTGTGCCAGTCAAACTGCAAGTCATTAGCTAAAGTAATGTTACTATCTGTCATTGAACCTATCCATATAACTTTTGTTTTGTTTATGTTCATTTTTAGTCCTGACATTTGGTAAAATTTATTAAGTGTGTCAATTGCAGCATTGAGACTTTTTTCTGTTCCATCTAAATATAATTGTGCATCATCAGCATATTGACTAAGAAACTTACATTATAAACCTTCTGATTCTTCTCAATGTTTTCCATGGAGGAATCACTGAATGCTGTCTTCATGTACTTGTCGTGTGATGCAAGCAGGAGGTTGGTTACCCCGTCAATATCATCCACTCCCGGCGATGAAAGTGCTGGTACCTCATCATTTGACGACCTGTCTTCTTGTAGATCTCTCGGACTTTTATCTCCCATCAGCATAATGATCTCCTGGGTGTCCCGTGTCCTTTTCCAATGAGTGTAGCGACCGACCTTTATGCCTGGAAGTGAAAGCAACATTTAAATTATATTAGAGCACATGAATGACATATCGAATACTAATATATTGTATTGTTAAGCTTGACGTATTTGTAATATTTGGACAAATGAAAAACTTCTCCTTACTTACAATGCAGCTATCCAGGAATTCTGATTAATGATGGCATACGTAAATGTGTCACAGGGCTACTACGCTCGTCTTTATTAAAGGTACATCCATTGTGTTTCATAAAATTTTATTTGGCTTTTATACTTCCAACTCTCCACATTTGATGTCTACAATTCAAATAAATTCACCTAGTTTGCATATTTATCCCCAATCGCCAAATATATCATAAATTACTAGTTTCCAATCAAAATTGAGTAACATCATTATGCATGTGCAGAAACCGAAACTGCACGCCCCATTTGCATGCACAGTAGTTATAAGAACCTATTAAACATTATCAACTCAAAAGTATCTTTTTGTCTGTTATAAAAAAGATTCCAAAATTACGTTCGACTCATTGGCGCGCGCCACACGCTGTGCATTGTCCGGTTTTCGATCAGAAATCACTACTTTTACCTTCATATCGTCAATATGCTTAGTCTACTATCATCAAAATGGTAGTTTTCGGCAACAGTCGGTACTTCTCGATGAAGTAACACCATTTATAACGTTTCCAATATGTGACCCCCAACAACAAAATGGATGTACCTTTAAGTAGTATTGTAAAACAGGCTACACTCGAGAGTGACAAGATATTTGTTCGTTATGCCTCAGACATAGTTGTCCTATCGAAAGCACGTCATTTACCAAGTGATATTTAAAGAGAAGGTATCCATTTTAAAAGAGCTATAGCACGATTTTTGCATACTATTTTTTTTTTTTTTTTTGTGTAAATTAATTATTACAGTTGATACCATCTTTATACTGTAAAATTAAAGGACCCAATAAGGGGTATCCATAGAAAACGGTAATCAGTCTTGGAAGAAAATGATGTGACACATAAAGTGACGATAGGGTGCAAATCTTCACTGTGAAAGATAGATTTGTAGGTCTCATGCGATTTTGAAAGTTCGGACACCACAATTGTTGACTATTCCATCATTGTACCATTTGTATTTCTCTAATCTGAGTGTTTACGTATCGCTACATCAGTCAGATCACTTGAACTATCGTCAAACGACTATTTTAATGTGAAAACCTTAAAATGATCACGCCATTGGAAGTGGACTCGCATGGAGTAACCAAACCTAAGCTTAGAGAAACGTATGGAACTTTCCTCATTTACCTGAGAGCATTTTAAGTTTGAATGACGAATGGCGAATGACAAGTGATGAAAAGCAAAAACATTTGCTATTTGTCATTCAAAGGTGAAAGGTGAAAAAAAAGTTTGAAAAACAAATAGAAATAACTTTTGCTATTTTATTTTCTCAGTTATTAGAACTAAGTGTTATTTGGAATCAAAGAGTGATTTATAGAAATAATTAAAGGTTTTGTAAAAAAGATTTTATTCAAAGTTAGGTCCTAGTTGTTCTGAGCTTTTCCATTCTAGGGGGAAAATCTTCCCACTAATTCAGACTGCTCCCAGAGCAAATCCTCGGGCTTTGATTTGTGATAAAATAAAATATTTTATGAAAATATTTAATAATTAGGCATGAAAATAGTGAAAAAGCTTACAGAAATGTATGGAACTGATCTCATTTACCTAGGAGAGTAATGAGTTTAAATGGTGAATGGCGAATGGCGAATGGCGAATGGCGAATAACGAAAAGCGAAAAAATTTACTATTCATCATTCAAAGGGGAAAGGCGAAAAAAAAGTTTGAAAGGCAAATAGATCTTACTTTTGCTATTTTTTGTTCTAAATAAATAAAAGTAAGTGTTATTTGGGATCAAATCTGTACTTAAAGAAAAATATTTAAATGTTTTACACCTACATTATTATTCAAAGTTAAGTCCTAGTTGTTCTGAGCTTTTCCATTCTAGGGGGAAAGTCTTCCCACTAATTCAGACTGCTCCCAGAGCAAATCCTGGGTCTTTAATTGGTGATAAAATAAAATATTTGATTAAAATATTTAATAATTTGGCATCAAACTGGTGAAAAGCTTAGAGAAATATATATGGAATTGGTCTCATTTACTTAAGAGAGTACTGAGTTTGAATAGCGAAAGGCGAATGACGAATGATGAATAACGAAAAGCGAAAACATTTGCTATTCGTCATTCAAAAGCGAAAGGCGAAAAAAAAGTTTGAAAGGCAAACAGAAATTACTTTTGCTATTTTTTGGTCTAAATAAATAAAAGTAAGTGTTATTTGGGATCAAATCTGTACTTAAAGACAAATATTTAAATGTTTTACACATACATTATTATTCAAAGTTAGGTCCTAGTTGTTCTGAGCTTTTCCATTCTAGGGGGAAAATCTTCCCACTAATTCAGACTGCTCCCAGAGCAAATCCTAGGGCTTTAATTTGTGATAAAATAAAATATTTTATGAAAATATTTAATAATTAGGCATCAAACTGGTGAAAAGCTTAGAGAAATATATATGGAATTGATCTCATTTACCTAAGAGAGTACTGAGTTTGAATGGCGAAAGGCGAATGACGAATGATGAATAACGAAAAGCGAAAACATTTGCTATTCGTCATTCAAAGGCGAAAGGCGAAAACAAAGTTTGAAAGGCAAACAGAAATTACTTTTGCTATTTTTTGTTCTAAATAAATAAAAGTAAGTGTTATTTGGGATCAAATCTGTACTTAAAGACAAATATTTAAATGTTTTACACATACATTATTATTCAAAGTTAGGTCCTAGTTGTTCTGAGCTTTTCCATTCTAGGGGGAAAATCTTCCCACTAATTCAGACTGCTCCCAGAGCAAATCCTCGGGCTTTAATTTGTGATAAAATAAAATATTTTATGAAAATATTTAATAATTAGGCATGAAAATAGTGAAAAAGCTTACAGAAATGTATGGAACTGATCTCATTTACCTAAGAGAGTAATGAGTTTAAATGGTGAATGGCGAATGGCGAATGGCGAAAAGCGAGAACAAAAATATATTCGTCATTCAAAGGGGAAAGTATGAAGGCGAATAGCAAATAAATTTGCTTTCCGTCATTCAAATTTGTTAACAATATGAAAGATGAAAAACAAAGAAATTTGCTATTTGTCATTCGAATGACGAATGACGAATAGCAAATAACAGTCTAACTTCTGATTGCCTTATATTGTGCCATAGTCATTCTCTGGGAAAACAACCACATTCCTGTTAATATCATAAAGGGCTCAATGTGTTTTTAAATGCCATTGGAACTTGTTCAAACACTCCCATGAAGTTGTGTGATGCAAAACCCCTGCCTTTGCTGATGTTGATTTGACATTATGACGTCATTTTGAATTTCATTCAGAATGGTTCTATGGGTCTCATTTTGGTAAAATTTCAATGTATTGCATTCTTTTTCCGTACAAAGGTGTTTCACGAACAAATTTAGAAACAAACGGTTCAGCATGCAATTAGCCAACATTGCAGTTTTCGAAAATTTCACGTTTTCTTTGCAAAGCAATGACTTCTTAAACATTGAGGCCGGAGTCATAATTTGGGCTCTTTTTCACAGAGCAAGTCTCTGATTACAGCACGAGTAATTTGAATTTTACCATGACCATGACTCTGCAATGGTAACCATCTGTATTTTACAGTACCAATAGCTCCACATGTTCTCTGACATTTACTTATGATATGACAAACCATGGGTGTACATGCAAACAGAAACGGTAATAATTAAAACTGGCGTTTCTTTTCCTGTTCAGTATATTTGCCGTTTTGTGAGAGCACTATAATTCAACAAATGTAGAAGCGAACACAGCTCCAAACCCCTGCTTCCAAATATATAGTTTCACATAATTGAAAATAGGCAAGGCACTTCTATCGGAATGACTAACCTGTGTGTAAAGTTGAATGAATATGGAATGTATAGTTGTAGAGATATCTGTTAAGTCATGTTTCCATGGAAACAGCCAAAAATAAAATTCAGAAATAGGTCTAATCCTCAAAAGGCACATCAAGGCACCATGGTTGACATGTCTATGAAGTTTGGTGTAGCTATAATGTACAGTTTGGGAGATAAGTTCTGCACAAAATGACTTCCTCACAGAGTCACTGTTTTGGTCATGTTTCCATGGTAACCTCAAAAAATAAAATTAGAAAATCTGTCTATCCCTCAGAAGGCACAACTAGAGATCATGGCTAACAAAGTAGCAAGTTTGGTGAAGCTAGCATGTATAGATTGAGAAATATGCTCTGCACAAAAGGACTTCCTCATAGAGTCACTGTTTTGGTCATGTTTCCATGATAACCGAAAAAAGTAAAATTTAAAAATCCGTCTAACCCTCAAAAGGAACAACAAGAGATCATGGCTAACATATGTAGCAAATTTGTTGAAGCTAGCATGTATAGTTTGGGAAATATGCTCCGCACAAAATGACTTCTTGACCGAGTTATTGTTTTGGTCATGTTTCCATGGTAACCTCAAAAAATAAAATTAGAAAATCTGTCTATCCCTCAGAAGGCACAACTAGAGATCATGGCTAACAAAGTAGCAAGTTTGGTGAAGCTAGCATGTATAGATTGAGAAATATGCTCTGCACAAAAGGACTTCCTCATAGAGTCACTGTTTTGGTCATGTTTCCATGATAACCGAAAAAAGTAAAATTTAAAAATCGGTCTAACCCTCAAAAGGAACAACAAGAGATCATGGCTAACATATGTAGCAAATTTGGTGAAGCTAGCATGTATAGTTTGGGAAATATGCTCCGCACAAAATGACTTCTTGACCGAGTTACTGTTTTGGTCATGTTTCCATGGAAACCGCAGAAAATAAAATTAGAAAATCTGTCTATCCCTCAGAAGGCACAACTAGAGATCATGGCTAACAAAGTAACAAGTTTGGTGAAGCTAGCAGGTATAGTTTGAGAAATATGCTCTGCACAAAAGGACTTCCTCACAGAGTCACTGTTTTGGTCATGTTTCCATGGAAACCGCTAAAAATAAAATTCAGAAATCTGTCTTACCCTCAAAAGGCACAACTAGAGATCATGGCTAACATGTGAAGCTAGCATGTATTGTTTGGGAAATATGCTCCGCACAAAATGACTTCCTTATAGAGTCACTGTTTTGGTCATGTTTCCATTGAACCCGTAAAAAATAAAATTCAGAATTCGACCTTACCCTCAAAAGGCACAACTAGAGATAATGCCTGACATGTGTAGCAAGTTTGGTGAAGCTAGGATGTATAGTTTGAGAAATATGGTCTGTACAAAGTTTTGTGACGGACGGATGGATGGACGGACAGACAGACAGAATGAACGCTATATAACCCCGCCTTACAGCGCAAGCGGGGATATAATAAAAACAGCGTGCTACAGCGACTCTTAAGATAATTAATACATAACAAGAAAATAAAACATTTTCAGAAGAATAAATATGAAATTAAAGCTAAGAGTGAAATAAAATAGTACGTTTTTGATTAAACGTAATTATTTATACTTACCTGTTGACTAGACCTACTTTGTCTACCTCCTCTCCAGGTATGCTACTTCAATGTTAACACAGACGAAACTTAAAACAGTGGAGTAGGGGATGCGCAAAATCCCTCTCCAAAGGGCGGTAAGTTTACATGGTGTTGTGACGTCACCACCGGAAGTCTCCACTCTCCGAACAGGCCCAAAAAAAGGCAAGACAGACCAAGCGGGGAGGATTGACGGGCCTAGCGCGTAGGTCTAGTCAGGTAAGTATAAATAATTATGTTTAATCAAAAACGTACTATTATTTAAATACCTATCTGTTGACTAGACCTACTATGCCTAGAATCCAACTGCATGGAGGCGGGTCAGTAGATATGTGGTAGAGACGAGACCAGCAACAAGCCCTACGAGTCCTCCACCTTGTGGTGAGGACAAGGCACAGCCCGGGAGACACCATCTCTACCGCTAAGCTGATCGAAGAGACAACCCAGCCACTCAACTTCTGATTAACACACTGCCCCCGACCCCTACGGGGAGGGGGGTTAAAAGCGAAGTTAAAGAAACAAAACAACAGACAAGGAGCAAACAATGCGAACCGAAGTTTATTACAAGGAGCATCGTAAGACACGTGGGAACAAAACTCCTAAGAGGATTGTCCCTTTCTCGGTCTGGTCGGGGGGACCACCTTCGCCTGAGCGAACACCTGTGGACCCAGCCTAGAGATGCCTTCGAGATCTGCTTTGGAGACATCTCGTAAATAACGATTGGCGAAAACCTCTGAGGAACGCCAAAAACACCCCGCCATGACGTCCGAGACCGCAATGTTACAGTGGTAAGCCATCGTGGCTGAGACTGCTCGGATCTCATGCGTGTTGGAACGCGATGGAGGATGCAGGTCAGCTGCCTTGTACGCATCAATGACTGCCGACCTCAGGTACACCCCCAACGCTCACTTGTCTAGCTCTTTGGTGCTCCTCGGCGAGTGAGGCAAGAACAGACGACCCCTGCCACCCCTCAGTCTGCGGGTACGCTGCACGTACACCCTCAACGCCCTAACCGGACACATAGAGAGATCCATCTCTCCCGAGTCAGAACCCAGAGCCGGAATAGAGAAGGTACGGCCAGCCTCATCAGCTATCTTGTTATTGCAGACAAAGTCGGGAGCTAAACCAAGTAAGGCTGACACCCCCTCCCTGACCTCAAAACGTAGAAGGTCCGGATGCAACACATGGATTTCAGAAAACCGAGCTGCGGAGGCCATGGCCACCAGAAAAATGACCTTGATGGTGAGAGGGAGGAGGGGAACGTCGGAGAGCGGTTCATAACTATCGGAGCGAACATGGTTGAGCACAATGGCTAAGTCCCACTCAGGTGGACGAAGCTTAGTCCTACCGTCAACAGAACGGGAGGTTTTAATGAGGCCCTTGAGGACCGACACATCTAAACCTGGCAACCTCTTCCTGAGAACAGAGAGGATAGCAGACATGTTGGTATTGGTTGATGATGCCTTAAGATGCCTAGTGTTGCCTAGGTACACTAAGTACTCCTCCATCTGAGGAACAGAGGCCTCTGCCGGGATGAAATCCCGCTGAGCACAGAAGGAGGCGAAGGCCTGCCACTGAAAATCATAGAGTTTCCTAGTGGTCTTCTTATGAGAGGTAGCTATGGCATTGGCAACGCACCTTGAGTAACCACTGCTCCTTAACCCTCTCTTAATACAAGCCAAGCTTGAAGGCAGAACACCTGAGGGTTCTCGTATAACCTTCAGCTTGGCCTGCTGAGGAGCAGATCTCTCCGTGGCTGAATCGGAACAGGTTCCTGATGACAGAGGCGCCGGAGATGAACGAACAAAATTCGGGCTGGCCACCAGGGGGCGACCAGAAGAAGTCGAAGGACCCGAAGGACCCATCGCTCGCGGGTTTGGTACTGGTGATTGAGGCATGTCGCGAATAGGTCAATCAGGGGGGTGCCAAACTGGAGACATTACCCCCTGAAGACTGCCGGGTTCAGTTTCAACTCCGTCGGGGACGGGGCATCTGGTCGCGACAGCGCATCCGCCAAGATGTTCTTTGCACCTGGAATGTGGACTGCTCGAATGTCCAGGTCCACCTCCTCCACCAGCTTGAAGAGCCGGAGCGCACGCATAGCAGAGACTCGGCCCTGGTGGACCCCTGCTTGTTTATCGACCAAGCAGCTGCTGAACTGTCCGTGTGGACTAGTAGGCACTGGCCTCGCAAGGGGGCCTGCCAGTGTTGAATGGCTAGACGGACTGCGCCCAACTCAAGGACGTCGATGTGTGAGTTCTGCTCTGACAGAGACCAGACTCCCGCCACCTGCTCGTGACCCAAATGCGCCCCCCACCCCTGAGTGGAGGCATCTACGAACAGGTGAGCTGAGGGGGGACAAAGGCAAAGTTGAATCCCGGAGATAACACTCTCGTCCGACCGCCACCATGCTAGGAAGAGATGCAGATGGCGTGACGACAACGAGTCTCCCTGATTGGGGGGTTCAGGAACACCTGTAATGGGCGGAGGAATAACCTCCCCCTGCGGGTCAGGTCCTGAGCTGACGTTAGCAATCCCAACACTCTTTGCCACCGACGTAGGGAGAGTGACGCATCGAGGGCGCAATCCATTAAGTGATCGTAACGAGCCATCCGCTCCCTTGTGACGAACCCTCGGAACAGCTGAGTGTCTAGGATAGCCCCTAAGAACTTCAGACGAGTCGCCGGGACTTCTCTAAGTTCACTAACCACCCTAGGCGACAGAACAGGTCTAATGTGAAACTGAGCTGTGCCTCGAGAACAACGGGAGAACGGTCGTGAGCGAGCCCATCGTCTAAATACATTAGAAACTGAATGTCGCATTGGTGTAAGAATAAGACGATAGGGTGAGTCACTCGTGTGAATAGCCATAGGGCGGACGAAATCCCAAACGGGCGCATGCACCACTGAAAGTGTCTCCCGTCCATTTTTTTAAATTGGTTTTGGGTATGACAAACACTGGGGAGTAAAACCCCGGAGTTAGATGCGGGGTCAGGACCTCCTTCACAGCCCCCTTGAAGATTAAGATCTCCACCTGGTCCAAGGTTAGTTGGAGCCGGTCCCATGACAAGGGACGCTCCCTTGGAGCACAGGTAAGAGGAGGAGACGAGACGAGACGGGAATGCAGAATCCCTGACCCAGAATCTGACAAACCAGAAACTGCACCCAGTTGCTGATGAAGCTTTGAAGCCGGCCCCCCACCAAGCAGAGGTGACCATGAGTCACTTCCTCCGCTTCCCCTTCTGAGGGGTACGACCCCCGGCGCTGGGACGGGGGGACTTGGGAGATTGACCCGTGGATCCAGTGCCACGCCCTCCCCGCCGAAAGTCCGTCTTGGCTTTCTTGGGGGCTGATTGACCTTGGCAATGACCTTGACCCTGACGGTAGTTATTCACCGGGCGTTTGGTCGTAATCTGCCTCTGACTCACCACAAGGCGATCGGTGAGAACTCTCTAAGAACCTCGGGGATACGACCCCCAAAGAGACATTCAGAGTTGGCAGGGGCCTGCTGGAGGAAAGATTTCTGGTCGGGGTTGAGGCCCGAATGACACAAATAGTTATCCCTACGCAGGACTGTAATCACTGAGGATATCGGCGAAGCCAATAGCATAATCTGTGCGAGGTCCGCGGCCATATTGCCGATTGCTTTGGAGAGCACCCAGTCACCCGACCGTGCTTGGCGCAGTTAAGCATCGCCTGACAGGTGAACGCCACGTGATTGACCAACCCTCACGTCATCCAAGTCTGGAGAGGAGTCACGGGTGAGCGACACCACCATGGCACGGCGCGTGGGCGTGTGAGAAGGACGCAAGGAGGCAGCTGACACGGAGGCCTTTAAGGAAGTGGGACGCGAACCCTTTGACACGCAGTCCGCATCTGGGTCACGACCTAGAGTAGCAGCGGGGATGGTACGGTCTTGTAAACCCAGCGGACCCAAACGAGCATCAAGTAAGGAAGTCACTGTCAAGATCACATCAACTGGGTTGAACTGTATGTAGTGTATTGTAGTTTGGTTAGACTGTATTGAGTGTCTGTGTGATAGGGACGGTGTGAGAAGCATGCATGGTATGTGGAAAGCATGCATGGTGTGTGGAAAGCATGCATGGAGGGTATAAAGGTGAAAGTTAGAGGGTGTAAGTTGCAGTCAGAAATTGGTGAAGTTGAAGAGTGGTTGTTGGCCTTTTTCATGGCGTAAGTATGGTTTTGTTTTATAAATGTTCTGCAAAGTGTATTACAATTTTATGCATATAAAATTATTACCATGTTCCTATGAAATCACAGTAACATCTTGAAATTGTTGTATGATATACCAGTATACAGTGTAGTGTTTCGCATTGTTGTAACAATGTGGTAGTATTCAGTTTATATTATCAGCATGAACATTGTCGTGTAAAAGAATAACAAGTGTTTTTCTGAGTAGTACATGTTATGCTATAATAGCTGGAAAGTATAATCATTCGCAGGTAAGGTGGTTGCTGTGTGTTGAGTGATTATGTAATGGTATCAATCATTCTGAGTTGTAATGCTCGTTGTGTGTTGAATGAATATATACCTGTAGTATCATTCTGGGCTATATGCTCGTTGTGTGTTGAATGAATATGTACCTGTAGTATCATTCTGAGCTGTATGCTCGTTGTACGTTGAATGATCATGTATTTGTGTAAATCATTCCGAGTTGTAACACTCGTGTTGTATGATTTTACTGTATTCTGTAATATTGGTATTACATAGTGTCCGGACCTAGACGGGGCCGAATATGGAGCCGGGTGAGAGGGCTTCTACTTGTCTGTGAACCAACGTGGGAAGACATATATACCCCGTGATGATGACGTAGCTCTTACGTCACGTGTCATGTAGACCAACGTGGAGGGTCGTAGGGAGGAAGTAACTAGGACATCACGTGTCCTGTTGCACACTGGACTGTGCCATGTGTGAGGTCACCATGACCTTTGTGAAGGAACGTAAAACGTGGAACTGTATATTGTTTCTGTGAATTGTAAACTTGTAATGAAACGCATGTCGGGTTTGGGTTACTGACTTGTAAATAATGTGATGTATTAAAATGTTGTAGAGTGTTTAATTATCTTTTGACAAGTGTAACGTGTAGAAGGTGTGAGTTTGGTATGTGAGTATGAGTATGAGAAAGTGTGAAGTTTGAGGCGATAGTGTACGTTGAGGTGTTTGAGTGTATGGTAGAATGGGGAATAAGGGGGGAATTTAGGTTATTAATATTTTGATCTTTAAATAAATTTCATTTATTTATACACTGACTTTGTTTTTCATCTCGTATCGTGACAGTCACCATGTCCTTAACGGACGCAAGAAGAAGCTCAGGTTTGAATTCATCAAACTTGGCTTTCTTGCTCTTCTTCTTTTTGCTCTTGGGAGTGGAGGGTTCGCTGACCTTAAGTCTAACAGGCGACATACGCCTGTCCTCCTCCCGAGGCGAAGGGGGAGACAGAGCGCGACGAGTCTGAGTGCGAGAACGCATAGAAAAACAGGGTGAGAGCGAATCTCTCGAACCCCTACCGGATTCGGACAACACCGGCGACTCACGGTCAAACTCATCCGATCGTTCGGTGAGTACTATGTCAACCACCTCCTCTTAAGAGGGGTGCCGAATGGGAGAAATCTCCCGACGTTGACCCGAGTCACCCGACGGAGCTGAACACTTCCTAAATGAAGCCCTATCAGTAACGGACTTACGAATGGCCGAAACATACGCTCGGAAGTCTGAAGACGAGAGAGTGACGCACTCGTTACAACGAAAACCCTTCTCACACAAGTCCTTGCACTTCCAACAAAGCAAATGCGGATCCTTGTTAGCAGACTTCTTACCTCCGCAATGTGTACAAAACGCAGAGTACATAGTGAAGTAAATACGGAGGTAGTGGGGTAACGAGGTGAGTGATAGTCGAGTCACTAACGAGACCGTTGAGTCATTAACAGGTGAGTGACAACGAGCCACTGATGCGTGTAAACTAGACGAGGTGGGTGACATTCAAGTCACTTAAGAGGTGAGTGACAGCCGAACCCCCGACGCGAGTAAGCTGACGAGGTGAGTGACAGTTGAGTGACACTTAAATCACTTAACAGATGAGTGACAGGTGAGTCACTAACGCAAGGGGGGTTACAGTCGGGTCCCTTAACAGGCGAGTGACAGTTGAGTCACTGACGAGTCTAGACGAGTCGAGTCGAAAGTGAAAGCCAACCGAAGCAGACGATGAGCTATCGGAAGACCCACCTGATCTAGAAGACAAAGGGACTGGCTGAGGGCACGACCAAGACCGTGCAAACCAAGCAGTCACCCGACTAAGGCGAGAGAAAACAAAAGACAAGAGTTGCACGTGCAAAGCATGCAGCTACCAGCTAGGTAGAGCACACCTAGCACATGTCAACATGGCCCCTTATTAACTCAACACCTACATAAAACAGGTTGTCTAAAACAACCTGTTAACGACGAACGTAGATAAGACGTTGATACAACATCTTAAATGAATAAGAAGTAGCAGATTAGCAAAGATAGCGAAAAAGCGCTAAAAATACCCAGAGGCAGAGCACCAGATGTCTTGCTCTGCAACTGAGAGGAGAGTGAAGACTTCCAGTGGTGACGTCATGAGACCATGCAGACTTACCGCCCTTTGGAGAGGGATTTTACGCATCCCCTACTCCACTGTTTTAAATTTCATCTGTGTTAACGTTGAAAGAGCATACCTAGAGAGGAGGTAGGCATAGTAGGTCTAGTCAACAGATAGGTATTTAAATAATATGATGTTCCTCAACATGTGCATTTTTTTGGGAAAACTCAATCCACAGTTCATTGATTGGTGAAAGTAAGCCCAAAGTTCAAATTTTGATCTTACCCTTTTTTGACATTCCCAATGCGAGGCATTTGTCGTAGCGGCAATGGGGACATTGATTTCGTCTTGATAAGGTGATATCACAGGTTCCATTGCTTAGACAACTTTTCTTCGGTCTTCCTCGTAGCAATGTCCGCCGGAAAAAACCCTGAAAGACCACACCATGCAAGTGAAAAGGACCTCTTATAAGATTCGAAAGACAGTTAATTACTTTATCATTTTGATTGCTATTTCAACTCAAACTTGTTGTCTCGAACAATATATATATATATATAATATATCATTTTGGGTCACATAAAGATGATTTTTAATGTTGTTTGAACACACCATTTAACTTTTAATCAATGAAAATTCATGCAAACGCCTTTACTTTTTGTCCTTTCTGAATGTTTTGTTGGTTTCCAGAAATGCATTTAAATAGCTCTGTTGTTGTGATATCGTTAAAAGAAGCACAACTTCAATGGGCGACAGAGCCTTCTCAGCCGCAGCTCTATAACTATGAACATGTGAAATCCGCACTAAAGTCTCTTTCAAGAAAGCCTGCAAAACCCATCTTTTCAATCTCAATCCATCTCTCACATGCTTTAACTATTCTTCAACGCCGTTTAGCCATTTTTAGGTCTTCAAGACGAATGTCTGAAGACCTATTGTTCTCATCCGAATGTTTAGGTATTCAAGACGAATGTCTGAAGACCTATCGTTCGTATCCGAATTTGTTTAGGTCTTCAGATTTTGTAGGTTTTTAAGACGAAAGTCTGAAGACCTATTGTTCTTATCCGATTTTTTTCTTCTTATTATTATTTGCACGATTTGGGGATGCGGATTCTGAAGTAACGGCCTGGCAGATTTGCATGAAATGTTCAGGCATTACAGCCTTTAACAAAAACTAGCCCTGGTCATCGACCGATTTTTTTATTTTCGACTTGTTTCGTGAGTTAGCTGCCCTTCAATTTGAAACATCAAACCTCAATAGCTTGAAAACTAATCAAGATCATTTCACAAAACCTTCACCATAATGTGGGCAACAGCATTCCTCATCGACTGATGAATAACGTAAAATCGATCGATTCAGGAATTTCAATTTGGTAATTGAGAAATTATCCTTTGAAAATTGTCATTTTCGTCCTCATGTTCAAAGGGGCATTACTCTGTAGGAAATGAAGATATGTCAAAGATACTTATTGCAATCTCATCCAGATACTTAAGGAAACATTTCTGTTTAACATCTATAACATGTAAAAGTTAACCATTTAACCACAATTTAACCATTGGAACAAAAATATGAAATTCTGTGAATTTGAGCATTTTCGAGAGGTATATCCTTTGGAGAAATATTGATCATGAACCAATGAAGAAAGGAAGACTTTTAATAGCTCATTTTGATGTAGAAAAGTCATTTATTAAGGACTATATTTTTCGAGCACGAATCTGTCGTAGTTTATATGTGACAAGTGATAGACGATTGTCATTTTTCGAAAATTGCCATTTTTAGCATAGTTGAAAGGGTCATAACTGCTTAACTAATTTAAAAAAATTAAAGTTGTATTTACACCGTTAGAAGAAGCACAATTTCAAGAACAACAACGTTTCTGTTGAACCCTTTCATAAAAAAAATGATAGTTAAGCTCCGAACATCGCAAACGCTGTCTAGGGTCCAAATTGAAGCATTTTTGAGTATTTTCTTTAACATTCAGAATAACATAATGCATTACTTATGTATGCAATCTTAATGATGATAACATCTCCTGAAGTGGAAATAAAAGCACCTTAGTATGAAAATATTAACCATTTTGTCTAAATCGTGAGAAAGATCATATAGGGGTCCATTAATATGTGATTTTTCCATTTTCAGAGGGTTACCTTCTTTGGAGAAATTGTGTAAAATAAATATTTAAGATAGAGACATGTTTGATAGCTCATTTTGTGGCAGATAAATTGGTGAATAACCGAGAGTCAAACATGGAGTTCAAGGTCCAGCATAAGTCTTGAAGACCTAAGTATTGACGCGTCAATCCTAGTTTATTTATTGTTTTTGGAAACAGGCGCTATATTAATTCATTATTTGCCAATATGTAGGCACTAGAATAGCTATACCAGTTTTCTGCTGTTAAAGAAGATTTTTTGCTATTTCCAAAAAACTGAATTTTCGCGATCTTGAGGGTAGGCGTCTTAACAAACCTTCTTCGCCAGATCAGCAATACATTCGGACACATATGGAAGCTCATTTTGATGCTGAAAAACTGCTGCTTATATGAATCTTTTAATTCAGCTGTTTATCAATTGTTTCCGGGTTTAATAATTGAACTTTAAAACAAAGGGATGTTCGGCCAGGAACAGAAATTGTTTGATTTGTAATCTATTACATGCAATCTGTTTTAAATTAAATGGTTATTCTAACAAATCCACTACACAACATTATCATTTAAAAGTTGATTATTTGGACACAATTTGAACGGTAACGATACATTTGTTGATTTAGCAAGTTGGGGGCGGGGGATTTTTCTTCAATCAAAAGATACAAACATGATTGATATCCCATTTCAGAGCGAAGATATAAACACAGTAAGCACAATATCTTTTAAGCATGGGTCTAAATCAATTTACACGTGACAATTCAATTGAATATAGTCTTTTTTCCAAAAGTTCAAACATACATAAGTGCGTAACTAAATAATCAATTGAAATACATAATCTATTTCAATTTCAGGAGCAACAACTTTAATTCGAGCCTTTTCACACAAAAAAGTTGATAGCTAAGCTTCAAGCATCGCAAACATCGCCCAGGGGTGCAAAGAAGTTTTGTTAATATCCAGAAGAACGTATTTCCTTAAACTATTCAAGCAATCTAAATAATGATTTCATCTCCTTAAATGGAAATAGTTTCGATATAAAACTTTATTATTAAAATGTTAACGGTTGTTTCTTAAAGACGTCCCAAACACAAATCAAAATAAATGAAAAATATTTGTAAATTGGCATGATGCAAGCTGAATATGTAATTTTTAAGATTGCATGTTGCCTTTTTTTCAGCAAAATGTTTTATTTCTGGTAAAGACTCAATTACTGCAGACTTGTTTTATTTTTCAAAGTAGCTAATTCAAAACTTATGATTATCATTCAGAGCTGTATTGTTTTCTTTCAAAACTGGAATGTTATAAGAAAAGAAAAGTAATTTTTGCAATTTGTATGTTGCCTTTTTACATTAACATTATATACTGATGGTAAAAAATTAAGCAACACAATATATTTTAGATGTTTTGAAACATGAGTTACCATTGTGGTGTTTGTTCAATCTGCACACTGTTGGAATGATACAATTTCAGACAAATGAAGTTCTTACAAGTTTGGAGCTGCAGGAAATCTTTCAACTGAAAAGTGAGTTCATTTATTGATAAGCACACACAATGACATATAGATCGTTTTAAAGCATGGTTTCAGTAAGTCCAAATTGACATGGTGACCCTCAATAATGGGTTTAACTACCTCGACTCGATTTCGTGAGCCCATGACCCCAAATAGGGTCACGACCTTAAAAAACTATTTTCATTTTCTTCTCCAGTACAAAAAGCTCTAAAAAGCTGAAAAGTTGTGTACAGACTCCTTGGCCAAAATGGATTCTAAATTGTAAATGTAATAACCATGTGATCCCAAGTATGATCACAGGGTCACAACACTAAAAATAACCTATTGTAGCAAGCTTTGAACAGTACTCTTGAGATTGTTTGTTCCCTTTACTTCAGACTAAGGGAGGTAATCCACAATATTTGAGAAATGGTTGTTGAGAAAAAGAGAAGTTGAGACTTGAAAATTAAGAATTGAGAGTCTAACAAAAATGTATGAAATATTTATTATTGTAAGGCCATCTTTTTTTAACTTTTCATACTTCATTTAAGCAAATATTGATATGTTATTGTATAAAGCCTGATGAGCTACATAGCCAATGGCTCTATTTTTTATGATGATCTGTTTGTGATTTTATCATCCGAGAACCTGTGTGTGACGAGTGTTTTGGTATCATCATTCCGAGGACCCGTTTTCGACGAGTGTTTTGATATCATCTTTTTTATTTTTACTGATCCCATGCACCTTTGACCATCTTCTCCTCTGAAAATAAATGTATCTAAGAGCTCAAACTTACTATACTTAATAATTGTGAAGCTGAAGCATTGGTGATTAAACGATAGTCAAATGCATTACCGAACTCCTAATACTTTTTTCCCAGTGACCTTTCAAAGTCAGGCAATTCTTGAAAATCGCGAACTTCAGGGGAGATAATTAAAAAACCTACCCATCGAATTGAAAGATTTTTTTCAGGAGAGTAAGACAGGACTATGTATCAATAAGAAAATCGCTCGCAAACAGTAAATTCCGGTCCTAATTAAAGGACTTGAATGTGGCTGATTTATGGCAGGTAGTTATTATTCTTTTTTTCTGATAGCATGTGTGTATAGTTAGAGAATGTAAGAGTAGAAATGTAGAGTAATTCTATCCCATCATTTCAAAGACTTACGTGTGACAGCTTAATGAGAGTTGTTTTGGTTTCATCCTTCCGAGGACTTGTGTGCGACTATATCAAGACTAGTGTTTAGGATCCACCTTTCCGAGGACATGAATGTGCATACTTGGTGAAAAGTGTTTATAGGCCATCTTTCCAAGGATTTGTATGAGTATACATAGACTTTGATTTTTAATCCTTCTTTCCGATGGCATGTGTGTACAGTTTGTGAATGGTAATTCTATTCCTTCATTCCGAGGACTTATGTGTGAAAGCTTAATGACTGGTGTTTTTAAACCATACTTCCGAGGACCTGTGTGTGACCACATCATGAGTGGTGTTCAGAATCCACCTTACCGATAACATGTACGTGCATACTTTGTAAAAAGTGCTCACAGGCCATCTTTCCAAGGATTTGTATGCGTATACATGGAACTTGATTTTGATTCCATCTTTCCGATGACATGTGTGTATAATTTGTGAATGGTTATTCCAACATTCCGAGGACGTTTGTGTGACAGCGTTATAACTGTCTTGAGTCCATCCTTTCGAGGACTTCTGTATGTCTGCTTTGTGTCTGGTGGTTTATTTTTGTACATGATATTTATCATAGATTTGTTTCTAGACAGTTAGTAATGTACTGCGTAATTACAAACTAAGACTTTTCAGAATTTGAAAACGGGATAATTATTTACAAACTTTCGCAATGCCTCATATCTTGGGACAATAAAAAATCCATATTATCAAGGTAACTTTATTTTGTTCGATAATTTAATGTGTGTGAATAAAATAACCCAAGGAACATATAGACGGTATTTCCATTAATATTATGGTTGAATGTAATATTTGCACAGCTACAAAAATTAGTTTTATGTCACAAATATACCCTTCCTGTGTTTTACGACACTGATTTCACAGGTCAACATTGAAATATCACTATATATAATCACCTATGTTATAATGGTATCTAAGTTTAAACCTTATGGTACGCTACATAAATAAATTGTAACAGTAGTGTTGCATTTACAAATAAAGATATGTACAAACTTAGGTCTTCAAGACTTCTGTTTGATCTTGAACTCCATGTTGCACTCTCGATTATGCATCAGTTTCTTCGCTTTAAAACGAGTTGTAAAACATGTCTCTATCTTCAATAGTTTTTTTACAAAAATTCTGCAAAGACAATGACCCTCTGAAAATGGAAAACTCGCTTATTAATGGACCCCTACATGACCTTTCTCACGATTTACACAAAATGGTTAATATTTTCATACTAAGTTGCAACATACAAAATATTGTGCTTTACTTTCCACTTAAATAGATGTAATCATCATTTAGATTGCATACATAATCAATGTGTTATCTTTTTTTCTGAATATGCAAGAAAATACTATAAATTGCTAAAATGTTGACCCCTTGAGAACGTTTGCGATGTTCGGAGCTTCACTATCAACTTTTTGATGAAAGGGTTCGACAGAAAAGTTGTTGTTCTTGAATGTGTGCATCCGGAGCTGTAAATAAAATTTAGATATCTTAATTAGTTAAGCAGATGTGAGCATTTGAACTTTGCTGAAAATGGCGATTTTCGAAAAATGACAATATTCTATGACCAGTCACACATGAACTATGACAGACACAAGATTGAAATTTATTGTCTTTAATACATGAGATCTCTAATTCGAAATTAGCTATCAAACATAAAGGTATCGTCAGTGGTTTACGATCAACAATTCTACAAGGAAAGTAGCCCTCGAAAAGTCTCAAAATCACCAAATTTTACTTTTTTTGGAAGATGTCCAAATTGTGCCGAAACTATCAACTTTTATATGATAATGATATGTTATGAAATTGTTAAACAAGTTATCAAAAAGAGATGGAAGTCAAAAACTTCGGGATGCGTTCATTATTAACAGAGTTATGTCCCTTTGAACATATAGTAGAAAAACGCACTTTTTAAAAATGACCATGTTCAAGGACATATTTTAAATATTCTAAGAAGAAATTTAAAATTCGGTCCACGCAGTCCTCTCAGGAATTTATTTATCTTCAAAATGAGCTATCCCACATAGCTGTATGTATTGCCGTGAATTAGGAGAAGATTTTCAAAGACGTGTACCCTCAAAACCGCGAAAGTTCACAACATTTTCAGTTTTATCGAAATAGCAAAAAATCTATTATTATGGCCGAAAACCGCTACAGGCCTAATCGATGGGGAATGCTGTTGCACACATAGTGGTGAAAGTTTTGTGCAAATATATTGGTTAGTTACCGATATATTAAGGTATAAAATTTTGACTTCAAGGGGAGATAACTCGCGAAAGAAGTCGAAAATCCAAAATCGGGCTTCGTAGTGCACCAACTCAGGTTACAGACTATCATCACTGAACATTTCATGAACATCGGTCGAGCGGTAAAGCAGGAATCGTCGGACAAAAAGGTCAAATAATAATTTTAAAAAAGCAAAAAAAAAACACGAAAATAACAATAGGTCTTCCAGACGTAGTCTTGAAGACCTAATAAACGTTGTACATACCTTTTTATGATTGGGGCAAGTGTTTATGTTATACTTTTGTAAAACAAAAATTTGTAACTTAAAATTGACATGTTATGTCCTATGGGCATGTGGCCTTTTTGACAGAATAAACAGTAGATTAAACTGAGACATAAAACATCATATAACCTTTATTATTTGTATATAGAAACAATTATTCTTCACTAATATCATACAATTATAACAATATCGATGAGAACACTCAACCGATCGTGGTCTTTCCATGCTCCTTCGTGTTCGTTGTTCTTTTGATAGCCAGACGGTGACCACATGTTAGGTAAAAACTGAATATGGCTATACAACAATGAAGGCAGTAGTCTAGCGCCATGCCATTGTAAAACACAAACGTCTTTAATACAGTCTAGGTGATTTTTCAGCAAGACAAAATGAACACAAATATGATACTAAAAGAAGCTAAAATAGATAAAATCACATGGATGAAGTTTTGAGTGGTTATCAAATCTCATAGATTGAATTATATTTTTGAGGTTATTGTGCTAAATGACATGACACTGAGCAAAATTCGTGTATGCCCATATAAGTAAAGAATAAATGTATAAACTGAGCTTAATACTTTGCTAATACATAACTGTATTCATATTGCTTCTTTGTAAATTGTAAATCGACTTACGACAATCATATAAGTAACTATATCTAATAGTTATATGTAACGTTAGTATTAAGATAGTCATTTATTATTTGTAGATATAATTCAATAATTCACAATTTGAAGCTTGTTCTTTTACTTGTTCGTAAGCGACTATTTCAGGTATATGGTTTAAGTATCTACAAGTTGTATACCTCATATGACCTCATGTAACGAACAAATGAAAACAACATATGTAGAATACAGTTAGTTAATAGTTGCACCTATTGATAAATACCCGTAACAGCTTATTGTAAAGTAGAATTGTTTACACACATGGATTATACCTTTAAATAGATTCCAGCTGGGTAGTAACTACCAATACATCATACGAAAAATACATTCCAAGTTCATGGAACCTTACCTAAAATATATAGCGGTAATGTTTACAAACATTAAATCAAGTGAGATAATTCCTGCCCCTAGAGTGTTACTGAGTAGTGCAATTTTGGATATGTAAGTAGCGCTTCAGTAGGTATTACCGAAACAACCTCACTGGGAATATTACACAATATACTAAACGAAAGTTATTCAATCGTATCTTTATATCTGGCAATTTTCCTTAACAATGGTCGAAGACTATAATATTCCCCTTACACAAAAAAGGTAATATTAATGGTGTTAATAACTACAAAGGTGTTTCTCTTTGAGATATACTAGGGAAAGCGTTTACTTCTCAATAGTCGTTTGAAACATGTTATTGATGAATGTGATAAGTATCCAGAATCACAGTGTGGTTACCGGAAGTGTTACTCAACAGACGATAATATGTTTACCTTACAAAATCTTATCCAGAAATATTTATCTAAATCCAAAGGTCGTTTTTATTGTTTATTTGTTGATTTTTTTTATTCCATATACAGATATTTACTGTGGCATGTTATTGTATCAAATAGAATCCATGGTTATATGTTGGACATTATCATGGATATCTACTCTAACACTGAAGTCTGTGTAAAATGATCACAAAACACTACTTCAGAATATTTTGAAAGTTTCGGTGGTGTGAGACAAGGTTGTATTTTAACCCTTTGTTATTTACACTGTTTATTAACCAAATACATACAGTTATGGAGCATTGTTGTCGATTCGGATTTTGTAGAACTATTTCTGCTGTTAAATACCGACGATGTATGCTTGTATTCAGATTCTGTTAAATAACTTTACAAAATAGAATTGTCCGTATGTCGGGTAATTTTAATAAGGCCGAAATTCTTGTCTTTCGAAACGGAAGGGAATTAAGATTTTGCGAATATTGGTACATGGACAGTATTAAATGTATCACAATATTACAATTATCTTGGTTTAACATTTTCAAGTAGATTATCCTGGTTTAAATGTGCACAAAACTTAGTGATGAAAGTGAATAAATAGAGCAATAGCATCAATCAAAATATTGTCTTCAAAATTGAAAAAAATATATTTCCATATGTATTATGTAAGATGTTCGATGGCCAGCTGAAACCTGTAGTCATAATGTTTGGTTCAAAAATTTGCGAATTCACAAATGGGAAACTTTTGAAGGATTCCATGTTCAATTTTGTAAATATGTTCTTTGTGTGAGTTATAAGTGTTCAAATGTTGCAGTGCGTGCTGAATGTGGAAGAAAATATGTACATATTGACACCCTTCAAAGAGTAATTAAATGTTGGTTTAATATGTTAGATTCACAAGAAACGAGGTATCCGAAACGGTATTAAAAATGATGTATAAGCTATAGACACATGGGCTATGGATGTTAGGAATATATTGTTCATGTACGGATTTAGTTTTGTATGGGAAGCCCAGGGTGTCGGCTTCTAAAGTGATTTTCTACATAAGTTTGTATTAATAAGTAAAGATTGTTATGTACAAAGCATATTTGCAGATATTAATCCTTAGACTTATATATTCTAACATCAAACACACTTCACTTTCTGCAGGTCCAGTTCGAATCCAAGTGTCCATTTTTAACATGGGACAAATTTGAAAAATTTCAAAGTGCACTTTGAGACCTGAATTCTGCTTTAAAAAAATGCGAACAAAACCCGCGAACAAAAATGTAAATCATGGCCAATCCGTAAGTCACCTGGTTTAGCTGCCATATTGATTTTAGACACATATTAAAATTGTCCGACCCAATGTACCTTTGACGATCTTCTTCTCTGAAATTACTTACATCTAAGGACTAACACTTGCATATTTGTGCAGCTAAAACATTTGTGAACAGATAGACCTTCGATTTTGTACCAATTTTTCAATATTTGTTTCACAGTGCCCACTTGCAATCTGGTGAATATTCAAAGAGCACAAACTTCCAGGGGAGATAATGCGAAAACCTAGCCACCTAATTTAACGATTTTTTCAGGAGAGTAAGGCTAAAATAGGGTTTTTATGAATCATTTCAGGTCACAATGAGAAAACAAACTAAACATGTACTAACATTTAGCGATCTTGAGTGTGTTTGAAAATCTTCTTCTCACTAACGGCAATACGCACAGACAAGTAAATGTATGAGAGCTCAATTCAAAGCTAAATGAATGGTTAACAAACTGACGAGCTAAACTTTTCAATTAAGTCCTATGACTCAATTTATCTGCCTTTGAATATGGTCCTTTTTAATTGTTCGTTTTTTTGGCTTCATGTTTAAAGTGACATAACTGTGTTTCTCATTATGTGCTCAACACTTCCATTTAAGATTATGATCATATAGAAGTTAATAGTTCGGCCGCAATTTGGGCTTTTATTCAGGGGTCTAAATATATGCAGTTTTGAACATTGATATTTAGGTCTCAATAATCCTAGATACATGCTAAAGACTTGCAACTTTCTTTAAAAGATGCACAATACTAATGCTACAATATCATAGTTGAAATTATTGATGGAGAAGTCGCTGCCACATTCTGATGTCAGTGTCTCACCATCCTTAGGCTGCGTGGACGTCTACAACAGACTGGATCGACTCGAGACCGAGCTAGAAGCGGCAGGCTGCCAGTGCCAACCCCAAATGAAGACCGGTACCTGCTTCAACTGCATCTCAGGAACCGCTTGCAAGCCGCAACAACGACAGCTTCTACTGCACTTGGATACTGAATCAGTCCCCAGACGATGAGAAGAAGGCTCCAACAACTTGGACTGAGGTCATACCAGCCGATGCGAGCAATTCTGTTGACGCGCTGACATTGACAATTCAGGGCAGCTCTATATGATGACTGGTATCTATCTAATAAATCTGAGGCATTTAGGTGATCAATGAGCTGAATTGTAACAACCTTCTCGATTATCGTTGATAGAAAACACAAGTTTGATACATTTGAGAAAACTTCAGGGTGGAATTTATTTGGAAAAACACCAGAGGAATGACGCAGATTCACTATTCTAGTGATGGCGTTGCCGCGTAACCCACCCCAGACCATGACGCTGCCTCCACCGAAAGGGATAACTTCCTGTATGCAACAGCGTGCCTCCCTCTCACCCCGGCGATGGTAGACCCTCCTTCTCCCGTCTGCTACGTGCATCTGGAACCGACTTTCGTCGGAAATTACACTCTCTGCCAACGTCAAACATTTCTGGCCCAAGGGACCCTGTTTTTTCGATGTCTACTTTAAGAAATGGGAGGAATAGGGAATAGTTTTTCTCTGTCATATTTCAAAAGAACATAGAAATATTGCCTCCTTAGGGCATCTGAAAGAACAGTTTAACATTGATATAAACTTCCTTGAATTTTTGGGTATAAAAAACGCAGTAGCTGACTCCTTGAAGAAAAACAAATAACTGCCAAGATGCTGGAAAAAGACAACTATATACTATTTTCCCTTTGAACATAGGTGTGATGAGTATGGGTAAGAAAAGTATATATTATATTCAAATACTGTGTAACTTTGTCTTTGCTAGAACATCAGATCCGCTGAAATGGGAAGAGAGATTGGGACGAGAACTTACACAGATTGAATGGGAAAATATTAATTTAAGACCGGTACCTGCTTCAACTGCATCTCAGGAACCGCTTGCAAGCCGCCACAACGACAGCTTCTACTGTACTTGGACACTGAATCAGTCCCAAGACGGTGAGAAGAAGGCTCCAACAACTTGAACTGAGGTCATACCGGCCTATGCGAGCAATTCTGTTGACGCACCGACATCGACAAAACAGGGTAGCTCTATATGCGGACTGGTCTCTATCTAATAAATCTGAGGCATTTAGGTGATCAATGAGCTGATTGTAACAACCTTCTCGATTTTCGTTGATAGAAAACACAAGTTTGATACATTTGAGGAAACTTCAGGGTGGAATTTATTTGGAAAAACACCAGAGGAATGACGCAGATTCACTATTCTAGTGATGGCGTTGTAAGAATTGGATGACCTCTGACTGACATTTCTGGCCCAAGCGACCCTGTTTTTTCGATGTCTACTTTAAGAAATTGGAGGAAAAGGGAATAGTTTTCCTCTGTCACATTCCAAAAGAAGATAGATATATTGCCTTCTCAGGGCATCTTAAAGAACAGTTTAACATTGATATAAACTTCCCTGAATTTTTGGGTATAAAAAACGCAGTAGCTGACTACTTGAAAAAAAACAAATAACTGCCAAGATGCTGGAAAAATACAACTATATCCTATTCTCCCTTTTAACATAGGTGTGATGAGTATGGGTAAGAAAAGTATATATTATATTCAAATAACTTTGTCTTTGCTAGAATATCAGATCCGCTGAAATGGGAAGAGAGATTGGGACGAGAACTTACACAGATTGAATTGGAAATATAAATTTAATGCCCAATAGATGAACACAAAGTGTGAATTTTTGTGAAATATTTTCAATGCAAGGTTACTCATAATATGCCAACAACGAATAAGTATCTGTACAAGATTGGTTTGATTGATTCACCACCATGTACATTCTGTAAACAGACGCAAGAACCTGAACAGTATTTACTGTTTGGATGTAACATTGTATATGGAGTGTGGAGAGAGTTGGCGTCAACGGACTAAGGACTCCTGAAAACCTTCTTGTTTAAAATATATTGATCTCTTCTTTTCTGCTGTACTGTTGTGATCACACTTTTATGAATTTATGTTGTAGCGGATTTAGCATGTGCTGTGTAATGCGCATTATAAGTAGCCTCATTATTATTATTATAACTTACCTTGCATGCTTCGCATGTGTTGACCCCATAATGGAAACCGGAAGCGTCCCCCTTGCAAACGTGACATGGCGGAAGTTTGTGCTTGTCTAATTTGCTTTGACCCAGAACGACGGTGTTGTCACACTTATCTCCTTTCATCATGGCATCTGTGACAGAGACAACTGTCACTTTTCAATCGGATATAATTATATACATATAGATCATCAAATGACAAGTTTCACAAATTAAACGATTTGAGGGCACTGTCACACTTTAGCGTATAATAAGTGTGTATGAATTGAGCAATGCAAACAATCCAAGATGGCGACAGAAACCCTCTAAGGAGAGATTGGACTCAAAAATCGAACTCGCTTACGGTAACATTTTGCGACAACAATGTATAATTGTAAATAAGTCTCAAGTATGTGCATTACGTCTTTAGGAGTAGAGTCTTATCAGTACACTAACGAAAATTGGTTAAATTTCCCGTAACGCCTTTTTAACGGTCATTTTTCAACATGACGCATGACGTAATCATCACCTATATTCTCGGTAAATATGTTACTCTGTGTATTATTCTAATTACATACATTTTTCATGCTAGTGATGTCTTGTATGGTTAAATGATATTTGTTCTTCAAATATACACTCTTTAGATTGATAGTGTATCTAATAATACTTACATACTCAAAGTTACAGTCAATTGATGTAAACTGCTCTGACGTCAGGTGTTTATGTTTATGTTAAGTTAAGAAATGACGTTAAAGGAGAAAAACGTTTGGTGACCTATTATATTTTGTGAATCTTTATCGTAGTATGTTGCCAGTTCACTCAATCACACATCGATATTGTCTTTCAATGGATTACCGGCGTTGTATTGCAGATTGCTGCGAAAACTAGGGGGTACATCCCTATGCTCGAACTGTGGATGTTTACCTCTGCATCCAGGCACGATGCACACATGAGAGAACTTGCAGTTTGGGAATTTACATCCTGAAGGATGTTGGTAATTATACCCCCGCTACGAAGTAAACGAGGGTATATAGCGGTCATTCCGTCCGTCCGTTCAATTTTCTCAAAAACCTTCAAAGGTACATCAACCAAACTGTGTACAGTTGTTAACCATGTTCTTCCGATTGCGCACAGACATTTTTCAATTTTCTGAGATTTAATTTGTTTGTCGTTTCAATGGAAACGTCACTTTTTGGACTTAGTTTTATTGTGTTCAATCGGGACAAATTTCCCGGAAACTGTTGAAATGAGGCAAATGAACTTTTGGTTGTGAGTACTCATGACCATACTCTTTATCGAGTTCGAAAACCACTTCCGAAATATTATTTTTTACGGAGTTATGACCCTTGAATCCGAAATTGAACTTAGTATCAAAAGAACTGCGATGCTCCAATGGGGACAAGTTTTCCCGGAAACTATTACATCTAGGTGAATGAAATTTAACATGGCGGTAGTCCAGATGATACTCTTCATCGAGTTGAAAATCCATTTCCGAAATATTATTTTTACAGAGTTATGGCCCTTGAATCCGAAATTGAACTTTGTACCAAAAGAGCTGTGATGCTCCAATCGGGACAAGTTTTCTCAGCAACTATTACATCTAGCTGAATGAAATTTAACATGTAGGTAGTCCAGATGATACTCTTTATCGAGTTCAAAATCCATTTCCGAAATATCATTGTTTACAGAGTTATGGCCCTTGAATCCGTAATTGAACTTTGTATAAATTACCGGTGTGATGCTATAATGGGAAACATTAAGTTACCTGAAAAATATTACATCTGGGTGAATGAAATTTTGTAATAACAAAGCCAGTTCCAAAACTTATTTTGGACAATGATGCTTGAAGCTGTTTTTTAAACATAGTACCCTTCAAAACCTATTTTCATCTTCTCCTCCAGTTCCAAAAGGTCTAGAAAGCTGAAAAGTTGTGTGCAGACTCCTTGGGTAATGGGGATTCTATATTGTAGATTTCGTGACCCCTTGATCCAAAATGGGGTCACAGGGGTCACAACCTTAAAAACCTATGTTCATCTTCTTCTCAAGTTCCAAAAGGTCTAGAGAACTGAAAAGTTGTGTGCAGACTCCTTGGGTAATGGGGATTCTAAATTGTAGATTTCGTGACCCCTTGATCCCAAATGAGGTCACAGGGGTCACAACCTTAAAAACCTATTTTCATCTTCTTCTCAAGTTCCAAAAGGTCTAGAGAGCTGAAAAGTTGCGTGCAGACTCCTTGGCTCATGGGGATTCTAAATTGTAGATTTCGTGACCCCTTGATCCCAAATGGGGTCACAGGGGTCACAACCTATACATAAATAACATTGTAGCAAGCTTTGAACAGTTTTCTTGAGATTTTATGTACTCTTCATTTCAGACTAAGGGAGGTAATCCCAAATATGTGAGTTCTAACTTTGAGAAATGGTTCTTGAGAAAGAAGAATTAAGAATAGAGGATCTAACAAATATTGTTTGTCATATTTATTTTGTAGGCCAATAACTTTTATCATATTTCATATGTAAAAAAAAAAATATTAATATGTTATCATATAATGAGCCAATGGCTCTATTTGTTCTTGTTTATGCAAAATGGTTTACCATCTTCGTCCATCTGTTTGGGGTTGTGTGGTCGGGGATGCCTCCTACTTGGCGGTTCAGGCATCTGGTACTGGCCTGATTCAGGCATCCGGTACTGGCCCTGTACCAACTTGCACACTTGCGTGGTACTGGGCTAGTACTGGGCCAGTATCACGCCATTACTAAAACAATACCATTCCCTGTACTGGCCCAATTCAGGTTAGCCTTCACCGTTCTGATACATTAAATATATTGTGTACACCGTAAATTGTCAATATCCAAATTAACTGATAAATGAAGGTTGAATTAGCTATTATCATTGTCACTTTCATTTTCTAAATTGTTACTTTCCTTAAAGTAAACAATATTAATCCTATCAGTTTGTAATCTTCCAGCTTTTTTATTGTGAATTGGTATCTTTATAATGAAACTTAAATTTATTTGTTTTTACATTATGTCAATATTGTCAAATATGTAGTCAAATATTTATTTTAAAACAAGCCAGAATTTATGTTTAACAAGTAAGCCTACGTACAAAGACAATGATAAAACAGCAACTTGTGATTATGTTCATACTTAGATTTCCTATTGATATTAATACATACTACAACAATTGGTAATGTAAAACACACCAGAGATAGATAGTAATATAGAATGTATCAACGTTTTATAAATACATAAATACAAGTTAACTCATGACTTGAACTCGCATTCAAAGGATACCAAATCGTTGCCTTTTCCTCTTGTCTCTCTAAAGCAGACGACAATTTGAAATACTACCCATAATTAGAAGGAAGTGTCATACCTGAATTGGGCCAATACTGGGCCAGTACCGGGCCAGTATATAAACCTAATATAATCTGTAAATGGCCTGTACCGGCCCTGTTCCGGCCCAGTACTGGCTTTTTTTTTAAAATATCCCATAATGCATTTATACAGGAAATGATATGCCTTAACTGGGCCAGTACAGGGCCAGTACCGTGCTTCAGTACCGTATTGCCAGCACTGGGCCAGTACAATTTTACCTTAACTGGGCCAATTCAGTTAAAACGATTCTGGGCCAGTACTGGTTCTTTACCGTTAGCCATTATGCCTTTATCAACTTTACCAGTCAGTACCAAGACAGTACTGGCCCAGTGCAGTCATGTTTGCTGGGCACACTGTTTACATCGATGGGCGTCATTAAGAAGCATGAATGACGGTGTTGTATAAAATATGGCGAAATCACCTGTCTGTCAGGTACACTTTCACACCATCAATGCCTAATTTACCATCATCTACCAATTTTGATAAAATCCGTGCATTACCGGATTTCCATTGAGCTAACGTGATACTCCCGGTGATGACTTGAATCGTGATCTCATGAAAACCTATGTGTCCCCTTCACCAAAAATGTGTGTGTCTTCATTATGGTTTGATGATTTGGGCTTAGTGACAAAATCGGGGATTAAATGTGGTGTCTCCCCTCTGGATCTTGGTTCCTCTTGTTGATCTTCATCTTTGAGATAATCTTTCAAGTGGATATCGGACAATGATTTTAATAGATCGTTCAGATCAGTATCATTTGCCAAATTTTATTTGTGACGCCTTGTACATGTGTCTGTCTCGACCTGTCTGTTTTCAAAAGTTTCACGGCCTGGATAAGTGCATTTCTCTGTCCTAACGGCAATTTTAGTTCCTGAATATCACTAACCCTAACAAAAGTCTCAACGACCTTGATGTCATGATTTCTAAACCTTCAAGAATGTTTAACGCACAATGGGATAATTTATTTGTTGCTGCCCAGTTTTCTATTCTGAATACCTCCTTCGTACTTGTATGTGCCATCATTCAAAAGATTACTGCACTTCTCAAATATTTAATTGTTTAAAACTACACAACAATTTGAGATAATGCAAACTGCTGAACTCATCAATGTCACTCACGCCCCTTACATCATGGTTTAGCTTACGCACTATGACAGCTGGAGTCGTCTCCCTTTAACCACCTTATTAGAACCGCAGATTTGATCTGAACAGTTTACCGCACCCCCTATTACAATTAACCTCACTTACCTTTATGACATTTTACCGCGTTTTTATTACAATTTACCTCAGTATTACATTTTACCGCGTATATTACAACTTACACGTCGTAACATGCGGACAAGTATTAACTGTACAGATTGTGTCAAGATTCATGTACTGTTTTACTGTGATATTTACAATGATATTATAGAAAACGTATTTAAGTAGTTATGTTCCAAGGACGCCCATTTTTATACTGTAACAAATCAAGAACATATATAATTATGCCTGTCTGTTGACACTATCTGTTATCTCGACAAAAACTGCTTTTATATAGTGTGAAATGAAAAGAATTAAGAAGCTTAAATCACGCTAGTGATACAAGTTGTCCAGTGGATACATCAGTTTTATACATTCATGTTAGCACATTCACACACACTGAAGATAAAACGAAGAACGATTTTAAATTTGCCGAAGATGAACCTGCCCTTTCTTTTTACATATCTATTTTGAAAGTTTCTCAAATTTGCCATTTATTATCAAAGATATATAGGACTATGAAATACACATTTTTAGAATTCGTTTTTTTTTTTTTAAATAACAGGTTCATTATAACTTTTATCAAAAATTGAAAGAAAATTTGAGGATCACGGAACGATTTAAGGAGTTATCGGTATTAATAATTATACTGCCGTCAGCAGTTTACACTATTTAATTTGAACCAATTTGGTCTTCCTTAATAAAGCACGCGTTTTCAATGAATAAACTCGGAATTCTTTCAGGTACATTTATATTTTGAAAATCAATTACTCTTTTATGCTAAAAATGCAATATGATGTGCGCAGTTGAATGAACAAAATAATTATAGAAATAATAATAGGGGCTCACCGAACGTTTTTCATCACATTAACATCATTTTTCAATTTACCTTCTACATAAACGTAAAAGCCCGACGTCGAGGCAATTTTGATCAATGTAAGTGTAAGAGACCTATCGTGTAATTGTTATTTAATAAACTATCAATCTAAGAGCGCATATTTTAAGAATAAATACCAGTTAATCACACAAGGCAATATAAATTCATCACTAGCTTGAGATATGTATGTCGTTGGAATAATACACAGAGTAATATATTTACCGTGAAGATAAGTGACATTAATGGCATGCGGCATGTCGTAAAATTACCGTTAAAAGGCGTTACTTTGTAATCGCAAAATATTAACGCAAGTGAGTTCGATTTCTGGGTCCCATCTCTCCTTAAAGTTTATACTATATAGTGTTACGTTCCAAGGTAAAACGTCTATTTACATGACGTCGTGTGCATAGAAAAAGGTTTTCCATATTGACACAAAATGGTGTAACTTATGGAGAGACAATTTTGCCGAACTCTTCAGTGTGTGAAGTAAATTTGTAGATCTGAAGCGAAATTGAGCGTTCAGACCATTCCATCATGGTGTTATATTTTAAACTCTACTCTGAGTATTTAGGTATCGGTGTAGTAATCAAAGTATGACCGAGGTATTTAATTCCACGACGGGCGTCCGACAAGGTTGCATTTTATCTCCTATTCTATTCATTTTATACATTGATGAACTTGTAAAGGATATCGTGAACAGCAATTATAGTGGTGCATTTAACGACGAACCGTCGATGCACTCTCAATTCTCTTATTTGCTGATGATGTTGCAATATTTGGAGACAGTGTTATTAATCTACAAACGAAAATCGATATCCTGAAAGTGTATTGTAAGAAATGGGGACTTTCTTTAAATACTAATAAGACTAAGGTCGTGGTGTTCAAAAAAGGGGGTAAAGTGTCTCAAAATGAAAAATTGTATATTGGTAAGGATAAACTGGAAACTGTGTCTTACTATACGTATCTTGGTTTAACTTTATCATGTCGAGAAAGCTCTGTTTCCAATTAAGAAATTCATCTATACCTATAAATCAATAATTCCAGACATAGCTTTTAAAATATTTGATGGAAAAATCCAACCTATGGTTTTGTACGGTCTGGGGAACATTGTACCGTAATAATATAGAAAAAGTGCATTCTAACTTTTGCAAATAGTTGGTTGCCGCTCACCCACACAAGCTATTTTAGCTGAATGTGGACGATATCCACTGCACGTTAACTATTAGACACGAGTTATATCGTATTGGATTCAGTTGCTCAGACAACCCGATTCCCGTAATTCAATAGATGTTATCATGTGCTAAAACGTGTCCATATTGTCCAAATAAGTTAGTAAATGAGTTCCATGTATTACTAGAATGTCCATCATATACTGATTTACGAATCAAATACCTACCAAGTTATTATAACCACAACCCTAATTTACATAAATTCATAACTCTCTTGAATTCAAATTCAGCAAACGTCTTATTATGTTTAACCCTGTATTGTTCAAAAGTAATATTTTCACGTACAGTTAAAATGTAAGCAATGTCAATTAAGGTGCTCCGGATTTTATTTATCTTACTATGAATGTCAATGTGTACTGTTGGCCTTATGGCCATTTATACAAATAAAATCATCTGTGTGTCTGTCATATGTCTATCTGTCATCTAATATCATGCTGAAGCCACTCAAACAAGTAATGCTAATGACATCTATGTTGAAACATTGCCGATACAGTATAGATTTGTATATACACTGTATCTAGTCTTCATCATATACTCCATTCAAAAACGTCAAATACAGTAACTTATACACAACTATACAAGTTTGAGTCCAGCAGTTAGCAATTGTTTGCAGCAGTCACGGAACGGGATGTTTGGTGTCATTGTCCATACCATCAACAGTGTGGTGTCGTCTGTAATTAGCCGTGAGTGACTGGATAATCCCAGTTAATTAGTTAAAACAAAAGCCATGCATTGGCAAATGATATAAGGACTATGGCGTTATAGTTGGTAGTTTAAATATCAAAACAATTCGAAACTTGGGAATCGACCCTTGCAGTCGGTAGATGATATATCATTACCCTTCACAATCTGGTAATCGACCCGTTGTAATCGGTAGATAATATTATGCCATAACATTCACAATCTAGGAATCGACCCCTGTCGTCGGTAGATAGGATAGAGAAACGAGTTGAAAGCTCCTCACAATCTAGGAAACGACCCCTTTAGGCTCCAAATGAAACATCGTAACCCTTCACAATCTAGGAATCGACCCATATAGTCTGTAAATGAAACATCGTAATCCTTCACAATCGAGGAATCATCCCAAACGTGTTAGATAAGGAGGAGCAAAGACTTGAAAGCTCCTCGCTATCTAGGAATCGACCTCGATAGTCCTTAGCTGAAACACCATAACCCTTCAAAATCTAGGAGTCGTTAGATAAGATAGAGAAACGAGATGGAAGTTCCTCACAATCTATGAATCGACCACTTTAATATGTAGATAAGATAGAAAAACTATTTGAAAACCCTTCACAATCTACTCGTACAGTCTGTTAGATAGCCTCACAGACAAATTCCTAGATTGTGGTCATTCTCAGATTGTTAGGGCCGACGATCTGCAGATTGTTTAAACAATCTAGGAATGGTGAAACATTCCTAGATTGTGAGCTCACAATCTGCATTTTGTTGGAACAATCTGCAGATTGTGATATACCCTAGATGGTTTGTAACATAAGGACCGCTATAAAAGTTGGGGGAGCAATATTTAGAATTTCGGATCAAACTGTTCATATATGGACCAACATGTTTGGCGAATAATAACAGTTTTATTTGGAATATTTGATTTACAGTCTGTTAATGTATTTACTAATTTGGGGGGACCGACCTTGATATTCCCTTGTTACATCATCTATACTAAATATAATGGATAAATGTATCCCGAATAAGACCGTAACAATTAGAACAAATGATCCTGCATGGATGAATAATGAAATCCGATCCATGATAAGAAAGCGTAACCGTATACATAAGAAAGCTAACAAACGAAACTTTCCAAATGACTGGTGTAAGTTCAGAGAACTCCGTTAATACTACTCATGATTCGAATGATTCTGGAAAGTCGTCATTTCAACATAACAACAAGTTTATGACACTCCTCAAGATATTGCAAATGCACTTAATACGTTCTTCTCAGAACAGTCTAAAGTTGATGACCCAAACGCCGATCTGCCTGATGTTGAACCCATAGAAAACGATGAAATTATGTCAATAGTCACGATAAGTGATGGTGATGTTCGCGATATTCTAATGAGTCTAGATACTTCGAAAGTCACGGGGCCTGATGGAATTGGAAATAAAATACTGAAATTTACCGCATATTCTTTAACTCCTTTGTTAACCAGACTGTTTAATTTTTCACTCCGGAATAAAACATTCCCTTTATCTTGGAAACTAGCCTCCGTTATAATCCGCTCTATAAGAAGGGTGATGAACACGACTGTTCTAATTATAGGCATGTTGCGTTAACGAGCTGTGTCGCTAAAGTTTTTGAAAAATGCGTCTTCAAATATGTCTTTAACTTCTTTAGGGACAACAATATACTATCAAATTTGCTATCTGGTTTAATGCCTGGAGATTCCACTGTAAATCAGTTAACATATCTCTATAATTTCATATCCAGCGCAGTGGACCAAAGAAAGGAAATTAGAGCCGTATTTTGTTATATAAGCAAAGCTTTGATAGAGTTTGGCATAGGGGCATCATTCACAAACTTCATGCTTTCGGCATACGGAGAGAACTTTTGGAATGTTAGATAGTAGAAAGCAGAAAGTTGCAATAAATGGATACAGTTTAGATTTTAGTTCTGTAGAAGCTGGCGTACCCCAAGGGTCAGTCCCGGTCCGCTTTTGTTCATTATCTATATTAATGACATTGTAGATGGTATTGATAGTAACATTCGTCTATTTGCCGATGATACATCAATATATGTTATAATAGATGATCATATTAAAGCAGCTTCTACCATAAATAATGATTTGGCAAAAATTTCAGACTGGGCCAGAAAGTGGCTAGTTAGTTTCAATCCTAGTAAGACTGAGAGTATGACATTTAGTCGAAAAACGAAAGACTACGTCAGACCGAACTTAATAATTGGTGGGGAAAGTATCAAAGAAGTTGAACACCATAAACATTTAGGCTTAACACTTCAAAGCGATTGTTCTTGGAAAGTACATACTAATGACATGATAAAGAACATTAGCCCAAGGTTAAATTGTCTGAGAAGTTTAAAATATCGTCTATCTCGTAAAACATTGAATACTTTATATACATATTTTGTCCTACCACTTTTTGACTACTGCTGTCATGTATGGGATAACTGTACGATAGAATAGACAAATATATTGGAAAATCTTCACTTGGATGTATTAAGAACTATATGCGGTGCAGTTCGAAGCACAAGTCAGGAAAAGTTATACATCGAAACAAACTATTGCACCTTTGAAAATAGAAGATATCGCTTTAAACTCACTACTTTCTATCAAATGTATCATCATATGGCTCCTGATTATTTAAATGACTTGGTACCAGGTAGAGTATTGGAACAAAGTAACTACAATCTCAGAAACAGTTCTTCCATTCAAGAAATTAATTGTAGAAAACAGAGATATTCTCAATCATTTTTACCAAGTGCTATAACTGCATGGAACTCCTTGCCTGTCGCGGTTACAAACGCGGCATCTCTTAATCATTTTAAAACTATGATTAAACCAGAACAAACGCCTAGTAACTTCGACTTAAACTTCGGAAGTAAATTCTGTCAAATTATCCATCGTCGTCTCAAGCTCGGCTGTAGTGATCTAAACTCCGACCGATACAATCGACACATATCAGAAACTCGTTAGTGCTCATGTGCTCACTATAGCGAAGACGTAGTACACTACCTTTTCACATGTCGGATTTATCAAAACTTAAGAATAAAAATGTATGTTTATGCTCGTGGATATGATGTTCAAACTACGTTTTATGGAAATGGCCTATTGGATAATTCAACAAATAAAGAAATTGTTAACTCGTTACACCAGTTCATTTCTAAAAGTAACCGTTTCCTATAATTGTTGTTACAGACAAATAGTATGTATAATATATGTTTCATAACTGAATAACAGCTGTAGCAACCGTCATTACCAGGCATACCAAACAACACAAGAGAAAATTTTCTTTTTATACTTGGAAAATAATTGTAAAGGCTTTTTCTTGTTTTAAGTCTACCTTATTTCATTGACTTGCTTCTGCGTCCAGCTTTTGCTTTCATTGTACTGGAGCGGCGTTGAAATAAGCCTATGGCTTGTTCGCCAATCCAGATTTCTTTTTGGAAATAAAAAATGTTTAAAGTATATTCCGTTTTCTTTTTAAACTTTTCAAAATGTGATTATCTCTGTACAGTGGATAGGAGGCTAATGAAGGCGAATTTCAAATATTAGGATTAATGTATCATACCTCTCTAGTGGATTTAAGGGAGAAGACAGGATGCTGATAATCCTATGACGTCACAAAGTTGATAACCAGAAAATGCTGTGATCCCATAACGCTCATGACATTATTTTCAAAGGAGTAACAATGAGCAAAAAGGGCATCAATGCATCAACAATAACTACTAGAATCAGTAAAAAAAATATCCTAATGAAACCTATACAATGTAACTATTCAACATTTATCAACAATAATTTCAAACACAACATCAACAGTGATAAATGCCTGCAAACATTTGATAAAATCGACAAAGATGTATACATGAATAAATAATCAAAGTAAAGACCTACCAAAATCATGAGATGTGAGAAAATCATCTACGAAATTTTCCTTTGTCAATGTTTATGAAGTTCATCACGGTATTTATATAGGATAGTACAAGCTTAATGCGTATCCACGCTGTCTCATCTCTCATATAATTAAGAAATATGCAAAGCAGAATGATGTAATTTGACTTTTGCCGTTGGCAGATTTTATAAGGTTCTCCCAACTGTCAAGCATATTCATGCAAAATCACGCTCTTACGACCACACGGCAAAATCTCACGCATTTTCAAAAATATGTATACATTAGTTGTAATTCAACGTTAATTTACTACGACTAGCATTCGGATCGTCCATGGCGAGTTGTTATAAGTCAAGAACGATCTATTCCGAATGTCGAGTCCCTCAATCGGCCAACCTGGTTCCCGGGCCTAGTTCCGCTTGCGCTACACTGAGGCCCTGGCCTTGGCCTTGGCTGTCGAATGGCGACCGCGATGCGCACTGCAGCGATCAGAGGGTACCTCATTGGATAGGATATTGAATTATCCCATACCTGTAGACTACTTTAGTTGTATAAACTAATGGCAACGTTAATATGAACACTAACTAGTGACGTTATTTTGCATTTTACGGTATGTCAGCCCCTATCAAAATTCATGAAACATACCTCAATGGATAGCATATTGAATTATCATTCATCTGGGTACATTCAGGTGGTGGTACAGATATTCCTTGGTACCTGTAGACTAGTTTAGTTGTATTAACTCATGGCAACATTATTATGAACACTAACTAGTGACGTTATTTTGCATTTTACGGTATGTCAGCCCCTATCAAAATTCATGAAACATACCTCAATGGATAGCATATTGAATTATCTTTCATTTGGGTACATTCAGGTGGTGGTACAGATATTCCTTGGTACCTGTAGACTAGTTTAGTTGTATTAACATATGGCAACGTTAATATGAACACTAACTAGTGACGTTATTTTGCTTTTTAGGTATGTCAGCCCCTATCAAAAGTCATGAAACATACCTCATTGGATAGCATATTGAATTATCATTCATCTGGGTACATTCAGGTGGTGGTACAGATATTCCTTGGTACCTGTAGACTAGTTTAGTTGTATTAACATATGGCAACGTTAATATGAACACTAACTAGTGACGTTATTTTGCTTTTTAGGTATGTCAGCCCCTATCAAAAGTCATGAAACATACCTCATTGGATAGCATATTGAATTATCATTCATCTGGGTACATTCAGGTGGTGGTACAGATATTCCTTGGTACCTGTAGACTAGTTTAGTTGTATTAACTCATGGCAACATTAATATGAACACTAACTAGTGACGTTATTTTGCATTTTACGGTATGTCAGCCCCTATCAAAATTCATGAAACATACCTCAATGGATTGCATATTGAATTATCTTTCATTTGGGTACATTCAGGTGGTGGTGCAGATATTCCTTGGTACCTGTAGACTAGTTTAGCTGTATAAACTCATGGCAACGTTAATATGAACACGAAATAGTGACTTTTTTGCATTTTACGGTTTGAGAGCCCCTATCAAATGTCATGAAACATACATCATCGGATAGGATATTGAATTATATGTCATTTGGGCACGCTTAGATGGTGGTGCAAAGTATTCCTTGGTACCTGTAGACTAGTTTAGTTGTATAAACATATGGCAACGTTAATATGAACACTAACTAGTGACGTTATTTTGCTTTTTAGGTATGTCAGCCCCTATCAAAAGTCATGAAACATACCTCATTGGATAGCATATTGAATTATCTTTCATTTGGGTACATTCAGGTGGTGGTACAGATATTCCTTGGTACCTGTAGACTAGTTTAGTTGTATTAACATATGGCAACGTTAATATGAACACTAACTAGTGACGTTATTTTGCTTTTTAGGTATGTCAGCCCCTATCAAAAGTCATGAAACATACCTCATTGGATAGCATATTGAATTATCATTCATCTGGGTACATTCAGGTGGTGGTACAGATATTCCTTGGTACCTGTAGACTAGTTTAGTTGTATTAACATATGGCAACGTTAATATGAACACTAACTAGTGACGTTATTTTGCTTTTTAGGTATGTCAGCCCCTATCAAAAGTCATGAAACATACCTCATTGGATAGCATATTGAATTATCATTCATCTGGGTACATTCAGGTGGTGGTACAGATATTCCTTGGTACCTGTAGACTAGTTTAGTTGTATTAACTCATGGCAACATTAATATGAACACTAACTAGTGACGTTATTTTGCATTTTACGGTATGTCAGCCCCTATCAAAATTCATGAAACATACCTCAATGGATTGCATATTGAATTATCTTTCATTTGGGTACATTCAGGTGGTGGTGCAGATATTCCTTGGTACCTGTAGACTAGTTTAGCTGTATAAACTCATGGCAACGTTAATATGAACACGAAATAGTGACTTTTTTGCATTTTACGGTTTGAGAGCCCCTATCAAATGTCATGAAACATACATCATCGGATAGGATATTGAATTATATGTCATTTGGGCACGCTTAGATGGTGGTGCAAAGTATTCCTTGGTACCTGTAGACTAGTTTAGTTGTATAAACATATGGCAACGTTAATATGAACACTAACTAGTGACGTTATTTTGCTTTTTAGGTATGTCAACCCCTATTAAAAGTCATGAAACATACCTCATTGGATAGGATATTGAATTATCATTCATTTGGGTACATTAAGTTGGTGGTGCAGATATTCCTTGGTGCCTGTAGACTAGTTCTTACAAAATACTGTTTTAGCACCTACGTGTATAGATCAAATTATCTCAGAAAAACTTGTATCAAATTATAAGAAATGTTTTCTGGATAAGCACGTATTTATTCAGAAAAATTGAGCACTAATACATTTCCTGTTCTATAAAGACTGAGTGGTTTTTAGAATGAATCAGTTCACACAATGGCTTCATCATGGACAGTCCAAGGACAAGTACACTATTCGTTCATAAAAGGTAACTTTACTTTTTTAATCCTTACCTTTTAAAATGTGTATTTAAAACATTCAATGCTAATTTTCATTTGGTTTATTTAAAAACAGTTATTGTTTTTGTATTTCAAATATTTTCCCGTCAGTTTTTAAGCTGTTTGTTAAGCTGTATTTATCAATTTATGAGTTGGCAATATGCTAATGTGCATCATTTCTATATTGCATATACATTATTTCAGGTTACTGCAGCAACGGAATTGTGCCCAAACTGTCTATGGGAAAGGATTTAGTATGTCACGTCGTACTGGACTTCGCTCGGACGCTGTATTACAAAACAAGGTTTCGGTGAGACGACCCTGCAGCATCCATCCTCTTACACTCCAAAAAGGTAAACAAGTTTATGTCACTTTCTTCTCATTTTTATGTCGTTCTTTATAGCTTCTGAATACTTTTTTTTCAGATATCGTATATATTGAGTATTATATTTGGTAACATTGGTTGATGCGTGTCAATGTTTTTCTTACTTTCGAGATATAAATTAAATACACTTGAAAAATTCCAATTGACCTCACAATACTTGCTGTATTTACATGTTTATATTCTTCTTTTAGGAATCTCAAGCTCCTGAACATAGAAGACCAAGCGACATTTTCCTTTAGGAAAGGGGACACATCAATTTTGTTGCCATTGTAATAAGTGTTTCATTGTGTATTATCCACATAAATAAAACAATCAGTTGGCATTGTTTGTTGTTTTTAATAAACGTCTGTGAACCAGTTTTATGAGCATGATACCCGAACGCAACCAGGGAAGTGTACATCTATCGGGATATAAGTGTACTCCACGTGACCACAATACAATCATATGATTGGACGAAAACATTTTACTGTTCTCTAACTGCATTTGGTGGTATGTAACGTTGCTTTCCATAGCTATTCAAGCATATCTATTGAACATGGCACGAAGACGATTGTCAATAGATTGGTATTTTGGTATGCACTCTGCAGGAATGTCCTTTAAGGCGTTAGGGCGACATCTAGGCTACAATTAACCTGTTGTTAGTCGTTTAGTCCAGAAGCATGCGCAGACAGGAAGTGCAATGGACAGTCCAAGGTCTGGAAGACCTACTGTCACTACACGCCGAGAGGACAAGCACCTTCTGCGATGTGTACGCTGAGAACCCTTCCTGACAAGTCCTAATTTGAAACGTCTGTGGTTACCAAATCAGCACCAGAAGAGTCAGAAATCGCCTCAAATTGGCAGGATCAAAGGAGAGAAGGGTAATTAAACGTCACTTTTTGAGAGACCACCATAAACGTGCACCTATGGGCAGACATCACTGGAATCTGAGGACATGGCGGAAAATCCATTGGTTTGACGAGAGTCGATTCTTGTTCCATGTTACTGATGGGCGTGTACGTGTTTGGAGACAGAAGGATACAGCTTATACCACCAGGAACATCCAGTCAACTGCTGTGTATGGAGGTGGCTCTGTAATGGAATGGGCATGCCTGTCTCATGACTGCAAGCTGGATTTGGTCACCATCAGGGGCAACTTAACGGGAGCTCAATACATCCGGGACGTGCTACAGCCGGTCGTTGTTCCTCATTTCGTAACCATGCACTTGCTACACGACCACAATACATGGACGACAACGCCCGGCCTCACCGATCACCTGCCGTTGTCGATTACATGCGAGCCAACGCAGTGACAACTTCACCCAGGCCAGCAGTAAGCCCAGATCTGAACCCTCTAGAGCATGTGTGGGGTATTATTCTGGGAACCCCCCAGTACAGAATTTACATGAGTTGGAGGCAGCTCTGCACGCTGAGTGAATGTTATTGACACAAGAACAGATCCGAAGAGAAGAGACGTCTGACTGGAGGCATGAGAGGTAGGGTGCAATGTGTCATCCGAGTACGTGGCGGTCCTACCAGATACTGATCATTCTTATTGAACATGTACACTAGGGTCTACAAAGAACATTTAGAAGTGACAATACCCATCCGAACGTGTTTTGTTCACTTGCAGCTCAATACTTTTGTGGATGTTGTTTCATGGTAAAAACAGTACCTGTGCAAACATGACGGCATCGCTATTAAATAATTAAACCAGCTTCATATTTGTGTGTTTCCGTCTTGCCAGGTGGCTGTTCTATATGAAAAAAATCATCTCAGACTAATTTAGGGTCATAGCAGAGCTTACTTGTTTCTGACATTCATATGAAACTATCAGGGGGTGCTTAACTTTTTTCTTTGTGTATATTATAAACTTAATTGATATGCCCTTTAGTCCCGATAATCTGACAATACTTAAGTCGTAATTAGGCGATAACTAAGTCCTAATTAGGACTTAGTTAAGTCGTAATTAGGCGATAACTAAGTCCTAATTAGGAGATAACTAAGTCCTCATTAGGAGATATCAACTCCTAATTAGGAGATACTAACTCCTAATTAGGTGATACTAACTCCTAATTAGGAGTTACCTATGTCCTAATTAGGTGATAGTTATGTCCTAATTAGGCGATAACTAAGTCCTAATTAGGTGATAACTAAGTCCTAATTAGGAGATATTAACTCCTAATTAGGAGATACTAACTCCTAATTAGGAGATACTTATTCCTAATTAGGAGTTACCTATGTCCTAATTAGGTGATAGTTATGTACTAATTAGGTGATAATTAAGTCCTAATTAGGAGATAACTAAGTCCTAATTAGGAGATAACTAAGTCCTAATTAGGAAAAATTATCTCCTAATTAGGTGATACTTTCTCCTAATTAGGAGATACTTACTCCTAATTAGGAGATACTAATTTCCTAATTAGGACTTAGTTAAGTCCTAATTAGGTGATAACTAAGTAATAATTAGGGGATACTAACTCCTAATTAGGAGATACTTACTCCTAATTAGGAGATACTAACTCCGAATTAGGAGATACTAACTCCTAATTAGGAGGTACTTACTCCTAATTAGGAGTTACCTATGTCCTAATTAGGTGATAGTTATGTCCTAATTAGGCGATAACTAAGTCCTAATTAGGAGATAACTAAGTCCTAATTAGGAGATAGCTAAGTCCTAATTAGGAAATAGTATCTCCTAATTAGGTGATAGTAAAACAATTCTCACTGTGGCACTAGTACGCTTCCGTAGAAGTGTTTCATTTATGAATAACAAAATCCCCACTATGTACATTTTGTGAATCTTCAATTGCAAATATAAAACATATTTTGCTCGATTGTGTACATGTACACATTCTGTGGCGTCACCTGTTGGACTGAATCAATTATAAAACTGACATAAGCCTATAGAATCAAATATAACACATATTATGTTTGGCTACAAAGAAAAAAGAAATCATGTTAAAAACATTATATTTATTATTACCAAGCATTTTATATATATGTACACCAGCAAATGTCGAAATAAAAACCGCATATAAATGGCGGTAATTAGTCCTTCAATATAACGTCAGTAAGCAGATTCTCAACACTGTTATGGAAATGTATACCATGTAAACCAATTATGCCAATATGAATGTGTTACATGTTGAAAATATGTGTTGTATGACTGTGTATGGCACCCACAAAAAGATATAAAGTTATTAAAAAAAACGAAAGCTAAACGCTGTCGGAGAATGTAAATGTTGATTGTCTTTGATAAGAACATATTTTGTTTAAAAATAGTCAGTTTCTTACACCAGTCTATGACATGTTTAATTTTGTGTCTGTTCAAATACATCTACCTTTGTGTTTTGGTCACGTTTTTTTAATATTCAAGTTATGTTTGGTATAAAAGTTTGGTGAAAAATGTCTTCGACACTAATAACCTTGTAATAGATAGAGGACGAGTAGCAGTAAATTATCCGGATAAAAATGTACTGATTTGAGAGGGTTGAGGGAGGAGTCAGCCGAACCTTACCCTTTCAAACCCGTACATTTATATCCCGATAATGTACTGTTACGAGTTATTTATATATCTTAGAGCACAGTCAAATGCTTGAGTCGTCAAGAAAATGTCTAAAACTGGATATATTTCAAATGAAATGTCAACAAATTTGGGAAACATTCTCTCGAACACAACATGCAAAACACTGACATTTCTCATTTTCATTTGCAAATGTTAGGGTCATTGACGTCATCATCAGCACTGTGAGCACTGAATTTCTTATTTCTTTGTCCGAGGTGCATGAAGTGTACATTTTATATAAAGCATACGAGTCGTGCTACAGCATAAGCATCGTGCCTGAATCACTAACATGCATGATTTAAGCACGTTTTTATTGAGCAACATTGAGCTGTTATACATTCCATTGCCTATAAAGTCTTAGTGGTTTTTGGAATGAATCAGTTCACAAAATGGCTTCTTCATGGACTGTCCAAGTATCAAATTTTGGCTTCTGAAGACGACTTTTTCAGCAGTGTGTATCACTCGTGAGTTGAAATGTTATGTGTGTTATGGTGACTTTTTTGGAGAGTTCAGCTGTATTAACGTTCTCCCACAGGCCATAGACATGACATCAAAAGTATATTATCTTTTACATGCATATTTCTCGTTTATCATCAATTTACGACCCAAGCTTAGCTAACCGAATTGCTTGTCAGTTTAGGACTTTTATATGCTCATTTTCTCTTATTAATAGAATGGCATACCTAAACACCATCTCTTGTTAAAGTATGTCAAACTAACTATTGTCGCTATAAATCACTTTGTAAAGTTAAATAAACGATGAAAAAATATACTTTCAACTTCAGGTCACCGCACGTTTTTGTTTTGTCCGTACCTTTTTTGGGGAAGGCCACGGAAGCTACTTTTTTCTGACGCAAGGTGTAAGTACGTTGCCTGCACAAAACACCTGACCGTAAACCTACTACGTTCATTGTACGTTGCGCACGTGCTTACAGTTCTTACAACGTAATTATACCCTGCGTGTGATGTGCTGCACACGCACGGTGTTACAGCGTGCAAGTGCCGTGAACGTGAGTTTTCAACCCGATTTCAGACACCAAGGGGGTTGGGGTATGCACGTGCTTATTGCGTCGTCCGTTGAATATGTGACCATGTGACCATTTGACCATGTGACCATGTCACTGTGTCCGTTGAGTGGACCCACGGAAGTCATACTGTGTAAAATACACAGCTCGCACCTTGTGCCTGTGCTACGGTGTGCCTGTGTGTTCCCAAATTCATCGGGTGTCTGTACTCACAAGGTACGGTTACCACAATTTTACTTGCAAGTACGGCGGTTTGTAACCACCACTTTAATGGATGATATGATATGCTCTCGTTGACGGGGAAGATCACGTCACACAGTTGCATATAAGTTAAACATAAATTTAGAGTGCATTTTATTCATGATGAATTATTTATCTCAATGAATATATCAGCGTTTTCCCCGAATGATCAACTGCGCAACATTTAGTTATCTTATTAAACACATCAGAAGTGATGTTAATTAGGGCGTATGAGCTCTTTATACAATGGAAATGTGTTATAAATCCTTTACAGGTTTTAAATACCTGAAAAATGTGAGGAGTACAGTAATATATGTGGTCGCAGTTGAAGTTCAAGCGTTCTGGTTTCAGGTCTTTGTCTCAACTGCATTTCAATTCAACCCATGGTCGCATCTACAGCATTCTTGAGGAAATAAGGGGGTTTGCTTTAGAAATGAACATGTTGGATAATGCTCGAGTGTCTACGTGTCTCTCTCGCCTCCCGATATGGGAATATCAATGGAACAATATAGAGCCAAAATAGGTTCTTTCAACAAACCAGATAAAACATAACACAAAGTAGGTATTAAAATCAGTGCAAAATGTGTAAAGTTGACTTTGAGGCTGATTGTTTTCTTATCAGTGCTATTAGTTGTGAGCGGGTCGGTAGAGTCTAACACGGGACCATACAGCCGACAACAAACGCTCTCACAAGCTGGCCTGTCATCTATACAATTTATTCCACAATAAACCTCCAAACGCTATCGAAAGCTTTTTTAAAAATCAATAAAGCAACAAAATAGTTTCTTTTTCTTGACCTAAAGATATCTAAATCTAAATCTAAGCAAATCTAAATCTAAACAAATGCTTTCAAATCAAAAGGGATACATAAACAATCAGTGTCAAGTTTGGAATATTGTACACTGATGGAATGGTCAACAACCTTGCTATCTGAACTCTCAAATCCTCCTGAAACCTGCACATCGGCCTCTTACACTGAAGAATTCCACACCACTGTCGCATTAAACGTCGGACCATTTTCTTGGAATATGGATGAGCGTTTTCTATGGATATTGCTTATCCTGTCGTGTAATGGGAAGTTTTACCCATTTACGTACCAATAAATTGTGTAAACCTTAATACTAAATGGCAAAATTGAGATAATATGCAAATGCAGAAAAACGTGCTACAGCGTTATGTGGGCATGTGTATGTCCCTCTCACGAGTGAACAGACATCTATGTGCAGTTTAGCACTCATGATGATGACATGTTCTACCCTATCCTAAGTGTCATGTAAAACTGTATGGTTAAGATGATTCAAATTCTTAAGATTGGTGCATGAGGGTTGAAATATATATCATATGCAATTTTAGGAGTAAAGAAAAATCAAATATTTTGGTATAAAATTGACGACAGAGATACGATGCATTGAAGTAAGTTTCTAAACATAAAGTCTTGTTAGTTTTTATAAAATATGAAAAAAAAATCCTTCCACCGTTCATTTACTGGTGAACGCATATAAAAATAAGATACAAAGTTCAACCTCACCATTTTTGGACATTCCTACAGGGAGACATTTCTTGTATCGGCTGGAGGACAGCATCTTGATAAGGTTTTGTGACAGTTGTCATTGTCTAGCTAGACACTTAGACAATAACTAACTTCTTACAATTTATCCCATATTATCGCATTCTTCACTTCTTAATATTCATCCTGTATTATCGCATTCTTCACTTCTTACCATTCACCCCGAATCATCGCGTTATTCACTGCATACCATCCATTCCTTATTATCATTTTCTTCACTTCAGACTATTCATCGTGTATTATCGCATTCTTCACTTGAAACCATACATCCCCTTTTATCGCATTCTTCACTTCAAACCATTCATCTCGTACCATCGCATTCTTCACTTCTTACCGTTCATCACGTATCATCGCATTCTTCACTGCATAGATTCCATTCCTTATTATCGTTTTCTTCACTTCATACCAGTCATCCAATATTACCATATTCTTTAGTTCTAATTATTCATCCCATAGTATCGCATTCTTCACTTCTTATCATTCATCCTGTATTATCGCATTCTTCACTTCTTACCATTCATCCCGAATCATCGCGTTATTCACTGCATAGCATCCATTCCTTATTATCATTTTCTTCACTTCATACCGTTCATCCTGTATTATCGCATTCTTCACTTGAAACCATACATCCCCTATTATCTCATTCTTCACTTCTTATCATTCATCCCGTATTATTGCATTCTTCACTTCTTCCCATTCATCCCGAATCATCGCGTTATTCACTGCATAGCATCCATTCCTTATTATCATTTTCTTCACTTCATACCGTTCATCCTGTATTATCGCATTCTTCACTTGAAACCATACATCCCTATTATCTCATTCTTCACTTCTTACCATTCATCCCGTATTATCGCATTCTTCACTTCTTACCATTCATCCTGTATCATCGCATTCTTCACTGCATAGCATTGATTCCAAGGCGACCCGATTTTATTATGGAAACCCGAGATTCCATAACTGACCAACATAAATAACATAAGTGAGAAGTTCAAATTCTATCAAAAACCTATTTCTATACTTTAACTAAGATATTGACGAAAATTCCAACTTTCTACCCCGCACCGTACGTGAGATACAGACACCCTTGCCCATGGGTATGCCCATGGGAAAGTTCGCCCATGGGCGAGAGGCTGTTCAAATTTGTGTTACACAAAAATTATTTTCTAATTTTTAATAATTGGTCTAGCAGTAACATATTTTAGGTATTTATGAACTCCCCCCATGCAAAGGAAATTGTTTTTATCCATGGGCGAGACCTCGCCCATGGGCCGTTTTCCCATGGGCCGTTTTCCCATGGGCTAGATTTCCCATGGGCCAATGTTGACTTTGGCAAACATATAATGTTTGTGAAATGTTGACTTTGGAAAAAATAGAATTTTTGTGAAATGTTGACTTTGGAAATATTGACTTTTAAAATATTTGTTGATTTTGGTGGAAGTGTTACTTTGATGAAATATGGACTTTGGTGAAATGTTGAATTTGATACATATTTCGAGTTCTATGAATGGTTGACTTATGAAATATTCATTTTAGTGAAATGTTTTAGTTTAACTTATATAAAATGTTAACTTTGGTGACATGTTGACTTTGAAAGAGATATTTTGAATTTAGTGAAATGTTGACTTCAATCACATATTAACTTTGATGAAATGTTGACCTCGCCCATGAGCCGGATTTCCCATTTCTAGATTTCCCATTGGCGAGACATCGCCCATGGGCCAGGTTTCCAATGGGCCAATGTTGACTTTGCAAATATATAATGTTTGTGAAATGTTGACTTTGAAGAAAAAATAATGTTTGTGAAATGTTAACTTTTGAAATATTTATTGACATTGGTGGAAGTGTTCCTTTGATAAAATGTTAACTTGGATGACATGTTGACTTTGAAAAAAATATTTTGAATTTTATGAAATATTGACTTTGATCACATATTGACTTTGATGTGATGTTGACTTATAAAAGATAGTTTGAGTTAAGCGAATTGTTGACTTATATCAGTAATTATGTTATGTTAATTTATTGTCTTTGGTGAAGTATGCTTATATCATGAAATATTAATGCCATAATTATTCCATTTTATTGACTTTGGTGAAGTTTGACATGTTGACTTTGATTATATATATTGAGTTTGGTGAAATGGTGATTTTGAAATTGATACCACTTTGGTGAAATGTTGACTTAAATTTGTTATAATGATGGTGAAATGTTGACTTCGGGAATATTGGTTGACTTTTGTGGACGTTTTTCTTTAATAAAATATTGACTTGGGTGAAATGTTGACTTTGAAAAGATATGTCGAGTTTGATGACATTTTGACTTTGGAACTATTGGTTGACTTTGGTGAAATTTTATCTTTAATGATATGTTAACGTGGTGACTTATTGACTTTGAGAAGATATTTTGAGTTTAGTGAATTGTTGACTTCTACAAGATTGACTTTTGTGACATAGTTTGACTTTGAAATATTTATTGGCGTTGTTGAAGTTTGAATTTAATGGGATTTTGTAAACACTATGGTCTGCGTGAAGGAGCGCGTTTCAAACAGTAAGTATTAGATCATTTGACTACGCTGTTGCCCACAATACACCAGTCACCGGGACTGATGATTTATATACACAACCAAGTGCAGGTTACAGATATATGATAAATAAACTATCTGTCTGTCTGTGTATCAGAACACCATGTCTACGTAACGAGCGTGCCGTGGTATTACGTAACATGTCTATTCGGTCAACTAACCCATTGTTGACAATTACGAAAATAAAACAGTCCATTTCTTACCTCACTTGTTCGATTCGATTTCGAGCGGTTTTAACCATTTAATAGCACAGAACATACATACGTATATACATACATGTATTTATGGTAGTGCTCAGTTGTCCCTAGCGTTAAAATACTGCATTGCCTCTTTTGAACAAGGGAATACTTGGCAAATATTATGAACACTGATCTAATATATTCATTATTCGTTTGTATCAATAATCAGCGAAAGTTTTACTTTTAGAAATGTAGTGATGTAATGTATTCAGAATGTCGTCATTTTTTTGCGTTATCAAATTCGCCAGTACCCTACAAATTTTGATAAATTAGTTTCCAATTTAGATATTGGGATGACCCACTCACTGTTAGTCTGTTGACAGCAGTGAAGGGGTACGTGAAAAGTCTATATAAAAAGGTTCTTAATCATTTGATTTGTTTACAATTTCGGCCGCTTTCTCAATACGATACAGGGATTATCAAAGACATCTTACGATTTTGACGGGTATTATTTATGAAAAGCCTTTTCACACAATTGTTCCTTAGTGTTTAACCATCAAGTCAGTGAACCGTATCTCCTGAACATCCCAGTGACCATGTGTGTATCTCTGAGTCAACTACACACGTGTCAAAATACTCCGATTGAAATAACAGTATTGGCGACAATACACATATATACGTATTTTTTAATTGGTTTATGGTAATACCCAAACAAACTGCCCCCTTGCAATACACACTTATCCCAGTATATCCAGGCTAGCATATTCCATTTAGTTCGTTAAGAGCGCGACTTGGCTCCTCATAGGATGACTAGTGATGGTAATTATATTATATAGTACTGTACTGCATACATACTGGTACATTTCAAATTTTATTTGAGAGCTTAATGAACAATTTACATGTTTTTTATTTTTAATTTTAAGTTGACAATGTTGCATAATGTAAGCGTAAATACAGCGTGGAAAAAGTTTGATAGGTTTGCTACAGGACAGTTTGAAATTCAAGTAAAATAGACAAGCAGATGTCATGACATTGTTTATGATATTTAACGGTTAACAACATAATTATATTATGTTTCAATATTGTGTACGGTTGTTTGAAGTGTGATGATATCTAAATGTCCATGTAGTTACATAAACATTGCTTGCTACACTTTGTATTTTGTATTCATATTGCAATAAATGATTCGAAAGCATATATATTTTCAAGTTATCATACAATACCGAGATGAGTTGAACATGGTATTTGTCAAGAATTGACAGATATTCTATTTATTATATCAATATTTCTGTGAAAATTTCTATGTTGAAGTTGACAGATTTAAAAGTACATCCATTGTGTTGTTGGGTGTCAAATATGACAAACTTTATAAATTATCTTATTTTATCGAGAAGTAACAACTGTTACCAAAAACTACCATTTTGATGATACTCGACTTAGTATATTGACAATATGAAGGTAAAAGTATCGATTTCTGATCGAAAACCGGACAATGCACCTCGTGTGGCGCGCGCCAATGAGTCAAACTTAATTTTGGAATCTTATTTAAACCAGACAAAATAACAAATTTGGGTTGATAATGTTCTATAGGTCATATAACTACTGCATGTGCATGTACATGTAAATAGGACGTGCACTTTCGGTTTCTGCACATGCATAATGATGTTACTTTTAATTGGAAACTAGTAATTATGACATGTTTGGCGACTGGGGATGAATATGCAAGCTAAGTGAATTTGTATTAAAGCCAAATAAACATTTATGAAACACAATGGATGTACCTTTTAATGACATCATACATCACAACCTTACATTTGGAGCTACTAAATAACTTTTTCAAACAGCGTATGTATGTGTTTTCTGTGTTGATTTATACAGAACACAATACGATAATCATGTATGATTGCCTATGTACATTGATACGATAATCGACAAACTGTTACAGAACGTACATATATATGATAATTAAAGTTTCATTACTGCCTTTCTAATATCGCATGTTATATAATACTGTGCGTTAGATCTATAAGAACATTTGAACGAATGTTGGCCACCCCTAATGGTCTGGTGGGAGATACACAAACAGTTAAGTGAGGGTGGGGACATGATAATTAGTTAATGGTCATTCCCGCCACCTGTAATTACATCAACTAGCGAATTCCCATGGCCAGTGAAGGGTGACGTATGTAAGACCAGGGACTTTCTAATACACAGCACATTTAAAGGCGCTGTAGCACGTTTTTTGCAAAATTTATTTTTTCAAATTTCCCATTTATAATGATAGTTTATGTCATTTAAATTAACTTTAGAGGGTAAAACGTCTTATTACACAAACAAATTATCTGTAGTGGTAAAAACTATGTTGCGTATAAAGCAAAAATTGCACAATTTATTATTTTGTATTACAAAAACGATTCCCATGGCTTAACCAAAACATGTACACTCGTTTTAAACTTTATTTTCCGAGGAGAAAAGGATGTTTTACTATTGGTGAAATTATTTTTCAAATACATTTCATCAACTTATTTGAGCGAAAAAACGTGCTACAGCGCCTTTAAAGACCGTTAAATCATTATATTATCGCATTAAATTAATGTTGTTACTTCATTTGTCAAAATCACTTCATGTCTTTTGCTTTGAATATGGCTAATGAAATGTGATGTTTATTCAATATTTCAGTATGCATCTGATACTCATGAGAGGTCTTTAACTAGTTAATAACTGTCAAAGCTGTGACGATTTTTTGGGTCTCACATAGAATGCACCACCATCAACCTAGTCGTGATGTCCATGGGTTTGGACATATTGAAACAATCAGCTTTTGATGTCCAGTTGAAAGTGTTAAACCTTACAGAAAGGCAAAGACAGTCACAAATTTAGATGGATTTAGAAACATGTTTCCTTCATTATATAAGGATATAAGGCAATGAATAGTGTCCAGTCACCAAAGTCAATCTCTTAAAAGTCAGCAATTCCTACATGATTATCTTAGGCATATCATAAATGTTCGCCTGTAACAAAAAGAAAATAAATTCATTATCTCAAAGTTACATAATTTACGTTTGTTACATTTATATTCTCAATAACTAGCGCTATTTTTCCTGGTCGAGAATGTCATCTGATCGCAGATGAATTTGCAGTGTAATGCACACAGATCGGATACATATAAGTGCTCATGTGGTCACTCTATCGAAATCTTACTATAGTTGGCGTTCTCCTCACACAGGGGGCAGGGGCATTGTACATTGTAGGGGCATTAATTACCTGTCGGCCTGAATAAGTTGACCGAATACTCATGTTACGTAATACCGAGTGGACGCTTGTTCAACAGTAGAGTATTCCGAGAGTCAACACAAGTCTGATATATCACTTAAACCGCAGTTGCATGGTTATATTGCAATTGTTCTATCTTTATATATCTGTAACCTGCAATCAGTTGTGTATAAATAATCAGTCATGGTGACCGATGTATTGTGGGCAATAGCACTTACACTTACCGGTACTGTTTGAAACACTCGCCTTTAGCCAGACATTAGTGTTGAAATTAAAAAAGTCATTAGATATATACTTCAACAACGCAAATAAATATTTCAAGAGTCAACATTTCATTAAAGTGAATATTTTATAGGAGAGTATACTGTGGAAACGTCTATCCAAAACGTTACTTCATATCTATAAACTCAATATATGTATTTAGGGGAGGGTCATGTGTGTGAAAAGACTATTCATTAATAACACACGTTCAAAACGTAAGATGTTTTGGATAAACAGTGTATCGTATTGAGAGAGCGGCCGAAATGGTAAACAAATCAAATGATTAAGAAAATGTTTAATATAGACTTTGCATGTACCCCTTAACAGCTGTCAACAATCTAACAGTGAGTGGGTCATTAGAAGAATAATAATAATACTATATTAACGTGTCAAATGTGGTATTATAAATAATATTGACATAAAAAAACATTATTGTAAAAAAACAGCACCCGGTCCTCAGGCTTACGAGACACGATATTCATATATCAATTCACACGAGAATAAAGACAACCCCCTATTCTTAAAACAATATATGATAAAATACAACATATGAAGATACAAATAATAACATATTTTACAGTTTTGTGTAACATTTTACTAATAGTAGCGGCTAAAGATTTACTGAGCTTATCATTTTGCATTAAGTAAATAACTTTATCAGTTTGGCTAAGTAAAGGAAGTAGAGAGAGCCTGCAGTTATATGTTAGTAGCCGTACCGCCCCTTTCTGTTAATTAACAAACCGTGACATTCCAACAGTGTTTATAATGATAAATGCAACGTTGACACCAGAACAGAGCACATATCATCCCTGTCACTCTCTGATTCAACCAGGAGCACAAAATCAATCAAGCGTGAGTCTACTAGTACTGGTCAGCACAGTCAAGTTTTAAACATTCGACGGATACCGGACAAATTCAACTTCACATATCAGAAAACGCTGTGTGTATTGCATTTGCAGTAGTCATTTCCACTTCAACTCCCCAACCCCATCACATCATGTTTTTTTAACAAACAAATAACTTACTTTACAAGTTTGGTGAGTAGGCTTAATACTTGGACTCAACATATAGTCCTATTTACATAACAGTTTTACTTAGAAAATAAATCGCTGACATGATGATAATATTGTTAGTTTCGTATATTGACATTGTTAGTCTGGTACTACAATCTATCAACATGACATGGTATCCAAAACATGTTATAAACACTAAAGTAATAAATAATAAATGTCAAACGAATATTCAAAGTTTAAATATACTTTATGAGATATTTTTTAATCCTCCTACGAATTCACCTCCCACGAATTCACGAGTCCTACGAATTCCCAGGTCCTACGAACTGGTCTGGCCTACGAAAACACCGCATCCCACTCAAAGTACCATTGTAAGAGTCATTGTGATAATGTGACAATTTGATTCATCGGTACGTAAATAGTTCCCATTACTATCACTACACAACACGAACATATATGATACTGATTTAACTGAATAGATTTAGGTCTTTGAAGGGCATTTAGAAGTGGTATACATAAGGACAGGAAGATTTTCTGGATGCCTTTAATGTCAAAATACACGACGTTTCGGAGTACATACTCACTCTGTCATCAGGTACATTCCAACTGATGAAGGAACTAGTATGTACTCCGAAACGTCGTGTATTTTCACATTTAGAAGTTGTTATCCAGAAAATCCAGAGAGAGAGAGAGAGAGAGAGAGAGAGAGAGAGAGCGAGAGAGCGAGAGAGCGAGAGAGGAGAGAGGAGAGAGGAGAGAGAGAGATTATTAAAGTGTCACGTGCTTCTGTCGTAAAACTGGAATAGAAGATTTGTCTAAAAGTAGGTAACCCTCAAGGTCTAACGATTTACTCAGTTTCTTAACTCTCTGTTTCCATGTTCTGCTCAGATTGAGTGACCACTTGAGTACTTCGTGCGGGAGTCTTGACGTACTCTCATCCACATCCTGTATACTTTCAGGCGTTGTTTGGTAACACACGAGGTCCAACCCATATCTCCTCTCGTGGCGATATTTGAAAATTTACTGTTAGCTCGAAGAAAAAACCGATAGGCTCGATTTTGAACAGTATTAATTACTTTACGTTCATAAAGCCTCCATATTGCCGCTCCGTAGCTGAGAATAGGATGTACTAATGAGTTGTACCGGGCTGTAAACACATCATATAACATTCCACCTGCATCACAAAACTTAGTACAGAGAGCACTCAGAGCTCTACCGGCCGATTTTGCCAGTTGATTACTGGCTAATTTAAAATCAAGGTGTTCATCAAACCAAAAGCCGAGGTACTTATAGGAGTCTCAGTTATGCAAAGAAATATCCCCACATGCAAACTTGAATAATTGAGAACAGCATCTCCCATTCTCCAGACAGTCATTTGTCAGCCAGTTCTTAGACAGTAAAGAATCATCGCATTAATTAACGTAACACCCTTGACTGAAATGGAACAATGAAATAGGGCATCCTACTCAATAGTAGCTTTTACTGATACGGTCTGTCCTCGTATCGCCTACGCCACAATCAAAACAAATTCTACATTCTATTTCTAGAATGGCCATCAAAGATGTCATTCTACGGCCCGGGAACGCGTTTTTACAAAACTTGTTTGAACAATGAAGGTGATCGATACAAGTCAAAATTCGGCGATTACAGAATATTGTTTTAACGGTCCATATACATTCATTCCTTATATATATATATATATATATATATATATATATATATATATATATATATATATATATATATATATATATATATATTCCTTACATTAAACAAAAGACTTAGTCATGCAGTCGGATGCATGTACACATTGTATGAAATATATGTTACCTTTTATCACATCCTTGTTTCACAATAAATATGACATCAATAACCAGAAAGTAAAATAACATAAGCGTAAGATTGTAATGTCATTTTTACACTCCATTTCGAGGTAAGAAAGTGCCAAAGCATAATTAACTCTGAATATTTAGGTGAGAACGTTAAAGAGAAGCAGGAAAACACCAAAAGGCATACCCTTCAAAAGTTTCTATTTATATAATTACTCCAAGTGCAGATTTTGCTATTTCATCAGAAATGAAAGTGAATTACAATTACAAATAAAAATTGTTATTCTTTATTGTGTACTTTACACGACGCTGATATACACTTAACAAATGTGTATGTACTTGATATAAACGTTTATAAATATATTTATTTTACTAGCGTATTATTAGTGTGTCATTGACACTCCTGTGTATTCAATTATGTTAATTGATGCACATACTGTTGACTAACAACCCGTTGTAGGCATTTCTTGTTTGAAGGGTCAGTCAAACCATAAATTAATAAACTATTATAAAAGTCAACATTTCAAACTAAACCAAAGTCAATAAATTAGAAATATTCGCAAACTTCGCCAAAGTTAATACATATTTCCAAAGTCAACTTAAGTCAACAATTCGGTTAACTCAAAATATCTTTTAAAAGTCAACATTTCATCAAAGTAAATCCGTGATTAAAGTCAACATTTCACTAAATTCAAAATATCTTTTTCAAAGTCAACATGTCACCAAAGTTAGCATTTTATATAAGTCAAACTAAAACTACACAACATTTCACTAAAATGAATATTTCATAAGTCAACCATTCATAGAACTCCAAATATGTATCAAAATCAACATGTCACCAAAGTCCATATTTTATCAAAGTAACACTTCCACCAATATCAACAAATATTTTAAAAGTCAATATTTCCAAAGTCAACATTTAACAAAAATTCTATTTTTTCCAAAGTCAACATTTCACAAACATTTTTTTTTCAAAGTCAACATTTCACAAACATTATATGTTTGCCAAAGTCAACATTGGCCCATGGGAAATCTAGCCCATGGGAAAACGGCCCATGTGAAATCTAGCCCATGGGAAAACGGCCCATGGGCGAGGTCTCGCCCATGGGAAAAACAATTTCCTTTGCATGGGGGGAGTTCATAAATACCTAAAGTAAGTTACTGCTAGACCAATTATTAAAAATTAGAAAATAATTTTTGTGTAACACAAATTTGAACAGCCTCTCGCCCATGGGCAGGCCCATGGGCAAACTTTCCCATGGGCATACCCATGGGCAAGGGTGTCTGTATCTCACGTACGGTGCGGGGTAGAAAGTTGGAATTTTCGTCAATATCTTAGTTAAAGTATAGAAATAGGTCTTTGATGGAATTTGAACTTCTCACTTATGTTATTTATGTTGGTCGCTTATGGAATCTCGGGTTTCCATAATAAAATCGGGTCGCCTTTTCCGTATTATCGTTTTCTTCATTTCATACCATTCATCCAGTATTATTGCATTCTTCCCTTCTCACAATTCATACCGTAACATCGCATTTTTCACTTCTTACCATTCATTCCGTATCATCGCGTTCTTCACTGTAAAACATCAATTCTGTATTAAAGTTTTCTTCACTTCATACCATTCATCCCCTATTATCGCATTCTTCACTTCTCACAATTCATCGCTTAACATCGCATTCCTCACTTCTTACCATTCATCCCGTATTATCACATTCTTCACTTATTACCATTCATCTCATATCATCGCGTTCTTCATTGTAAAGCATCCATTCCGCGTTATAGTTTTCTTCACTTCATACCATTCATCCAGTAATATCGCAATTTTTACTTCATGCCATCCATCCCGTATTATCGCATTCTTCACTTCTTACCATTCATTCCTTAACATCGCATTCTTCACTTCTTACCAATCATCCCGTATCATTGCGTTCTTCATTGAAAAGCATCAATTCCATATTAAAGTTTTCTTCACTTCATACCGTTCATCCCGTATTATCGCATTCTTCCCTTCTCACAATTCATCCCGTATTATCGCTTTCTTCACTTCTCACAATTCATCCCTTAACATCGCATTCTTCACTTCTTACCATTCATCTCGTATCATCGCTTTCTTCACTGTAAAGCATCCTTTCCGTATTATAGTTTTCTTCACTTCTTTCCATTCATCCCGAATCTATGCGTTATTCACTTCTTACCATTCATCCCGAATCATCGCGTTATTCACTGCATAGCATCCATTCCGTATTATCGTTTTCTTCACTTCATACCATTCATCCAGTATTATTGCATCCTCCCTTCTCACAATTCATCCCGTAACATCGCATTCTTCACTTCTTACCATTCATCCCGTACTATCGCATTCTTCACTTCTTACCATTCATCCCGTACTATCGCATTCTTCACTTATTACCATTCATCCCGTATCATTGCATTATTCACTCTAAAGCATCAATTCCGTATTATAGTTTTCTTCACTTCATACCGTTCATCCTGTATTATCTCATTCTTCACTTCTTTCCATTTATCCCGTATTATCGCGTTATTCACTGCATAGCATCCATTACTTCGTTTTCTTAACTTCATACCATTCATCCCATATCATCGCGTTATTCACTTCAAATGATTCATGCCGTATTATCGCATGCTTCATTTCATACCATTCATCCCGTCTCATCACATTCTTCACTTCATATCATTCATCCTGTATTATCACATTCTTCACTTCTTACCATTCATCCCAAATCATCGCGTTCTTCACTGCATAGCATCCATTCCTTCATTTTCTTCACTTAATACCATTCATCCACTTTTATCCCATTCTTCACTTCATACCATTCATCCTGTATTATCCCATTCTTCACTTCATACCATTCATCCTGTATTATCGAATTCTTCACTTCATACCATTCATCCCGTATTATCGGATTTTCACTTCTTACTATTCATCCCAAATCATCGGGTTATTCATTGCATAGCATCCATTCCTTATTATCATTTTCTTCACTTCCTACCATTCATACCGTATTATCGCATTCTTCACTTCAAACCATTCATCCCCATTATCGCATTCTTCGCATCAAACCATTTATCCCGTATTATTGCATTCTTCACTTCTTACCATTCATCCCATATCATCGCGTTCTTCACTCCATAGCATCCATTGCGTATTATCGTTTAATTCACTTCATACCAGTCATCCCATATTATCGCATTCTTCATTTCATTATTGGACATTTCAACAAACGGTGTCCTGTGGCGGAAATTTATTAAGAGGGAAATGAAATAAAATAGTATTGTCTCGTTTGTTTACTTTCTTTCGAAAAAACGTTTGGTTTTTTCCTAATACAACCTCTTCACAATGTGTTGAAGAAACTTTTAATTAAAAATGTGTTGCGCGCAATTGTTACCCGGTTGTCAACACAAGGTACGAGTACATTGAAAACCAAAACAGTGCTTAGCTAATAGGCGGATCAGATGTAGAGGCTTGCTAGGAATCAAATAGATGTCAACGTTTAGTCTACATGTATTTGTTAAGCCCGTCATATTTGCTATTATACAACCCACGAACTGTCTCTCTATCAAAAGCCTTGATTATGGAAACAAAGCTAGTAAATGTAATGAAACCTTTAAGAGATTGAATGTATCACAGATCTCCTTAACGCGATCTCGTCGCCTTTAACTCATCCCCATATAACATCATGTGGTCTAGATCTTATCTGACGTGTATAGCTTACTGATGTTATATACAGTATGAGGTTGAGATAATGAGATAAAGCCGAGTGGGTATCGTATAAAACCTTCAAGCGACAGAGAGAACGTTAAATACGATAGCCACGAGAATGTGGTCAGTAACTGACATACACTACATGGTCCAGTGAAACAACATTAAACTGTACAAAAATAACATATGCGAAATGCTGAATATGGATGTTATTCAATGTGAGTGACATTATAGCATGCAACATTGAATTTACACGTTTCTAGGATAGGATATAACATTGGCCAAAGGCAGAGATTATGACTATCTATAGTTCAGGAACAACATGTTCATGGAAATAAAATGTACTTATTAAATTTATTGAAATCGAATCAGTTCAAAATAAAGCAAACCGCTACATGTATAGGCGTGACTTTTCGGAGCAAAGTTCCAAATGTAACAAACAGCTACAGGCTGTTGCAGCAACATACAATGTACAACGCACGAGATGTTCGTATACAAGAGGCATTTAAATTGCGTGCCATACGTTGTCACATGCACAGCGCCATTTTCAATCCGTTGTTAAACACATGGTCTCTTCACAGAAAAGACCCGGAGCAACCGGCGAATCACTTGATTGGAACCCGGCGTACGCCTTAGGCTTACTCCGAATGCGCCAGTTGGGAATGACCAGCGAAGGCGGCGTGTAATGACAACAAAAGTTATCCTTGCGACATTCAATATCTATTTTTTTATATGAATTTGCTTTTGACAATAAGATAGTTGACTGATTTATTTTTAAATATTAGTGGTTTTTTAAAACAACACACGTTAATAAGATATTGACACATGTTTTGAACTAATTCCAAAAATAAACTTGTTTGATATAAATGACATGTTTATTGAAGCTAGTTTGAGTGATGATGGCGTCTTCCTGTCTGTACGCCAATGCACTTGTTTCAACTTCAGCTTGGTCCAGGAACGGCGTACGCCGGACACTTGGTCGGTGTATATGCCGCTAAAACGAATCAAGCATAGTCATTTACAACAAGTTTTACAGGAAATTGAAGACCGGGAGCAGATTTGACTTTTTTTCTTGGCCTGTGTATGCCCAATAACGTCATTTGAATAATTACAATTACAATTTCGCAATTTCGCAATTTCGCAACACATTTCAGAGAAGAGTTGAGAATGAATATTTGTTGTCACATGCTATCTTGAGTTTGTTGAAGCATGTTAGGTGAAAATTTATGATTTCACTACTTGATAGGGAAAAGCTGTTGACCTCACCATTGAAATAATGATTTCTGAATCAAAACGTTATTCTTATTCAGAGTTTTTGAAAAACCACTGTGTGCATAGCTCTATGACACTCTATGGAATCCTGTATTTTAAACCTCATAACCAAATGTGAGCTTATGACTTTTGAAGTTGGGTGTAACCGTTAAACTCAAATGCAGCCCCCTTTTTGAGAAAATTTGCACTTACAATTTGTTCTCGGCCACAGGGGCCAGTATTGTCGAAAAATGCCAGTCATGTTATAGTTCTTGCGTTATCTGATGCACCAAGAACTTGGCATTGAAACTGGGTCACTTATAGATGATTGGATATTTTAAGCGATTTTATATTTTACAAATTTTGATGTTTTTCTATCAATTTGCGGGGCCTGTTCTATACAATCTTGGAAGAAAACATATCTTGAGATTTGGCCTATACCATCTTTGAATATTTTTATATTCCATGATGGTATAACAAATCCTAAGATATGTATGGAAATCTTAAATTTGTAATATTTACCCCACTTCAGATATTGCATATTACCTAGTACTTCCGATGAGAGATTGGAAGAGTAGAATCCTTGTCTTTACGAAGTAATAGTGTGAATGACACGTAGACAGGATGCTATGATATAGCCGGAAGGCTATACCAATCTGTCACGTGATAACATGACGCAATCACATTTCCTTATATTGATGTATCGGCAAGACGTGTTTCTTGTCTTCAGGTTTTTTTAAATTGCTTAATTTTGTGTATTTTTCTACAACCTACGGTATGTATTGTGTGTTTTATATACCTGCGAAGTGTGTGAATAAAGCATTGGTTCACTTACCATATCGACGAAATTTTCATCGTTCCTCACTTTGAAATTTTCACCCTTTATCCCGCATGTTTGCATGTTTTCGGCCCCATTTTGCTTTGTTGATAGCTTCCTGGGGCCCTCCTACATCCTATTTCACATGTTTAGCTCCGTTTTCTATCCCTATTTCACTGTTTTTTGGTCTTTTGTTCACGTAAACATTCTTCATGTTTCTTCCATTTTTCTACTTCTGCGTATTCCTACGCCGAAACACATGTTACGGTTTTTTCTCAAATTTTGACTGAGTAAATTCCTTTTACTTCGGGATATTGTTTCAATGGTGCCTATTTATGTTTGCAATCCCCTTTGGGGTTGTTTGTAAGTTTTAAAATGTTCGTTTTCCCCTTTTTAAACGCACTTTTTTTCTTCGCTGTTTCGTTTGCTTGGGGTAGTGGCACGCCCTTCTTGGGTGTTGTTTGTGTTGCCATTTTTTGCCATTGCATCACCCTTTGTTTATCTCTTTGATATTGTTTGTTTGGGGATGTTATGAGGCTTTCTTCATTTCACACTCGTATGGTAGCGTTTGTTACTATTTTTTGGTGTGCATTATAATATGTTTGTGCATTTCATTATGTTTATTTCTATCTGGAATGAAAACTAAATGTTTTCTTTCTTTTATTTAAATTTAAATTTAAATTTAAATTTAAATTTCTACTTTTTACTACTATATATTGCTTGCGTAATTGCTTGCTTATATTTTTTAACCTCTTGCTTTGCTTGAGTGTTGTAGTAATTGTAAAATGTAAAAAAAGTTTAATGTTTGGGTAACTGTAACTGACTTCTGTTATGAAGTTTGTTTAGCTTATTTTTAAAGGGGCTCAACGGGGTGTTTTCTGTTTTCCCTTTTTCTTATGTTGATTGTTTCTGTTCTTTACAGTCAATCTTATGCGAGTCTTCTGCTCGTCTTGCAGATCACCTAAATCTGCTAAGGACCCGCACCCTCAGTGCCCTGACTGTGTGGGGTCTCTTTGTGATACGGACTCAAAGTGTATCTTTTGCCGTCCGCTGTCTACTGCCCAGTTCAAGGCCTTCACAGTTGCCAGACGTAAGAGATTTTCACAGAGAAGACATAGGACTATGTCTGAGAAGACCTCTACTCTCTCTCGGGACGATGTCTCTGTCTCGGGGGACACTGAGGTTGTGCCTGTGCCTGTGGCTGTGAGTGCTGTGCCTTCGGAACCTGCATCTGCTTCTCAGGTGAGGGTAAGGCACGGTCCTCCTTTGGAAGAGGTTGAACAGGGGGTCAACCCAGGAGCCCCTGTTATTGACCCCAACCTCTTAGCGTCGCTTTTTAACAAGCAGGTGGAGATGTTGTTGGAGGCACGGGCTGCACAGGAAGTACCAGTGCTTGTGACTCCTCCACAGAAACAACAGCAACAACCTCCTCCTATTCGCCCACCAGTGCCTTCTGTGGTTAGGGATGTGTCGGAGGACCGTCGGCGCGTGGAGTGCTCCTCCACGGTACAGTTTGTGGACGCTCCTTTGGACCCTGCTAACCATCGGTATGACCAGCGCATGGATACGCGCGCTGGTGATGCCTTTCGCTTTGGGGAAGGGAATAGAGACTTCGTTTTCAAGGAGGATAATCGTCGACGCTCCCGCTCTCCTCGGCGCTCCTCGAGGCGCTCACGATCTCGCTCTCCTCGGCGCTCACGCTCCCCTCGGCGCTCCTGCTCACCTCGGCGCTAACCTGAGCGCTCACCTCGGCGGTCACCCCGGCGGTCACCTCGGCGCTCAAGGTCTCCTCGATGGTCACGTTCTCCTCGGCGCTCACGCTCTCCTCGGCGCTCGCCTCGGCGCTCCTCGGCGTGGCCCAAGACTTCTACAGTGACACAGGCGCGTCAGGACCGTTCTCGTTCTCGTTCTCCGGGAGGAGCATGACTTCGTGCCAGACTACGTAGAGGAGGTGTCAGAGGATGATCAAACTGACACGTGTCTGGAATACGGGGACGTATTTACCTGGATCGCTGACAGGCTGGCTACCTGTCCTTCCCCAAGCCAGACAGTAGATAAGAGGTTCGCGATCTGGGACGACCCTGAACTCCTCATTCCTCCTCACCCGACAGTTAAGGAGGCCATGGAGAACTTAGACGAGGACTTCGCCAAACTGGACTTGGATCCGTCGATTCATTTGGCGAAGGCAACCAGTGGAAAGTACAAAATCCATTCTGTAAAGGTCTACCAGTCTGGTGCGGTACAAGACAACCAGGTGCGCAGGCTCTCAGATGCCTCCCAGTCTATGTACAAGGTCCAGGACGTGAAGTTGCGCAACATTGACACAGAACTCAAGCGGGCTCTCATCCCGTTATCAGGATTGGTCTCCCAAACCCGTCCCGCCTGGAACACCAGGCCACTGTATTTAAGTGGCAGGCTAACGCCTGCGCAGACGTTTTGAGCCATGTGCGTTCGGCCATTGCGATGAACACGGTCGTTCGTCGCACTGGCCTGCTCCAACCTTGTCACTGGGAACAAGAATTTAAGAAATCTCTCATGCGTGCCCCAGTCACTTAGGAGACCCTCTTTGGAGAGAGGATAAAAGAGGTGTTCAAGGAACAATTGGACAAGGCCCAAGCGGATTTCACGTTTCAAGCCTGCAAACTCGTGGCCCATACATTTCCGGCCAACACCAGCAAGGGGTCACGAGTTTACACTGGATGCAGGAAGTCGGTTCGCGTGGCCTACCAAAGCAAGTACGCCAAGAGAGGGGGTTACGACTCCGGTCGCGGCCGCTACCAGCCCAACGCTCAAGCTTCCCGGGGACGAGCTCCTACCACCCCCGGGAAGAAGAAGACCCCTTATAAGTCCAGGCGTTGAAGGTCTGGGTGCACACGACTGGAAACTCCCGCCTCCAGTCGTCCCTGTTACAGATACTCCAGTAGGCGGGAGACTGGGGGTCTTCTGGCCCAACTGGACAGTACTAGAGGACCCCTTCGTCACCAACATTCTACAGGCCGGCTACAAGTTGCCAATAGTCAGGTCTCCGCCTCTGACCAACATGCCCCGGTCACGCGTGTATTCGTCAACCAAGCTACTTCAGCTATCCAACAACATCGCCATTCTGCTGGACAAGGGTGCCATAGAGACTGTGTCACATCCAGAGAACACCCCAGGTTTTTACTCTCCCATCTTCCTCGTCCCCAAGAAGAACTCGGACAAGATGCAGATGATCCACAACCTGGCGGTGTTCAACGAACTGTATCCGGCAGAGCCTCCACACTTCAGGATGACATCCTTGGACCAGCTACGTTCCAAGCTGGCCCGCGACGATTGGATGGTCAGCCTGGACCTACAGGATGCTTACCTACACGTTCCCATCTACAGGCCCCACAGGAAGTACCTGAGGTTCGTATTCCAATCTATTCATTACCAGTGGAAAGTCCTGCCATTTGGAAAATCCACGGCCCCGTGGCTTTTCACGCGAATAACGACACCGATCGAGCGTTATCTACATCTGCGGGGGATCGAGTTCGATCCCTACATCGACGACTGTCTGATGAGCAATGCTGCTCCTCTCGTGCTACGCAGACAGTCACAGTTTGCTCTAGATCAACTTCACCAACTCGGGTGGATAGTCAACGAGGAGAAATCCCATCTGATCCCGTCTCAGCGTCTTACGTTTATCGGGGGGTTTTTCCTCACGGACCTCGATTTGGTGAAGGTCCCACCAGACAGGTGGGTCAGAATTCTGTCCTTCACGAAGAGAGGCCTGTGCGACAGTATGACCCTCAGGGAGTGGCAGTCTCTTCTGGGTCTCCTCTCTTCCGCTCAGTATCTCACCACCAGGGGACGCCTGATGCTTCGGCCCCTACAGAGGTTTCTCACCCCGTTTATTCAGCGGGACGATCTTCAAGTGAGGTTCCCTCTAACAGCAGGTCTCCGTCCCTACTTGCACTGGTGGACGACCCAGTCGAACGTCTGCGAAGGAGTCTCCTTGACAGACTTCCCATCGGACTTCCAGTTGTTTGTGGACGCGTCACACCAAGGGTGGGGCGCCCATCTGGAGGACAGGACAGCAGCAGGGCTGTGATCCGACGTACAAAGCCAGTGGCACAGCAACAACTTGGAGTTGCAAGCAGTGATTCTGGCAGTCACTCACTGGTTGTCGGTTCTGCGGAACTCGCGCCTCTTGGTGGCGTCAGACAACTCCACAGTGGTATGGCTGATAAAAAATCAGGGCACGACAGGCTCGTGGAAACTCCTGGACCAGACCATCCAGTTGTTCGACCTATTGGACCGAAACCACATTCAGGTGAAGGCGCGACACATTCCGGGATGTCAGAACGTGTTTGCGGATGCTTTATCGCGACCAGACAAGCCGTCCCCGACAGAGTGGATGCTTCACCCGGAAGCATTCGACCTATTGTGCACAGGTCTACATCGTCCGCTGATAGACCTTTTAGCGACGAAATACAACGCGCGCCTACCAGTTTACGTGTCCCCCCTGCCCGATCCGGCGGCATGGGCGGTGGACGCATTGTCTCTAAGTTTGGAGGGGCTGGACGCTTACGCGTTTCCTCCTCCCATTCTGCTCCCAAAGGTAGTGGCGAAGATAAAGGCGACGACGTCACTACGACTGCTTTTGGTAGCGCCCTTTTGGCCTGCGAGAAGCTGGTTCCCCGTTCTTCGCGGGCTCGTATTAAGCGATCCAGTTCCGCTGCCTCCGTGGCCTCGACTGTTGTTACACCCGAACAGTCGTCTACCCCATCCGGACCCCGATCGGTTTCATCTGTCCGCATGGGTCATTTACAGAAGACCTTGAAATCGAAGGGGTATTCGGCACGAGTGGCAAGTGCCATTTCTCAAGCTCATAGGGTTTCCACTAGGTCACTCTATGATGACAAGTGGTTATCTTTTGAGAAGTTTTGTACCTCTCGTTCAAGGGACCCCATGAGTGCTTCTCCGCAGTTCGTGGCGGAGTTTATTTTGTATCTGCGCAACACGAGACATCTAAAAGGGGGTACTATCTCGACCTACTTGTCTGCCCTCAATTCTGTATTGTCAGTTAAAACACACACTAAGATATCCAAAACACCGGAACTTATTGCAATGTTGAAATCATTCAAATTGGAGGACCAGAAACAGAAGTTTCGTTCCCCAGCTTGGGACCTCAATCTGGTCCTCCGACACTTGCGAGGTTCTCCTTATGAACCCCTGAGTGAGGCTTCGTTTGAAAACTTAACCCGGAAAACCGCTTTCCTCATCTCTTTAGCCACAATTGCTAGAGTGAGTGAGGTTCATGCTCTAGACGTGACGAGAGTGCGGTTTGAGACTTCTCGTCATGGGGCTGTCCATCTGGGGTTGCTCTGGAACTTCGTAGCGAAGAACCAGCTGAGTACCCTTACAGCTTACTGCTTCACATGTAAGCTTCCATATGAACTCAGGTTATGTCCATTCAAAATTTCAAATTTTCCAGGTTGCGTTTCTTTTTTTGAGGAGTTTATTTTTAAAAATTTTGAGGAGTTTATTTTTACATTCATCGCTCGTCGACCAGGAGGAAGGGGCGTAAAAGGTTATTTATACCCTTTTCAGCTGCAGCCAATGGTGAAGTCAGTAGGAACACCATTGCGCTGTGGCTGCGTCAAACCATCTTGGCAGCTTATGACGCTGAGGGTTTGCCTCACCCGGCGGCAAATAACCCCCATGAGATTCGAGCTCTAGCCTCGACTATGGCATTGCACAGAAACATCTCTGTGCCCCAAATCATTGAGGGGTGTTTTTGGCGGTCCATTTCGGTGTTCGCTAGCCATTATTTGCGTGATCTGGCAGTAGAGGATGTGCAAGGACTACAATCCTTTGGACCGTTGGTCGTGGCTCAACAGCTCACCCGACCACGGTTGCACTAGGTAACTATGTTTACCATCACGCTAGCCTTGAGGTTCTTCCATGCTGTGTCAGGTTTTTCCTATAAGTGTTTTTTGACTAAACGTCATTCTTCTCCTTACAGGAGTTGATGTCATTGTCTTGCCTCCTCTTGTGGGTGGGTCCTCTAAGAGACCTGCCCGCCATCCTTTACTGTCGGATCAACATGCAATATCTGAAGTGGGGTAAGTATTAAAAATTTATTAAAATCTAAATATTTTAGATATTTAAAAATACTTACCGCACTTCCAAGATTCAGCCCGCCACAGACGTTCTCTTCTCGGACGGTAGTCAGGAAATGTGATTGCGTCACGTTATCACGTGACAAATTGGTATAGCCTTCCGGCTATATCATAGCATCCTGTCTACGTGTCATTCACACTATTACTTCGTAAAGACAAGGATTCTACTCTTCCAATCTCTCATCGGAAGTACTAGGTAATATGCAATATCTGAAGTGGGGTAAGTATTTTTAAATATCTAAAATATTTAGATTTTAATAAGATATGATCAAAACCTGAAACCTCCTGTTCAATCTTGGAAATTTTAAAATAAACTCCTCAAAAAAAGAAACGCAACCTGGAAAATTTGAATTTTTTTATTTGTGGCTTTAAGACAATGTAAATCAAGTTACGTTAGAGGTATTGGCATGAAATTTTGAATGGGCATAACCTGAGTTCATATGGAAGCTTACATGTGAAAACTTTTCATGTGATTTGAGAATTGTGTCCGTACGATGGCGTTGAAGTCAGTACCTCGTATGGCCACCTCGTGCTGCTCGCACTGCACGGCACCTGCGTGGAACAGACTGAACAAGTCTTTGAATGAAAGCTTGTGGAATTCTTTCCCGTTCCTCCCGCAATGCATTGGCCAACTCTGGTAACGTCTGAGGTTGATGTTGCCGTCCACGTACACGTCTGTCAAGAATATCCCACAGGTGTTCGATAGGATTAAGATCAGGGATTTTGAAGGCCATGGTAAGACATTGATGTTTTCCTTGGCTAGATAGGCCACCGTAGCACGTGCAGTATGAGGTCTGGCATTATCGTGTTGAAAGATATGCCTCTGTCGGTTGATGATCGGCAGCAGGTGAGGCCTGAGAACTTGGTTTATGTAGCGATCCGCGTTGATATTCTCTTGTAGGATTACAAGTTCGGATTTTCGGTTGTAGGATATTGCCCCCCACACAATCACACTCCCTCCGCCGAAATGGTCCACCTGACGAACGCAGTTTCGTGCAAAACGTTCATTTTGACGTCGGTAAACACGTTGCCTTTCATCTCGACGTTGAAGAAGAAACCGCGACTCATCGCTAAACCAAATGCGCCGCCAGTTCCTCAGATTCCATGTCTGTACATTACGACACCACCTGACACGTTGACGTCGATGTTGTAGTCGTAGCACAGGTCTGACAACAGGTCTTTGTGCACGAATTCCTGCCTCTCGAAGACGATTCCGTACTGTTTGGCCCGATATTCTTCGCAGTCCGGGTATTTGTGTTGCGGTTGATGTGGCCGTAGCAAGTGTATCACGTAGGTGGCGCAACCGGATGTAACGATCCTGGCCCGGAGTGCTGATTCGAGGTCGTCCACCTCTGGGTCGACCTTTGGTTGTGCGAAACTGTCTGTATCGATCCAATACACCTGAAATTGTGCTCTTGTGAACCTGGAAATGTCTTGCCACGGAAATCTGTATTTCTCCAGCTTCAAGGCGTCCAATGGCGATATTTCGATCCGCAGCATTCATTCGTGGCATTTTGAAAAGCGTAATTGCATGTCAAACAATGGATAAAATGATGAGTACACATTGTGTATTTTATAGTCATTGTATCCAGGGATACCTAGCATGAACTGCACGTGTGCAACGTGTGTGAATTTAATCGTGCGATCATTTCATGCAATTGTCTAAAGTTTGGTTGCGTTTAGGCAATATGTTATCGTTTGCCGGTAATGAGACACAAACATCTTTTAGAAGGTATATGTAACTATACTTAAGCAAAAATTACCCTTTAAAGATATTCTAACCTCAGGGGGTAGGCTTCGCGGAAATGATTCTGACAACAGTAAAGAATAACGACACAAAAGTATTGGATTACAAATCCACCCCAAAATAGTAGAAAAAAACGTTTTTTAAAAATACTTCATTTTTACAGCCGCTAAACGTTTCATTAGCCAATCATCTGCTAGCAGAGGTGTGACGAGTTACTCAGGAGTCCTGCTCAACGAGTAGCTGGTTTATGTTACTGTTTACATTATACACTCGTATAGCCGTAACATATTTTTCACTAATCTCACTTGTCAAAACAGCCTAAACGTGATCAAAGCTATGGAAACAATGTCGGCATATTCTGTTCAGTCGTAAATTAACTTTGGTTGTTGTACACATGTGTTTAGATTGTTTAGTCTCCGATAATGCCGAGTGGATATTTCAGCGTAAATCTACTGCCATTGTCTTTTCTTTGTGTCATTTTGAAGTGTCAGTTCTATAGAGTTACTGCGTGAATGTCCATCACTGACCATTTCCGTTATGTCAGACTCTTATTCTAGCAATGAGATCTCGCTTTGAACAACGTAAGTCAAGCGATAACAAAGATTTGAATGAAGAACAAGCGAATGTACCAAACGATCGGGATACATATCTCGTTACTATGTCTCACGTTTATCTATTCAATTATTTAACAGTTGAAATGAAATAACAGCACATATGTAGGATGCTATCTCAAACTATTTTGATTCAATAAAACAATTAATTAAACATTGTGTTTCCACAATTATACAAAATTGGATCTGCAAACAAACCAGAATTCATTCTAATCCTACTCAACGAAAAACGAGACTTATGCGACGTATATATCTATATCATTTTACAAATTAAAAGAAATACAAATGCAATACATTATGGTGATTTTCTAACTAGTTCGCATGTAAACAACACTTTACGATGTCCTTATTGATTTAAATAACTAACCTGTTGTCACCATATGATTGCTAATCCATGTACATCGGTGTGCATCATACATAATAGTGAATGACCAGCTGCTATCACCGACGAAACAACATAATATTCTTAAATTTCGTTGGCTGAATATAACATTCCTAATTTGATTGGCTCACTATGTCCAGACTGAATGTCGCCTATATGTGTATCTTACGACCAGTTCAGTATCACCAGTTACGTCATATGACAGTACGTTGGCAATATCTTGACGCGCCACCTCTTATATAATTGAACCGGTCCAGTGACCGATATCTGGCATCAAAGCAAAGGTGTTAATGCATTAAGCTCAATTAGTGAGTGTTGATTACATGACTAACTTCTGAACAATATAGAATCAATATAGAAGTTAATAGCTAGATTTTCAGCATTCTATATTAACATTTCATCGATTTTACCCTAATAACATGTTATTGATGGAACAGAATCTGAAAGAAAATGTGCACCGAAAAAGAAAACGCCCTTTTCATTTCGATTTGAAATTAATCACGATTCCTTATCATAGATACAATATTGTAGGCTTTAAAATCTGTTGACATTTTCACCCGCCACATTTCTCTACAGTTGTATTACACTGAATAAAATACCTGTCTCAATGAAAGTAATTGTAAATGTACAAGATTATAAAGTTAACGATAGCTCGATTTTTTCCCCTCTAAAAACTGTTAACCAGTTACAATGTTAAACATTTCTAAGTTATAATGCAATTATTCTATTATGAATAAAAAGTCACCATGAGAAATATTGACTAAGTTGACCTCAAACTATACAGGCCTCTTGAAACTTAAAATCAAGCACAACAAAAAATTAAATAATAACGACGTTTACAATTTTTTATTGAAATTATTCATTTCAAAGCATATTGTAGCCTATAAAATAATCCAACGCTCCGCTCGATTGGTAAAAGAACCAAACTAAAACCAGCAATTGAATATCGAAAAATCCTTTAAAAACTCCGAACTTACTTCCTACAGACGCACAAATACCCATTCTATCGGAAACTTACAATGTCAAAAGTTGTTATTGTGTTTTAAACGAATCATCGACGAAAATCGACAAATCGCCTAAGGATTTCATTGTAGCAACTCCTGTGTATGACGTCACATAGCTTACGAAGGTTATGCTACACTGAGGGGCAGCGGAACAACTGTTTGAAGAATGAGATAATGAGCAGGCCAAATTTACTCACTTTGAACCGCTATATCTGGCTAAGCAGGTGACGCTTCGAAATAATAGTTAGTGTTTTGTTTACTTGAAAGTATTGTCTATATGATTAAACGAATTAACATCGAACAAAACTGAGAGGTTCTATTATATTTAAAGTAAGTTGATTACTAATTATTGAAAAATGCAAATTCCAAATCTAGGTTGTGTTTCTTTTTTTGAAGAGTTTATCTTAAGCTTGTTTTGTTCAATCTTAAGATATATTGTAATAAAATGACTTTGAAAATTGTTAACACAAATTTATTTTAATGAAAAAAAATGACTTTGATTGGGAAAATGACTTTGCTAAGAAAAAAGTGACTTTGGTGAAAAAATGACTTTGATGAAAAAAATGACTTTGATGGAAATATTGACTTTGATGAGAAAGTGACTTTAATTAAAAAAAATACTTTGATGAGAAAACGTTAACCTTGGTAATAACTTTGGTATATGAGGGGTCATCTGTGTTTAACAAACACATCTTGTTCTGTATTCAAACACTGCTTGTTTTCCTCGCACCACAATCCAATAAGATCAAGTACTGCTTGAAGGTCAGATTCACTCTCAGCTAAAAATTAATAACAAGGTCATCCGTATATAGCATTATGGATACGACCTGGTCATCGCACTTGATACGTAAGCCCAGGCCTTTCAGGGTAATCACTAGATCATTAATAAACAAATTACACAATAACAGGGATAAAATACAAACTTGTTTGACATCACCACCATTTACCGAGACCAATTAAGTCAGTTCTGAGACCATTTATTCTGAAACAGCATTCAACGTTTTTGTATATTGAGTTGAGGTTTTGTAACATCTTTCCTACAATGTCCAGGTTTTCTAACTTGTTCCATAATTTATTCCTGTCAATCTTGCCATAGGCCTTCTTGAAGTCTATAAAAGCAGTCAGTGTTGATATTTTTTTCGTTTTCTTGTCTCTACGATCTAAGTTAAAGTTGATAAATGATCGACAGTGTTACGTCCTTCCTAAAACCATTTTTTTCGTCCACCAAGTATTCATTTTCTTCCGCTCACTTTACCCTTATCCAACCAAGCGGGTCTTTTAGGCCCGAAATGACATTTAAAGTTAAATAAATTGAAAACTATATCATATACAGATGTCTGTTTTCAGGTATTCCTCAAGTAAGTTAAGATGATCATTTCATGACCAATACCACATCAACATCATATCAACCCACAATAACAGAAACAGTTCCCAACAGAAAAAGAGATATCCTAAAGGTATCTCAATGAGGAAACCAAACGGACACGCAGCCGTAGCAGAGGCCGGACATACAGTCAGAGCCACGACCACAACTGTCATTACAGCCGGAGACAACAAAGAAGTCGTAGCAGAGGATGGCAAGTCCAGAGAGGAAGTTACGTTAACAGACGTTGGACGTGGGACCATTCAACGTGGCAGAAGTAGTAGTCGTGGACGTGGACAAAGACGTGAACGAGGACGTAGTCGACGTCAAAGCTACAACTAGTCATCAGCTGAAGATGACAGTTCTTTTTAGTGACACAGAGTCTCCCTCAAAGGAGGGAGACCAAACAATAGAACAAAAACTCATTAATCTTTCTAGTGTAGATCTTAAAGGGGAGGAAATAACATTATTATTGAAAGGAATGAAATTTACTTGAACTTGAGACTGATATTGAAAGTTTGGTTAGAAAATTACGCTTTTAGACCATTTCCAAGATAATATAGGCAAGAAACAAAACTAAGTTCACACCTAAATTGGGTAACAATACTTCTTCCTCTGCACAAAAAAAGAAATGAATGCAAATATCAGAAAATAATAAAATGTTATTTGAGTGAAATTTGCTTTGTTAAACTGGTAGATAATCATTCTGTTATACCTTTGGTTTTGTGTTTCATGGGACCATTACAATATTCAACTAGTACTGCCGCGGCAGTACTTAGGTCTTCAAGCTTCTGCTTGACCTTGAACTCAATGTTGGACTCTCCGTTATTCATCAGTTTCTCCGCTTTAAAATGAGCTATCAAACATGTCTCTATCTTTAGTAGTTGTTTTACACAAATTATCCAAATAACATACCCCTCTGAAAATGACAAAAATCGCATATTTATTGACCCCTACATTATATTTCTCATGATTAAGACAAAAAGGTTAATATTTTCATACTACGGTATGACAAAGAAAATGTTGTGCTTCAATTTCCACTTACGTAGATGTAATCATCATTTAGATTGCATTCATAATTAATGCGTTACGTTCTTCTGAATATTCAAGAAAATATTCATAAATGCTCATTTTCGGACCCCAAGAGAACGTTCGCAATGATCGAGGCTTAACTATCAACTTTTTGATGAAAGCCGACAACAGAAAAGTTGTTGCTCTTGAAATTGCGCATACGTAGGTTTGAGTAACAATTCAATAGCATAATAAGTGCAGCAGTAATGAACCTTTCAAGTTTCCTGAAAATGACGATTTTTTAAATATGACAATTTTCTACGACTTGTCAAACATAAACTGAAGAGAGTTACGTGCTTGAAAATTACTGTCCTTAATAAACGACTCTTCTAAGTCAAAATGGCATATACAAATTCTATTCTTTATATGGAATTGTTAAGCTCTTTATTAGAAAGAGATGGCTATCAAAAACTTTGAAAAACATCAATTAGTTTTAGAGTTATGCCCCTTTGAAATTGCAGCAGAAAAACGCCCCTTTTAAAAAGGACCATATTCAAGGGCAGATTACTCGAATTCTAGGCCAAAATTCTAAATTCTGTTAGCAATTTATATTCTACGTTGTCTTGGCTTTCAAATGAGCTATCAAACATATCTGTATATGTTGCCGTTATTTAAAAGAATATTTTTGAAGACGCATACCCTCAAAACCGCGAAAGTGCATAAATTTTCAGTTTTTTTTCGAAATAGCCAAAATTAATGTATTTAAGCCTACAAAAATGTATAGATGGAAATGTGTTTAAACTTCTAAAAATAAAGTATACACATGTGAAAGCTTCAGTTAAACTAAATTCAAATCAATTGACAGATTTATTTAATACAACATTTGTTGGCACCTTTACTGTTTCTTATATACATTGATGATTTAGTAAATGAAATGAATAAAACTGATGATAAATCGATTAATATGATCGATAAGTATACCATTTAATGGTATATTTAATCGATTGTGACATTGATGATATAATCTTACTGCTATTTGCAGATGATGTAGCTATATTTTCTGATTCAGTTGCTGATTTGCAAAGAACAATTTTATGTCCAGAAAATTATTGTAAATATGGGGTTTAACTGTAAATATTGATAAAAGTAAAATTAGTGTTTTCAAAAATGGAGGTACACTCTCTCAACATGAAAAATGGTTTATAAATGTTAAACTATAGAGGTTGTTTCATATACCAATATCTTGGTATTGTTTTTTCATGTAGAATAACTTTTCACAAGCATGTATAACATTGGCTAAACAAGCAACAAAGGCACTTGTTCCATCGAAAATGTACAAATTTCCGAATTTAAATGTTGATGTTTATATGAAAATATTTAATTGTAAAATTTTACCGAAACTACTATATGGTGCTGAAATATGGTGTACTGAAAATGGGAAATCTATTGAAGTTGTACATACAAAATATTGTAAATATGTGTTAAAAATTGCATATAGATCATCAATTAATGCTGTACTGGGTGAAATGAAGAGTGAGAATTTATGAACATGGCATAACGAAGGTTATAAACTTTTGGATTAGACTGCTAAGAATGCCACTGAGCAAACATCCAAGACATTGTTATTTAATGCTTTGTAAATATGATGAATTAGGATATAATAAATGGGTTTCTTTTGTTAGATATATACTTTTTAGTTATGGATTTGGAAGTAGTTGGCTAATGCAGGACATTGGGGATTATAACATATTCATAAATACATTTAAATTGAGATTAAGGGATGTTTTACCAAAATTGGTTTACTTCAATTTCAGTTTCGTCCAATTTAAGTATGTATTCTACTTTTAAATATCTCCTTCAACCTGAGAGTATCTAAGTTCAATTCAACCATAAAATTTAAGAAGGGTTCTAACGAAATTTAGATGTTCAAATGATTACAAATTAATAGATGTAGATGACCCAATGGTCTAGATTGTAATGACGCTTAATGCGAATTCTGTACAGAAGGGGAGGAAGATGAATTTCATTTTTTGTTAATATGTCCATATTATCAACAACTGCGTATGAGATATTTACCTGTATATTATTATAAGTACCCATCAATGTTAAAGTTTATATCTCTTATTACTACTCAAAATGATGAATTGTTATTTAAGCTTGCTCTTTTCTGTGAAAAAATGTTTAGATTAAGAAACTCTCTAAAGGGATAAGCACTCTCATTTACTTGACATCATAAACATTACGACCACTGTACTATTGGTCTCATGGCCAAATATACGAAATAAACTTGAGAAATATTCCGTCTGCAATGTTATAATTATATGACAAATAACTTTCATATCAAGACCACCGATGTAATTTGGTTGTAAAGAAACGGTCATTCTCGATTAACGCGACACTAAATGTGATGTCATAAGACGGCTTTTCTATTATTGCATTCTACGAAATTTATTATGGAGAAGGCTATATTGCGAAATTGTGAAAAAATAGTTGAAATTGCAAAGTAAAGATAACACGGAAGATGGCCGTATAAGCGTCAGGATAGTATTGATGTTTACCCAAGTTACTGAAAATCAGAGCAATAGAAATGATTATAGTGGTTAATAATGATTCAAAACAATTGCGATAGTTTTTAAAGGTGCTCTAGCACGATTTCCTTACTGAAATAAAGTGATCTCACAAAAATATAAGTAAGTGTTACGCATGACTAAATATTACCCAATAATCAATAAAAGAGTTCTAAAACGAATCTACATGGTTCGGGTAAGGCATGCGAGTCCAATTCCTATCGAGCGTTCCGTTTAATGTGTTCACATTAAAATTGCCGCTCAAAGGTAGTTGAAGTGATCTGACTGATGTAGCGGATACCTAAACACTCTAAGTAGAGTTTTAAATATGATACTGTGATGGAATGAATGCCGGTCGGTACAAATTAGGATTGGATCGCGGAGTCCTAAGTCGACCGCTCAAATTTCATCGCTTTCGAACAAAACTTTTTTTTATTAAATTAGATTTTTATAACAACTTAAGCATGTAGATGAATATTTGATAATTATTTTTCATGCAACCTACATTTAAGAAAAAATGCCATGGCATTCTGCCATGGCATTTTACCATTCTGCCATGGCATTCGCCAATGCCATAGCATTCTGCCATGGCATTCAATAATGCCGTGGCAAAATGCCATGGCATTCGCCAATGCCATGGCATTCTGCCATGGCATTCTTTGGCTGCAGCAAAATGCCATGGCATTTATCATTGCTGGAAATTTCAAAATCAAAATATGAAATATGAGTAGTGATATTATTTTTGTTTACATTGTTCCATTGAAATATTTAGAAATTTTCAATGGAAATTTGGTTCGATTTCCAGAGTTCAGAGTATGAATATGACTCTAAGAGAATTATGACTTTGTTTTAAATATCAATTTTGTTTGGAATTTAGGTTTAAGAAATGTTGATGTTGGAAATATTTTTTTACTTTGGTGAACTTCAACTTAAATGATATGTTGACATGAAAGTTTTTATTCAATTTTTTGAAATGTTGACTGAAAAAGTCATGACTTTTGCAAAAATGTTGAATTGGAAAAAAAATTGACTTTAAAGAAAAGTGGACTATTAAATATAAATTGAATTTGGTGAAATGTTGACTTTGATATTAAAAAAAAATCGATTTTTGTGAAATGTTCACTTATTTAATGACTTCGATGAAGTTTAACTTATGTTAAGTTAAAAAATATGATATTCGAAATAATTATGGACTTTTTTGAAAGTTTAATCTTAATACAAATCATTAAATTCGGTGAAATGTTAACTTTCAAAAGATATGCATTGACTTTGGTGAAAGTTCAATTTAAATGGCATTTTGACTCTGACTTATATACAGTCAACCCGCGATAATCCGGCCACCGATAATCCGAATCTCGCAGTTTCCGAACGGTAGGAAGATGTAACCAAACTAATCTCTATAGTAGTCCTCACTCCTCAGTACTCAGTAGTCCGAACATTTCACTATCCGAACGTTTTTGATGAAAAACGGAAGGGTTCGGATTATCGACAACTAATGTCTGGCTTATGGTGTATGTTTCAGACAGTAAGTGTTAGATCACTTACCTGCGCTCTCGCCCAATACACACCTGTCACCAAGATTAACGATGTATACAGAACTGAGTTTGATCACTTGCTGACTTTGATATAGACGTGTGTGAAAATTTAACTTACATAAAATGTTGAACATATTTTGAGTTTAGTTATATGTTGACTTAGAAATAATATTTTGAGTTTATTGAGTTTATTTCTATTCTTAATATATTTCTGTTGATATTAAATCAAGGAACATGTATCGTGTGCAAAAACAATATTGGTTCAAAATCAAATTTCAATTAAAAATACGAGTGAAATTTTCACATATATTTAGAGTTTTATTTCAATCATATGTTAAAAATATCAACAAATCTTAGTTTAATTTAGTTTATTGACTCTAAATTTGGTGAAATGTTGACTTTGAAAATATTTAATGACTTCAAAGATTAACGATGTATACACAACTGAGTTTGATCACTTGTTGACTTTTATATAGATATGACTCTAAATTTGGTGAATTGTTGGTTGGTGACTTTGTTGAACATTTAACTTACATGAAATGTTGATTTTGAAAACATATTTTGAATTTGTTAATATGTTGACTTGGAAATGATTGATTTTACTGATTTATTAAAATTTTTAATGTATTTCTGTTGATATTAAAACAAGGAACAGGCATCATGCCAAAACAATAATGGTTGAAAATCAAATTTCAATAAAAACAAAATTAAAAAATATGTCAAATCTTCAAATAAATTGAGTTCTAGTTCAATAATATGTCAAGATAAAAGCAAATCAATTTGAGTATTAATTACATTTACAACAAAACGTTTATTACATTGATGAGAGTTGTAATAGTTTATGGGTAACAATAGCATACCACATGCTGTCAATTGTGTAAGGAGGAAAATAGTCTTACATGTTTTACGTGCCTTGTTGTAAATCATTTAATCAAATAGAAACAATTAGAACGGCGACAACCACTGAAGCGGGGCATATGCCCCATCACAGCGCGACCTAATAATCAAAGTTGTGTATTAGGCTAATAAACAACTACATGTATGTCTCTCGCTGATATACACGACTGTATAAATAGCAGGCGGATACCCTCATCAACATAACACAATATATTCATTATATCCGGCACCTTTGCCTCATTATAAATGTATATATAATGGCCTTATATTGACTTTGATGGAAGTTCAACTTTAATGGCATTTTGAGTCGGACTTATAGACAACTAATGTCTGGCTTAAGATACATGTTTCCGACAGTAAGTGTTAGATCACTTACATCGCTGTCGCCCAATACACACCTGTCACCAAGATTAACGATGCATGCACAACTGAGTTTGATCACTTGCTGACTTTGATATAGACTTGTGTGAAAATTTAACTTACATAAAATGTTGAACATATTTTGAGTTTAGTAATATGTTGACTTAGAAATAATATTTTGAGTTTATTGAGTTTATTACTATTCTTAATATATGTCTGTTGATATTTAATCAAGGAACATGCAAAAACAATATTGGTTCAAAATCAAATTTCAATTAAAAATACGAGTGAAATTTTCACATATATTTAAAGTTTTATTTCAATCATATGTTAAGATATCAGCAAATCTTAGATTAATTTGAGTATTAATTACATTTACAACAAAACGTGTATTACATTGAAGAGAGTTAAAACGGCGACAGCCACTGAAGCGGGGCGTATATCCTGTCATAGCCCGGCGGACCTTACACCTAAGTTGTGTATTCTGCTAATTAACAGATATGTCTCTCTCTCGTAGACACGACTGTCTAAATAACAGGCGGATACCCTCATCAACACAACACAATATATTCATTATATCCGGCGCCTTTGCCTTTGGTGATTTTTTGACACGTTTGAGTTTTGAACGCAATTACTTTATTTTATTTTGTCAGACATACATTTGAAGACCATATAACAATCAGCAATTAACGTATCTAATACTTATTTTAGGCAATTCATCCAATAAAGTTTAACACGTTACCTTTCGCTCATCTTATAACATGTCCAGATTACATGCAATTGTCAATTCATCCAGAAACGACTACATGAATAATAATGAACACTTCGTTTCATTTCGTAGTTGTCCATTAAAACGAAATGAACAGACAAGCAACTCGCAATATAACTTAAATTCATAATAACATTGATCATCAGACATCTGTTCAATTTTAAAAAGTACGTATTTTTGTGAATTTTGATAGTGCTCGACTTCGATTAGAACACTATCTGTTTGCATTTGGTTGCAATTTGACCAGACATAGTCACGGTCAGAGTATATTCTTAATGGAGTCAGCAACGATCAAACTGCAGTCCATTTACAGCACTCTTACTGCAGTCTAACTGGTAAAGATATATGCATCCCACTGTATGATAGGTATTGAGCTCAAGGTTACTTATCTAATTATCAAAACAATATCATAAACGTAAAGGTTTAGGTCTAAGGTGACCAAATGCATGCTGATGTGAAATGAAAGGTGGATTTTCGTGGATGTTCTTTAGTTCCAGGAAAGGTGCCAACAAGGGATTCCCATTTATTATCAGCCGGGAAATAAACTTTTAGAACTATTTCGCTTTACTGAATTGCAAGTTCAAGTCAAATAAAAAACAGCCGCAGTGTACACACCTTAGGACATCAGTAATTACGTTACAGCCGATAAACACTCGCGATATTTCTTATACATAAATCTAGTGTTGTAATATCCAGGTCCCCTTGCTTTTGGCTAACAATAGATAAAATAAACTAGAACTTCATGAAAATAATTCCATTTAGACAGTGAACAAATGCAACATTTTATTATTTGGAATCACACTATCTGAAATAGTAATGAATTTGACTTTTTCGGGACGAGTCCCTTGTGGGATTCGAGCCCACACCACCAGAGTAAGGCACCAGCCGCCAGCACTCCCACAAACAGAAGAAGTGTATCTACAGCAATGTGTTGCCGGTATTGTATTTAATAATCTACCATTGTACTGCATTTAACTCAACGCATACAGTCATGGTTTTGAAAGTTGAATTAATATCTTTAGTGTATTATTCAAAGTTATTTGATTATTTATGACTCCTCATACTTCATTATATTCAACGATTACAATTACATAACTTTTCTACTTCTGAATATCAATATCAGGGCCCCCTAAGTAATGGGAGGAAATACGTTGATTTTGAAGGCAATTCCTCCCATAATGGTGTTTCTTTCAAATCTGGATTGCTTGTTTCTTAATATCAGCAATATTTTACCAAATAACTATTTGAAATTTATCAATACTTGTAATGTTGTTTCGGTTTTAAACCCCCGGGTGAAACCCAGGGGGTTTATGTCGTGGCGCAGCCCGTCTGTCCGCTCGTCCGTCCGTAACCTATGTCCTGAAATCAACTCCTACATTTTCTGAAACTTTACACAAGCTTTGGATATACATCGGTGATACGCATGTGCTCTTTTGGGACCGATCGGATTAATATTTCCAGAGTTATGGCCCTTGACTTTTCCAATTTCACACTGACAGTAAATTCTAATTCGTCAGCATTTGAAAATGTTGTCACACACTGAGGTTATAACCTTGTGACCTTGACCTTGATGTAGGATCCATTTTGTGAGAAACGTAACCATGGCCATATTTTATTTTATTGATTGGATACTTGACATGCTTATTTATTTTTAATAAGTCATTAAATCATTAAATTGCCCTTACATTTAAACTGTTTATTTGGAGGATAAGGAACCCGGGGGTTAAAACCTGTAATGTACTGTTGAATCGCCACGACTTATCTGTATGTCTCTGTATTCTGGAGTGGTATTCTGATAAGATAGCATATCTAATAGCTTGTCTACTATTTCCCAATTCATTTATGGACATACATATGTTTAAATCCTTCTTCCCAGTGTTAAATCTCCTTCTAAATGTATTTATAGAAGAACCTTCCTTTTGCAATCTCTGTCCTATTTAATGTTGAAAACACTACAGTGATGTCAATCCATAGGCATTCTAGGTATTCATAAAGTTCATGGTTTGAAAGCTTGCTAGTCTGAATTTTGCGATTAAGCTGTACTTCATTAACACGTCGGTGATTTGTTATTTTATGAACGGATACACATTACGTAATACCGACGGGTATCGACGCCTCGTTAATGAGACTGATTGTTCTGATAGGTAATACACAGGGATAGGTTGTTATGTCACTATAGATATAGTCCGGTCATTTCGCTGGGTACACGTTTATTATAGTATCTTGCACCGCGGTGGAAACAGGTGTATTGGGAGACAGCGCAGGCAAACTTGTGATCTATTATTAGTATTATTATTATTGTATGTGTTGTTTGAATGAGAACATGTGTTGGGATAATCGAAGTCGAGCACTATCAAAATTCACAAAAATACGTACTTTTTAAAATTGAACAGATGTCTGATGATCAATGTTATTATGAATTTAAGTTATATTGCTAGTTGCTTGTCTGTTCATTTCGTTTTAATGGACAACTACTAAATGAAACGAAGTGTTCATTATTATTCATGTAGTCGTTTCTGGATGAATTGACAATTGCATGTAATCTGGACATGTTATAAGATGAGCGGTATGATGAGGGTATCCGCCTGTTATTTAGACAGTCGTGTCTACGAGAGAGAGACATATCTGTTAATTAGCAGAATACACAACTTAGGTGTAAGGTCCGCCGGGCTATGACAGGATATACGCCCCGCTTCAGTGGCTGTCGACGTTTTAACTCTCTTCAATGTAATACACGTTTTGTTGTAAATGTAATCAATACTCAAATTAAACTAAGATTTGCTGATATCTTAACATATGATTGAAATAAAACTTTAAATATATGTGAAACTTACACTTGTATTTATAATTGAAATTTGATTTTGAACCAATATTGTTTTTGCACACGATATATGTTCCTTGATTTAATATCAACAGAAATATATTAAGAATAGTAATAAACTCAATAAACTCAAAATATTATTTCTAAGTCAACATATTACTAAACTCAAAATATGTTCAACATTTTATGTAAGTTAAATTTTCACACAAGTCTATATCAAAGTCAGCAAGTGATCAAACTCAGTTGTGCATACATCGTTAATCTTGGTGACAGGTGTGTATTGGGCGAGAGCGCAGGTAAGTGATCTAACACTTACTGTCGGAAACATGTATCTTAAGCCAGACATTAGTTGTCTATAAGTCCGACTCAAATTGCCATTAAAGTTGAACTTCCATCAAAGTCAATATAAGGCCATTATATATACATTTATAATGAGGCAAAGGTGCCGGATATAATGAATATATTTTGTTATGTTGATGAGGGTATCCGCCTGCTATTTATACAGTCGTGTATATGAGCGAGAGACATACATGTCGTTGTTTATTAGCCTAATACACAACTTTGTTTATTAGGTCGCGCTGTGATGGGGCATATGCCCCGCTTCAGTGGTTGTCGCCGTTCTAATTGTTTCTATTTGATTAAATGATTTACAACAAGGCACGTAAAACATGTAAGAATGTCTTTCTCCTTACACAATTGACAGCATGTGGTATGCTATTGTTACCTATAAACTATCACAACTCTCATCAATGTTTAACATTTTGTTATAAATGTAATTAATACTCAAATTGATTTGCTTTTATCTTGACATATTATTGAACTAGAACTCAAAATTTATTTGAAGATTTGACATATTGGTTTTATTTTGTTTTTATTGAAATTTGATTTTCAACCATTATTGTTTTGGCACACGATGCCCGTTCCTTGTTTTAATATCAGCAGAAATACATTAAAAATATTAATAAATCAGTAAAATCAATCATTTCCAAGTCAACATACTACCAAATTCAAAATATGTTTTCAAAATCAACATTTCATGTAAGTTAAATGTTCAACAAAGTCACCAACCAACAATTCACCAAATTTAGAGTCATATCTATATAAAAGTCAACAAGTGATCAAACTCAGTTGTGTATACATCGTTAATCTTTGAAGTCATTAAATATTTCCAAAGTCAACATTTCACCAAATTTAGAGTCAATAAACTAAATTAAACTAAGATTTGTTGATATTTTAACATATGATTGAAATAAAACTCTAAATATATGTGAAAATTTCACTCGTATTTTTAATTGAAATTTGATTTTGAACCAATATTGTTTTTGCACACGATACATGTTCCTTGATTTAATATCAACAGAAATATATTAAGAATAGTAATAAACTCAATAAACTCAAAATATTATTTCTAAGTCAACATATAACTAAACTCAAAATATGTTCAACATTTTATGTAAGTTAAATTTTCACACACGTCTATATCAAAGTCAGCAAGTGATCAAACTCAGTTCTGTATACATCGTTAATCTTGGTGACAGGTGTGTATTGGGCGAGAGCGCAGGTAAGTGATCTAACACTTACTGTCTGAAACATACACCATAAGCCAGACATTAGTTGTCGATAATCCGAACCCTTCCGTTTTTCATCAAAAACGTTCGGATAGTGAAATGTTCGGACTACTGAGTACTGAGGAGTGAGGACTACTATAGAGATTAGTTTGGTTACATCTTCCTACCGTTCGGAAACTGCGAGATTCGGATTATCGGTGGCCGGATTATCGCGGGTTGACTGTATATAAGTCAGAGTCAAAATGCCATTTAAATTGAACTTTCACCAAAGTCAATGCATATCTTTTGAAAGTTAACATTTCACCGAATTTAATGATTTGTATTAAGATTAAACTTTCAAAAAAGTCCATAATTATTTCGAATATCATATTTTTTAACTTAACATAAGTTAAACTTCATCGAAGTCATTAAATAAGTGAACATTTCACAAAAATCGATTTTTTTTTAATATCAAAGTCAACATTTCACCAAATTCAATTTATATTTAATAGTCCACTTTTCTTTAAAGTCAATTTTTTTTCCAATTCAACATTTTTGCAAAAGTCATGACTTTTTCAGTCAACATTTCAAAAAATTGAATAAAAACTTTCATGTCAACATATCATTTAAGTTGAAGTTCACCAAAGTAAAAAAATATTCCAACATCAACATTTCTTAAACCTAAATTCCAAACAAAATTGATATTTAAAACAAAGTCATAATTCTCTTAGAGTCATATTCATACTCTGAACTCTGGAAATCGAACCAAATTTCCATTGAAAATTTCTAAATATTTCAATGGAACAATGTAAACAAAAATAATATCACTACTCATATTTCATATTTTGATTTTGAAATTTCCAGCAATGATAAATGCCATGGCATTTTGCTGCAGCCAAAGAATGCCATGGCAGAATGCCATGGCATTGGCGAATGCCATGGCATTTTGCCACGGCATTATTGAATGCCATGGCAGAATGCTATGGCATTGGCGAATGCCATGGCAGAATGGTAAAATGCCATGGCAGAATGCCATGGCATTTTTTCTTAAATGTAGGTTGCATGAAAAATAATTATCAAATATTCATCTACATGCTTAAGTTGTTATAAAAATCTAATTTAATAAAAAAAAGTTTTGTTCGAAAGCGATGAAATTTGAGCGGTCGACTTAGGACTCCGCGATCCAATCCTAATTTGTACCGACCGGCATTATACCATTTACACATCGATATCCCCATTAGTTATCATTTTAGCCCATATTTCGCTATCAATGACGATACCGTGACCTTTCACTGTTGCAAGGGTCAAGTCGTGACGTAACAGAAGGCACCCATAGTAACCTAATGGCTGAAACTTGGGCAGCACGGGCTTTGCGTTAGCACCTAGAAAACGGCGATTTCGACGAAATCGGCGGCGTCGCGCCCCTAAAAATGATTGAAAAGGTTAGTTCAGACCTTTATCTAACTGATGTATAGCTTTTTATGTGCATTTTCATTTTGAAAACGTACTTTGTAAGTGTTTTAAATCGCTATGTGATGTTAACTATTGCAACAATAGGGAAATTTGCAAGGACGCGTTTTTTTTAACTCCACAGTGTTCTTATGCCTTTTGTTACATGGCTATGTATTTTACAAGTCTTGCAGGGCGGTTTATTACATATGTTATGTACTTTTCGCGTATTTCCTAGTGTTTTAATTGTGTTTTTGGTGAAAAATCCCATAGCAACGCTGGTAAGATATTATGCAATTAAATGTTTTGCGACCAAGAGGTCAGATATTTTTTCCATTTCTCCCGACGCGAAATGGGCCTTTAAGAGTTGTCATGTACTGATTCCAAGTACTACAACGTGATCTCCGTGAAATCGTCGTCTTTCATGTAAAAACCCAATTATGTACCCCTTTCCCGTTCTAATTAAACCAAAAACCCGACGTGATTGTGTGGTGGGAAGATGCGCTATTGAATAAGCTTTCGTTTGATACCATTTACACATCGATATCCCCATTAGTTATCATTTTAGCCCATATTTCGCTATCAATGACGATACCGTGACCTTTCACTGTTTCAAGGGTCAAGTCGTGACGTAACAGAAGGCACCCATAGTAACCTAATGGCTGAAACTTGGGCAGCACGGGCTTTGCGTTAGCACCTAGAAAACGGCGATTTCGACGAAATCGGCGGCGTCGCGCCCCTAAAAATGATTGAAAAGGTTAGTTCAGACCTTTATCTAACTGATGTATAGCTTTTTATGTGCATTTTTATTTTGAAAACGTACTTTGTAAGTGTTTTAAATCGCTATGTGATGTTAACTATTGCAACAATAGGGAAATTTGCAAGGACGCGTTTTTTTAACTCCACAGTGTTCTGATGCCTTTTCTAACATGGCTATGTATTTTACAAGTCTTGCAGGGCGGTTTATTACATATGTTATGTACTTTTCGTGTATTTCCTAGTGTTTTAATTGTGTTTTTGGTGAAAAATCCCATAGCAACGCTGGTAAGATATTATGCAAATTAATATTTTGCGACCAAGAGGTCAGATATTTTTTCCATTTCTCCCGACGCGAAATTGGCCTTTAAGAGTTGTCATGTACTGATTCCAAGTACTACAACGTGATCTCCGTGAAATCGTCGTCTTTCATGTAAAAACCCAATTATGTACCCCTTTCCCGTTCTAATTAAACCAAAAACCCGACGTGATTGTGTGGTGGGAAGATGCGCTATTGAATAAGCTTTCGTTTGATACCATTTACACATCGATATCCCCATTAGTTATCATTTTAGCCCATATTTCGCTATCAATGACGATACCGTGACCTTTCACTGTTTCAAGGGTCAAGTCGTGACGTAACAGAAGGCACCCATAGTAACCTAATGGCTGAAACTTGGGCAGCACGGGCTTTGCGTTAGCACCTAGAAAACGGCGATTTCGACGAAATCGGCGGCGTCGCGCCCCTAAAAATGATTGAAAAGGTTAGTTCAGACCTTTATCTAACTGATGTATAGCTTTTTATGTGCATTTTTATTTTGAAAACGTACTTTGTAAGTGTTTTAAATCGCTATGTGATGTTAACTATTGCAACAATAGGGAAATTTGCAAGGACGCGTTTTTTTAACTCCACAGTGTTCTGATGCCTTTTCTAACATGGCTATGTATTTTACAAGTCTTGCAGGGCGGTTTATTACATATGTTATGTACTTTTCGCGTATTTCCTAGTGTTTTAATTGTGTTTTTGGTGAAAAATCCCATAGCAACGCTGGTAAGATATTATGCAAATTAATATTTTGCGACCAAGAGGTCAGATATTTTTTCCATTTCTCCCGACGCGAAATGGGCCTTTAAGAGTTGTCATGTACTGATTCCAAGTACTACAACGTGATCTCCGTGAAATCGTCGTCTTTCATGTAAAAACCCAATTATGTACCCCTTTCCCGTTCTAATTAAACCAAAAACCCGACGTGATTGTGTGGTGGGAAGATGCGCTATTGAATAAGCTTTCGTTTGATACCATTTACACATCGATATCCCCATTAGTTATCATTTTAGCCCATATTTCGCTATCAATGACGATACCGTGACCTTTCACTGTTTCAAGGGTCAAGTCGTGACGTAACAGAAGGCACCCATAGTAACCTAATGGCTGAAACTTGGGCAGCACGGGCTTTGCGTTAGCACCTAGAAAACGGCGATTTCGACGAAATCGGCGGCGTCGCGCCCCTAAAAATGATTGAAAAGGTTAGTTCAGACCTTTATCTAACTGATGTATAGCTTTTTATGTGCATTTTTATTTTGAAAACGTACTTTGTAAGTGTTTTAAATCGCTATGTGATGTTAACTATTGCAACAATAGGGAAATTTGCAAGGACGCGTTTTTTTAACTCCACAGTGTTCTGATGCCTTTTCTAACATGGCTATGTATTTTACAAGTCTTGCAGGGCGGTTTATTACATATGTTATGTACTTTTCGCGTATTTCCTAGTGTTTTAATTGTGTTTTTGGTGAAAAATCCCATAGCAACGCTGGTAAGATATTATGCAAATTAATATTTTGCGACCAAGAGGTCAGATATTTTTTCCATTTCTCCCGACGCGAAATGGGCCTTTAAGAGTTGTCATGTACTGATTCCAAGTACTACAACGTGATCTCCGTGAAATCGTCGTCTTTCATGTAAAAACCCAATTATGTACCCCTTTCCCGTTCTAATTAAACCAAAAACCCGAAGTGATTGTGTGGTGGGAAGATGCGCTATTGAATAAGCTTTCGTTTGATACCATTTACACATCGATATCCCCATTAGTTATCATTTTAGCCCATATTTCGCTATCAATGACGATACCGTGACCTTTCACTGTTTCAAGGATCAAGTCGTGACGTAACAGAAGGCACCCATAGTAACCTAATGGCTGAAACTTGGGCAGCACGGACTTTGCGTTAGCACCTAGAAAACGGCGATTTCGACGAAATCGGCGGCGTCGCGCCCCTAAAAATGATTGAAAAGGTTAGTTCAGACCTTTATCTAACTGATGTATAGCTTTTTATGTGCATTTTTATTTTGAAAACGTACTTTGTAAGTGTTTTAAATCGCTATGTGATGTTAACTATTGCAACAATAGGGAAATTTGCAAGGACGCGTTTTTTTTAACTCCACAGTGTTCTTATGCCTTTTCTAACATGGCTATGTATTTTACAAGTCTTGCAGGGCGGTTTATTACATATGTTATGTACTTTTCGCGTATTTTCTAGTGTTTTAATTGTGTTTTTTTGTGAAAAATCCCATAGCAACGCTGGTAAGATATTATGCAATTAAATGTTTTGCGACCAAGAGGTCAGATATTTTTTCCATTTTTCGCGACGCGAAATGGGCCTTTAAGAGTTGGCATGTACTGATTCCAAGTACTACAACGTGATCTCCGTGAAATCGTCGTCTTTCATGTAAAAACCCAATTATGTACCCCTTTCCCGTTCTAATTAAACCAAAAACCCGACGTGATTGTGTGGTGGGAAGATGCGCTATTGAATAAGCTTTCGTTTGATACCATTTACACATCGATATCCCCATTAGTTATCATTTTAGCCCATATTTCGCTATCAATGACGATACCGTGACCTTTCACTGTGTCAAGGGTCAAGTCGTGACGTAACAGAAGGCACCCATAGTAACCTAATGGCTGAAACTTGGGCAGCACGGGCTTTGCGTTAGCACCTAGAAAACGGCGATTTCGACGAAATCGGCGGCGTCGCGCCCCTAAAAATGATTGAAAAGGTTAGTTCAGACCTTTATCTAACTGATGTATAGCTTTTAATGTGCATTTTTATTTTGAAAACGTACTTTGTAAGTGTTTTAAATCGCTATGTGATGTTAACTATAATAATTGCAACAATAGGGAAATTTGCAAGGACGCGTTTTTTTAACTCCACAGTGTTCTTATGCCTTTTCTAACATGGCTATGTATTTTACAAGTCTTGCAGGGCGGTTTATTACATATGTTATGTACTTTTCGCGTATTTCCTAGTGTTTTAATTGTGTTTTTTTGTGAAAAATCCCATAGCAACGCTGGTAAGATATTATGCAATTAAATGTTTTGCGACCAAGAGGTCAGATATTTTTTCCATTTTTCGCGACGCGAAATGGGCCTTTAAGAGTTGGCATGTACTGATTCCAAGTACTACAACGTGATCTCCGTGAAATCGTCGTCTTTCATGTAAAAACCCAATTATGTACCCCTTTCCCGTTCTAATTAAACCAAAAACCCGACGTGATTGTGTGGTGGGAAGATGCGCTATTGAATAAGCTTTCGTTTGATACCATTTACACATCGATATCCCCATTAGTTATCATTTTAGCCCATATTTCGCTATCAATGACGATACCGTGACCTTTCACTGTTTCAAGGGTGACGTAACAGAAGGCACCCATAGTAACCTAATGGCTGAAACTTGGGCAGCACGGGCTTTGCGTTAGCACCTAGAAAACGGCGATTTCGACGAAATCGGTGGCGTCGCGCCCCTAAAAATGATTGAAAAGCTTAGTTCAGACCTTTATCTAACTGATGTATAGCTTTTTATGTGCATTTTTATTTTGAAAACGTACTTTGTAAGTGTTTTAAATCGCTATGTGATGTTAACTATTGCAACAATAGGGAAATTTGCAAGGACGCGTTTTTTTTACTCCACAGTGTTCTTATGCCTTTTTTAACATGGCTATGTATTTTACAAGTCTTGCAGGGCGGTTTATTACATATGTTATGTACTTTTCGCGTATTTCCTAGTGTTTTAATTGTGTTTTTGGTGAAACATACCATAGCAACGCTGGTAAGATATTATGCAAATTAATATTTTGCGACCAAGAGGTCAGATATTTTTTCCATTTCTCCCGACGCGAAATTGGCCTTTAAGAGTTGTCATGTACTGATTCCAAGTACTACAACGTGATCTCCGTGAAATCGTCGTCTTTCATGTAAAAACCCAATTATGTACCCTTTTCCCGTTCTAATTAAACCAAAAACCCGACGTGATTGTGTGGTGGGAAGATGCGCTATTGAATAAGCTTTCGTTTGATACCATTTACACATCGATATCCCCATTAGTTATCATTTTAGCCCATATTTCGCTATCAATGACGATACCGTGACCTTTCACTGTTTCAAGGGTGACGTAACAGAAGGCACCCATAGTAACCTAATGGCTGAAACTTGGGCAGCACGGGCTTTGCGTTAGCACCTAGAAAACGGCGATTTCGACGAAATCGGTGGCGTCGCGCCCCTAAAAATGATTGAAAAGCTTAGTTCAGACCTTTATCTAACTGATGTATAGCTTTTTATGTGCATTTTTATTTTGGAAACGTACTTTGTAAGTGTTTTAAATCGCTATGTGATGTTAACTATTGCAACAATAGGGAAATTTGCAAGGACGCGTTTTTTTTACTCCACAGTGTTCTTATGCCTTTTTTAACATGGCTATGTATTTTACAAGTCTTGCAGGGCGGTTTATTACATATGTTATGTACTTTTCGCGTATTTCCTAGTGTTTTAATTGTGTTTTTGGTGAAACATACCATAGCAACGCTGGTAAGATATTATGCAAATTAATATTTTGCGACCAAGAGGTCAGATATTTTTTCCATTTCTCCCGACGCGAAATTGGCCTTTAAGAGTTGTCATGTACTGATTCCAAGTACTACAACGTGATCTCCGTGAAATCGTCGTCTTTCATGTAAAAACCCAATTATGTACCCTTTTCCCGTTCTAATTAAACCAAAAACCCGACGTGATTGTGTGGTGGGAAGATGCGCTATTGAATAAGCTTTCGTTTGATACCATTTACACACCGATATCCCCATTAGTTATCATTTTAGCCCATATTTCGCTATCAATGACGATACCGTGACCTTTCACTGTTTCAAGGGTCAAGTCGTGACGTAACAGAAGGCACCCATAGCAACCTAATGGCTGAAACTTGGGCAGCACGGGCTTTGCGTTAGCACCTAGAAAACGGCGATTTCGACGAAATCGGCGGCGTCGCGCCCCTAAAAATGATTGAAAAGGTTAGTTCAGACCTTTATCTAACTGATGTATAGCTTTTTATGTGCATTTTTATTTTGAAAACGTACTTTATAAGTGTTTTAAATCGCTATGTGATGTTAACTATTGCAACAATAGGGAAATTTGCAAGGACGCGTTTTTTTAACTCCACAGTGTTCTGATGCCTTTTCTAACATGGCTATGTATTTTACAAGTCTCACAGGGCGGTTTATTACATATGTTATGTACTTTTCGCGTATTTCCTAGTGTTTTAATTGTGATTTTGTGAAAAATCCCATAGCAACGCTGGAAAGATATTATGCATTAAATGTTTTGCGGCCAAGAGGTCAGATATTTTTTCCATTTCTCCCGACGCGAAATGGGCCTTTAAGAGTTGTCATTTACTGATTCCAAGTACTACAACGTTATCTCCGTGAAATCGTCGTCTTTCATGTAATAACCCAATTATGTACCCTTTCCCGTTCTAATTAAACCACAAACCCGACGTGATTGTGTGGTGGGAAGATGCGCTATTGAATAAGCTTTCGTTTGATACCATTTACACATCGCTATCCCCATTAGTGATCATTTTAGCCCATATTTCGCCATCAATGACGGTACCGTGACCTTTCACTGTTTCAAGGGTCAAGTCGTGACGTAACAGAACTCACCCATAGTAACCTAATGGCTGAAACTTGGGCAGCACGGGCTTTGCGTTAGCACCTAGAAAACGGCGATTTCGACGAAATCGGCGGCGTCGCGCCCCTAAAAATGATTGAAAAGCTTAGTTCAGACCTTTATCTAACTGATGTATAGCTTTTTATGTGCATTTTATTTTGAAAACGTACTTTGTAAGTGTTTTAAACCGCTATGCGATGTTAACTATTGCAACAATAGGGACATTTGCAAGGGCGCGTTTCTTCAACTCCACAGTGTTCATATGCCTTTTCTAACATGGCTATGTATTTTACAAGTCTTGCAGGTCGGTTTATTACATATTTTATGTACTTTTCGCGTATTTCCTAGTGTTTTAATTGTGATTTTGGTGAAAAAATCCCATAGCAACGCTGGAAAGATATTATGCATTAATTTGTTTGCGGCCAAGAGGTCAGATAATTTTTCCATTTCTCCCGACGCGGAATGGGCCTTTAAGAGTTGTCATGTACTGATTCCAAGTACTACAACGTGATCTCCGTGAAATCGTCGTCTTTCATGTTATTACCCAATTATGTACCCTTTCCCGTTCTAATTAAACCACAAATCCGACGTGATTGTGTGGTGGGAAGATGCGCTATTGAATAAGCTTTCGTTTGATACCATTTACACATCGATATCCCCATTAGTTATCATTTTAGCCCATATTTCGCTATCAATGACGATACCGTGACCTTTCACTGTTTCAAGGGTCAAGTCGTGACGTAACAGAAGGCACCCATAGTAACCTAATGGCTGAAACTTGGGCAGCACGGGCTTTGCGTTAGCACCTAGAAAACGGCGATTTCGACGAAATCGGCGGCGTCGCGCCCCTAAAAATGATTGAAAAGGTTAGTTCAGACCTTTATCTAACTGATGTATAGCTTTTTATGTGCATTTTTATTTTGAAAACGTACTTTGTAAGTGTTTTAAATCGCTATGTGATGTTAACTATTGCAACAATAGGGAAATTTGCAAGGACGCGTTTTTTTTAACTCCACAGTGTTCTTATGCCTTTTGTTACATGGCTATGTATTTTACAAGTCTTGCAGGGCGGTTTATTACATATGTTATGTACTTTTCGCGTATTTCCTAGTGTTTTAATTGTGTTTTTTTGTGAAAAATCCCATAGCAACGCTGGTAAGATATTATGCAATTAAATGTTTTGCGACCAAGAGGTCAGATATTTTTTCCATTTCTCCCGACGCAAAATGGGCCTTTAAGAGTTGTCATGTACTGATTCCAAGGACTACAACGTGATCTCCGTGAAATCGTCGTCTTTCATGTAAAAACCCAATTATGTACCCCTTTCCCGTTCTAATTAAACCAAAAACCCGACGTGATTGTGTGGTGGGAAGATGCGCTATTGAATAAGCTTTCGTTTGATACCATTTACACATCGATATCCCCATTAGTTATCATTTTAGCCCATATTTCGCTATCAATGACGATACCGTGACCTTTCACTGTTTCAAGGGTCAAGTCGTGACGTAACAGAAGGCACCCATAGTAACCTAATGGCTGAAACTTGGGCAGCACGGACTTTGCGTTAGCACCTAGAAAACGGCGATTTCGACGAAATCGGCGGCGTCGCGCCCCTAAAAATGATTGAAAAGGTTAGTTCAGACCTTTATCTAACTGATGTATAGCTTTTTATGTGCATTTTTATTTTGAAAACGTACTTTGTAAGTGTTTTAAATCGCTATGTGATGTTAACTATTGCAACAATAGGGAAATTTTCAAGGACGCGTTTTTTTTAACTCCACAGTGTTCTTATGCCTTTTCTAACATGGCTATGTATTTTACAAGTCTTGCAGGGCGGTTTATTACATATGTTATGTACTTTTCGCGTATTTTCTAGTGTTTTAATTGTGTTTTTTTGTGAAAAATCCCATAGCAACGCTGGTAAGATATTATGCAATTAAATGTTTTGCGACCAAGAGGTCAGATATTTTTTCCATTTTTCGCGACGCGAAATGGGCCTTTAAGAGTTGGCATGTACTGATTCCAAGTACTACAACGTGATCTCCGTGAAATCGTCGTCTTTCATGTAAAAACCCAATTATGTACCCCTTTCCCGTTCTAATTAAACCAAAATCCCGACGTGATTGTGTGGTGGGAAGATGCGCTATTGAATAAGCTTTCGTTTGATACCATTTACACATCGATATCCCCATTAGTTATCATTTTAGCCCATATTTCGCTATCAATGACGATACCGTGACCTTTCACTGTGTCAAGGGTCAAGTCGTGACGTAACAGAAGGCACCCATAGTAACCTAATGGCTGAAACTTGGGCAGCACGGGCTTTGCGTTAGCACCTAGAAAACGGCGATTTCGACGAAATCGGCGGCGTCGCGCCCCTAAAAATGATTGAAAAGGTTAGTTCAGACCTTTATCTAACTGATGTATAGCTTTTTATGTGCATTTTTATTTTGAAAACGTACTTTGTAAGTGTTTTAAATCGCTATGTGATGTTAACTATTGCAACAATAGGGAAATTTGCAAGGACGCGTTTTTTTTAACTCCACAGTGTTCTTATGCCTTTTCTAACATGGCTATGTATTTTACAAGTCTTGCAGGGCGGTTTATTACATATGTTATGTACTTTTCGCGTATTTTCTAGTGTTTTAATTGTGTTTTTTTGTGAAAAATCCCATAGCAACGCTGGTAAGATATTATGCAATTAAATGTTTTGCGACCAAGAGGTCAGATATTTTTTCCATTTTTCGCGACGCGAAATGGGCCTTTAAGAGTTGGCATGTACTGATTCCAAGTACTACAACGTGATCTCCGTGAAATCGTCGTCTTTCATGTAAAAACCCAATTATGTACCCCTTTCCCGTTCTAATTAAACCAAAAACCCGACGTGATTGTGTGGTGGGAAGATGCGCTATTGAATAAGCTTTCGTTTGATACCATTTACACATCGATATCCCCATTAGTTATCATTTTAGCCCATATTTCGCTATCAATGACGATACCGTGACCTTTCACTGTTTCAAGGGTGACGTAACAGAAGGCACCCATAGTAACCTAATGGCTGAAACTTGGGCAGCACGGGCTTTGCGTTAGCACCTAGAAAACGGTGATTTCGACGAAATCGGTGGTGTCGCGCCCCTAAAAATGATTGAAAAGCTTAGTTCAGACCTTTATCTAACTGATGTATAGCTTTTTATGTGCATTTTTATTTTGAAAACGTACTTTGTAAGTGTTTTAAATCGCTATGTGATGTTAACTATTGCAACAATAGGGAAATTTGCAAGGACGCGTTTTTTTTACTCCACAGTGTTCTTATGCCTTTTCTAACATGGCTATGTATTTTACAAGTCTTGCAGGGCGGTTTATTACATATGTTATGTACTTTTCGCGTATTTCCTAGTGTTTTAATTGTGTTTTTGGTGAAACATACCATAGCAACGCTGGTAAGATATTATGCAAATTAATATTTTGCGACCAAGAGGTCAGATATTTTTTCCATTTCTCCCGACGCGAAATTGGCCTTTAAGAGTTGTCATGTACTGATTCCAAGGACTACAACGTGATCTCCGTGAAATCGTCGTCTTTCATGTAAAAACCCAATTATGTACCCTTTTCCCGTTCTAATTAAACCAAAAACCCGACGTGATTGTGTGGTGGGAAGATGCGCTATTGAATAAGCTTTCGTTTGATACCATTTACACATCGCTATCCCCATTAGTTATCATTTTAGCCCATATTTCGCTATCAATGACGATACCGTGACCTTTCACTGTTTCAAGGGTCAAGTCGTGACGTAACAGAAGGCACCCATAGTAACCTAATGGCTGAAACTTGGGCAGCACGGGCTTTGCGTTAGCACCTAGAAAACGGCGATTTCGACGAAATCGGCGGCGTCGCGCCCCTAAAAATGATTGAAAAGGTTAGTTCAGACCTTTATCTAACTGATGTATAGCTTTTTATGTGCATTTTTATTTTGAAAACGTACTTTATAAGTGTTTTAAATCGCTATGTGATGTTAACTATTGCAACAATAGGGAAATTTGCAAGGACGCGTTTTTTTAACTCCACAGTGTTCTGATGCCTTTTCTAACATGGCTATGTATTTTACAAGTCTCACAGGGCGGTTTATTACATATGTTATGTACTTTTCGCGTATTTCCTAGTGTTTTAATTGTGATTTTGTGAAAAATCCCATAGCAACGCTGGAAAGATATTATGCATTAAATGTTTTGCGGCCAAGAGGTCAGATATTTTTTCCATTTCTCCCGACGCGAAATGGGCCTTTAAGAGTTGTCATGTACTGATTCCAAGTACTACAACGTTATCTCCGTGAAATCGTCGTCTTTCATGTAATAACCCAATTATGTACCCTTTCCCGTTCTAATTAAACCACAAACCCGACGTGATTGTGTGGTGGGAAGATGCGCTATTGAATAAGCTTTCGTTTGATACCATTTACACATCGCTATCCCCATTAGTTATCATTTTAGCCCATATTTCGCCATCAATGACGGTACCGTGACCTTTCACTGTTTCAAGAGTTAAGTCGTGACGTAACAGAAGGCACCCATAGTAACCTAATGGCTGAAACTTGGGCAGCACGGGCTTTGCGTTAGCACCTAGAAAACGGCGATTTCGACGAAATCGGCGGCGTCGCGCCCCTAAAAATGATTGAAAAGGTTAGTTCAGACCTTTATCTAACTGATGTATAGCTTTTTATGTGCATTTTATTTTGAAAACGTACTTTGAAAGTGTTTTAAATCGCTATGCGATGTTAACTATTGCAACAATAGGGAAATTTGCAAGGGCGCGTTTCTTCAACTCCACAGTGTTCATATGCCTTTTCTAACATGGCTATGTATTTTACAAGTCTTGCAGGTCGGTTTATTACATATTTTATGTACTTTTCGCGTATTTCCTAGTGTTTTAATTGTGATTTTGGTGAAAAAATCCCATAGCAACGCTGGAAAGATATTATGCATTAATTGGTTTGCGGCCAAGAGGTCAGATATTTTTTCCATTTCTCCCGACGCGAAATGGGCCTTTAAGAGTTGTCATGTACTGATTCCAAGTACTACAACGTGATCTCCGTGAAATCGTCGTCTTTCATGTTATTACCCAATTATGTACCCTTTCCCGTTCTAATTAAACCACAAATCCGACGTGATTGTGTGGTGGGAAGATGCGCTATTGAATAAGCTTTCGTTTGATACCATTTACACATCGATATCCCCATTAGTTATCATTTTAGCCCATATTTCGCCATCAATGACGATACCGTGACCTTTCACTGTTTCAAGGGTCAAGTCGTGACGTAACAGAAGGCACCCATAGTAACCTAATGGCTGAAACTTGGGCAGCACGGGCTTTGCGTTAGCACCTAGAAAACGGCGATTTCGACGAAATCGGCGGCGTCGCCCCCCTAAAAATGATTGAAAAGCTTAGTTCAGACCTTTATCTAACTGATGTATAGCTTTTTATGTGCATTTTATTTTGAAAACGTACTTTGTAAGTGTTTTAAATCGCTATGCGATGTTAACTATTGCAACAATAGGGAAATTTGCAAGGGCGCGTTTCTTCAACTCCACAGTGTTCATATGCCTTTTCTAACATGGCTATGTATTTTACAAGTCTTGCAGGTCGGTTTATTACATATGTTATGTACTTTTCGCGTATTTCCTAGTGTTTTAATTGTGATTTTGGTGAAAAAATCCCATAGCAACGCTGGAAAGATATTATGCATTAAATGTTTTGCGGCCAAGAGGTCGGATATTTTTTCCATTTCTCCCGACGCGAAATGGGCCTTTAAGAGTTGTCATGTACTGATTCCAAGTACTACAACGTGATCTCCGTGAAATCGTCGTCTTTCATGTTATTACCCAATTATGTACCCTTTCCCGTTCTAATTAAACCACAAATCCGACGTGATTGTGTGGTGGGAAGATGCGCTATTGAATAAGCTTTCGTTTGATACCATTTACACATCGATATCCCCATTAGTTATCATTTTAGCCCATATTTCGCCATCAATGACGATACCGTGACCTTTCACTGTTTCAAGGGTCAAGTCGTGACGTAACAGAAGGCACCCATAGTAACCTAATGGCTGAAACTTTGGCAGCACGGGCTTTGCGTTAGCACCTAGAAAACGGCGATTTCGACGAAATCGGCGGCGTCGCCCCCCTAAAAATGATTGAAAAGGTTAGTTCAGACCTTTATCTAACTGATGTATATAGCTTTTTATGTGCATTTTTATTTTGAAAAGGTACTTTGTAAGTGTTTTAAATCGCTATGTGATGTTAACTATTGCAACAATAGGGACATTTGCAAGGGCGCGTTTCTTTAACTCCACAGTGTTCTTATGCCTTTTATAACATGGCTATGTATTTTACAAGTCTTGCAGGGCGGTTTATTACATATTTTATGTACTTTTCGCGTATTTCCTAGTGTTTTAATTGTGTTTTTGGTGAAAAATTAGATAGCAACGCTGGAAAGATATTATGCAATTAAATGTTTAGCGGCCAAGAGGTCAGATATTTTTTTCATTTCTACTGACGCGAAATGGGCCTTTAAGAGTTGTCATGTACTGATTCCAAGTACTACAACGTTATCTCCGTGAAATCGTCGTCTTTCATGTAATAACCCAATTATGTACCCTTTCCCGTTCTAATTAAACCAAAAACCCGACGTGATTGTGTGTTGGGAAGATGCGCTATTGAATAAGCTTTCGTTTGATACCATTTACACATCGATATCCCCACTAGTTATCATTTTAGCCCATATTTCGCTATCAATGACGATACCGTGACCTTTCACTGTTTCAAGGGTCAAGTCGTGACGTAACAGAAGGCACCCATTGTAACCTAATGGCTGAAACTTGGGCAGCACGGGCTTTGCGTTAGCACCTAGAAAACGGCGATTTCGACGAAATCGGCGGCGTCGCGCCCCTAAAAATGATTGAAAAGGTTAGTTCAGACCTTTATCTAACTGATGTATAGCTTTTTATGTGCATTTTTATTTTGAAAACGTACTTTGTAAGTGTTTTAAATCGCTATGTGATGTTAACTATTGCAACAATAGGGAAATTTGCACGGGCGCGTTTCTTTAACTCCACAGTGTTCTTATGCCTTTTCTAACATGGCTATGTATTTTACACATCTTGCAGGGCGGTTTATTACATATGTTATGTACTTTTCGCGTATTTCCTAGTGTTTTAATTGTGTTTTTGGTGAAAAATCCCATAGCAACGCGGGAAAGATATTATGCAATTAAATGTTTTGCGGCCAAGAGGTCAGATATTTTTTTCATTTCTACTGACGAGAAATGACTGCTATTATTTTATTGTGATACGGGTAAAATGTGTGGTAACATTTTGAAATGTGGACTTGTTTGGGCAGGAGGTAAAATTCGTGTTGGATCCCTTTCTTTATTTATTAGTATAGGGTTATCGAATCGAATTATTGGACCTGGGAACTCTTTGATTTCAGTAATACAAACCCTGTGAACATATCTGAATAAACGATCGGCGTTGTTTAATACCCCATCTTAAAGAAAAAAGTATTCGCTTTAACGTGATCTTTAATATATAAAAGACAATATGATGACAACGTCCAGCTATCATTCACAGTATAAGGGGCTCGACACACTTCTCAATATGCTGCTTACGGGTTACACTGTGGACATTTTTTTAAATTTCAAATTTATTTTTTTGAAATTTCATTTTCCATTCATACATTCATTTCATATAACAAACAAAGGCGGTGAATATATAATCGTTTTGTTATAACAGATATAAGAATACACAAGTCCGTGAGGCTAGGTGAACAAGAGATAGAACTATCATTTGCACACTGAGTAGGATTTTGATATTTTATGGGCGCTTCAATCTATACCCATACGGCAAGTAAAAGTTTCCATTTCACAATGTGGGACCTGTCCTTTTTAAAAAAAAAGTTTTATACATTTGTCAATGTTGCATGTTTCTTTTAGAAAAACTGCCTCAGAAGAAAGAGCATGTTGTTTGATACTTGAAACATAAATGATTATTTTGGCTAGAAGAATAATACGATTTAGTATGTTATTGAGTGAGCAAAACCCAAACATGATTATGAATTTTGTAAGGGTAATACTACATTGGAGATGCTTATTTACGAAATATGCTACCTCGTGCAAGAAGGTTTTAAATAAATCACAGTGAAAAAACCCACACACATATATATATACAGAGAGACAGACAATTTAAATAATACCACCTACATCGGTCGATCTGTTAATAAGTATTTTTTAGGCAGAGGCAACTCAAAACGACTGAATCAACATCGCGGAAGAAAACCTCTATGGATAACATAAGGACGGACCCACAAATATTCAACCTTTCGTCACATCATTTGAGTGAAGATGAAGTGACTTTACTTAAGAAAGGTTTGAAATTCACACCGACACCTAAACCTAATGAGCTTGAGGTTAAATCAGACATTAAACGTTTCACACGTAAACTTAGACTGGCAGAGTTCTTTGAACCGGAAGAAGAGGAAGTCTCAGATACGGATGAAGAAATAGACACTGTAGAATTAACAAGTCAAACTATACTTAAGAACAAACCCAACTTTGTGCCGCCTCGTGGAAGGGATAAATATTTAGAGGAGTATTGTGACTTGCTTGAAAATGTGCCTATACATGTAAAACATGCTAAATCAAACTTGAAACAGGGTGAGTCTAAAGCTTTACATGATTTAAGAAATGACAGTGATATAGTTATTAAGGAGGCGGATAAAGGAGGCGCTATTGTTATTATGGATAAGGCCTATTACAAAGATAAAATATTGTCTATTCTTGATAATAAGGCATACTATAACAAATCTAATGCAAAAGAAGAAAAGGTTATCTTAAACAACATTTCTAAATTGTTAAATAGATATGCTAGCGACATTTCAGACTCAGAACGAGACTATCTTACTAACTTTGAGGCAAAGACTGCATATTGTTATGGCCTTCCTAAATTACACAAGAGTAAAATAATTCAAGATAAGATATCTAATGAAAACTCAGCACTTATTTATGTTAAAGACCCAGAAGATCACCCCTTTAAACCTATTGTTGGAGGACCGGAAAGCCACACTCAAAGACTTAGTAATTTCATTGATGTCATCCTCAAACCTTTATGTATGCAAGTTAAAAGTTACATAAGAGATGATATTGACTTTTTATGTAAGCTTCGACAGACAGTGCCCGAGGGTTCCAAATTGGTTAGTTTTGATGTGGTTAATCTCTATAGCAATATAGATACGGAACTTGGACTGAAAGCAGTGAAATACTGGCTGGATGAATTCCGTCATGAAATACCAGATAGATTTTCTAATGATTTTATCACTGAAGCTTTACGTCTTGTTATTGAAAATAATGTATTTTATTTTGATGGAAGTTTTTACTCCCAAAACAAAGGCGTTGCGATGGGTACGAAAGTAGCGCCGACGTATGCCACTTTAGTGCTTGGGTATTTGGAAAAGTTATTTTACTCTAAAATTGGAGAGATATTTGGACTATCAATGAAAGAGCATGTTGAAAATTCATGGAAGCGTTTTTTAGATGACTGTTTTATCATCCTTCAAAATGACAATAACTTTCTTCAAACTATTCATGAAATTCTTAATTCACTTGACCCCTCAATGAAATTCACTATGGAATGTCATGATAACCATTTAAACTTTCTGGATGTCACTGTTAAGATAGCAACAGGAGGTAACATAGCTACGGATATATTTATAAGAAAACAGATTCACACCAGTATCTAGACTTTGGTTTATGCCACCCTCATCATACCAAACGTAACATTCCGTATTGTCTGGCCAGAAGAGTTTGCACTATTGTTTCGGATGATGATGTTAAAATCACCCGCCTTGGTGAACTAAAAGGTTTTTTACTTCAACAAAACTATCCAGACCAATTGATACGTGATAGTATACAAAATGCGTTAAAAACGGAACAACAACAGCTGAGATCTAAGAGGGATAAAGACATGAATACTCAGAATAATCTCACTCTTGTATCTACATACAATCCTAGTCATGATAGCACTATGTCTATTGTCAAGCGCTATCTTTCTGTTCTAAGTCCGAGTCAAAAAATGAAAAAGATTGTTAATAAATACAACTTTATTAACAGTCGTAAGCAACCCAAAAACCTACGCAAAATGTTAACTGCTGCTAGATTTGACTCGATTGATGTTGTTCCCAAAGTCTCTAAATATGGAGACTCTCGTTGCCACACGTGTGAAAGCATAGTTGAAGGATGTTCCATTAACATTTCACCCAAAGATAATTTTGTTGTTAATGAGAAGTATATCGGGAAAACAGAACAAAAATTAAAAAGAAGAATGAACCTACATCAATCCCACATTAATCAACCCCGAAATCGTACTATCCCTCTCAGTGAACATTAAGATAAATGTGGTTAAGGCAAATTGAAAGTTTTCCCGATTTACAATCTCAATTACAACACTGATAATGATTTACTTTTGAAAGAATCGCATTTCATTCATAAATATGCGCCAAAATTAAATGGCAAAACATGATCTTGTTTACATCATAACCATCTATTGTTGTCAAAGTACATTATGACGTCATAGGTTCCTGTGTGACGTCATAGTGCTATGTACTGTGTGTCAGTAACTGCATTAAACGGCCTGAAGAAGTAGGTACATGATGTACCTATTGAAAACGTTAGCCAAACTTATTTCAACTTCATCTTTTTTATTTTGATATATATATATATATATATATATATATATATATATATATATATATATATATATATATATATATATATATATATATATATATATATATATATATATATATATATATCTTCTGAGGTAGTTTTACAAAAAGTGCATGTATCATCATTAACTAACTTCATCCTCAAAAGTTCTTTCTTGGTATATATTGTTCTGTAAATATACTTATATTGACAATCTAAAAGCTTGCAATCATTTGTACATTTCCTATAGTAAACACTTCATCATTCCAAATTATGTCCTGATGAAAGATACATGATACATGTAGTATTCCAATACTCTAGTACCTTTGGAGTGGTAGTGTTTTTTAATTACATGTAGCATGTCCATAAATATCCTTGATCCTTTGCTATTGGAGATCATATCTTTGTGAACATGACTAATAATTAGATGGTTCAAGCCAGTGGTTCTTTTTTCTAATTGTTGTCTCCAGATCTTTGGAATGTTATTTAACAAATGTTGATAATTCAAGAAAGTTCCTCTTATTTTACATTTCTGCTTTAAACATCAAATATGTAAAAAAAAAGAACATTTCCATCATAAATGTCTCTGATACAGTGATATATCATGATCTAACCAATTCCGATCACCATAGACAGATTTAAAGAAATGGTTTAACCAGCGTGGCTGAGCTAAGAGCTAAGTCCTCATTGGCAAAGGTGTGTTGCTTATATGATATGATCCAGGTAAATAAAACATCTCTCCAGTAAGGATTATCACTGACAGATAATCAATCCGTTTGATCCGAGCGAGTATATATGCCTTAAGGGAAAGTTGTTATTAAAACTGGATTTCTTATTTAATTGACAGTTCAATGATGATAACTTCAGAGCATTGATGAAACATTCTGTGTCAGTCATTCTGAGGCCTCCAGCATCATAAGTCCTATTATCTCTTTTAATTGTATCCTTTTTGTTGCTCCAAAGAAAATTGTAAATTATTTGATTGAGTACATGTTTAATTATAAGCGGGTTGGGAAGTGCAGAAAAGATGTCTACAAGAGTTGAGACTGCTAGAGTTCTTCCCAATAACAGTCAAGTTTCTTCTTCTTCTAATATGTTCTAAGCGCTTTTTTGTGTTAAATATCCATTAGTCTTTTAGGGAAGCATATAGAGTTATTCCAAAAATTGCAAAGTCCCCAGTGTGCCAGTCAAAATATAGGTCATTGGCTAGGGTGATGTTACTACCTGTCATTGAACCTATCCATAAAACTTTTGTTTTGTTTATGAGTTTATTGAGTGTTTCATTTGCAGCTCTATGACTTTTTTCGAACCCATCTAGATACAGTTGTGCATCATCAGCATATTGACCCAGTTTTTGTTCTTTGTCATTAAACATTCTTCCCTTCATATCAACATTTGATCTAGTTATAATGCCTAATATTTCCCCTGAAAGGATAAATAGACTAGGAGAGACTGGATCACCTTGTTTACAGCCCCTTTCCTGCTGGAAAATTATGAAATATGGCAAGTTTGTATAACAGCTGCTGTGTTGTTACCAGTTATGATTTCAAACCCATTTAATGATATTTGGTCCAAATTCAAACGCTCTCATTGTTTGTATTATAAATGGTTTGGAGATAGTATCACAGGATTTTTCAAAGTCAAGTAATAGTAGAAGGCCAGGTTTATTCAATTTTCTTGTTTCAAAGATGATTTAATCAGGTCTAATATTTTCACTCATAAATCTCCCGGGTATGAAGCCAGTTTGTTTTTCATGGGTAAGAGTATCTAATGTTAGAGTATGTTTGTTATGCATGTACTTATAATTTTATAGAGGGAATTTAGCAATGCAATAGGACGCCAATTTTTGTTAAAGTTGACATTCTCTATTTGGTTGAGACAAACAAATAACTTATATATATCCGATCACTGTGATGCTTCATTCATTATTTGCAAAAGTTTCTTGTAGAAACCTATAAACCCATGGACCTAGATCACTACAAAATAATTTTATAAATTCAAAAGGGCAGCCATCAATTCCAGGACTTGTATCATTCTTCATAGAAAGAACTGCCTTACTTATTTCTTCTCGGGTTTTTGCTTTTTCCAAATTGTCAAATTCTTCCTTGTTAATTTTGGAATGTCAACATCTAAGTTTAAACTCAAGTCAATATCGTTCTCTTCTTCATGTTGGTGTATATCTGTACTGTATAGTTTACTGTAAACTTGTTTCAGTTCATCTAAAATAGAACTGCCATCTGTAATCAAATCACAATAATCTTGTATGATACTGTTGATAACCTTACTAGTATACTTCCTATTTTCTAGGTGGGAAACATAATTTGTAGGTGTTACATCTTCTGTGGAAATTATTAATTCAGTTACAAAGCAATCTGCACCCTCTGTAGGTATTAATATCGTAGTTTACCCATTTAAGAGACCGAATGCAATGTGGATTAGTGTTTTGTCCAGGGAAACAACGCAGGACGAGACCCGGGTCACACAATTTTGGCTTCTCCACCGGGATTCGAACCATGGTCTATAGCGTGAGAGGCAAGATACGTAGACTTATGTAAACATACATGACGTAGAAAAATGTCTATACAGTATATATAGAGAGAGACAGTAGGCTGTAAACGATAACATATCATAAATGCCAGCTGCAGAATGTTGAAGTAACTGTAAATTAAAGTAGGAGTAGGAGATATTTGATGAGTGTTTCATAAACGTGGTCGCATACAACTTAAATACTTCTAATAACATGTACAGTTGTCAACTTCACACTTTTAAAAATTAGATCATATACATGTACGTTTAGTCGTGATTTGACAAAGAATGAAATTCGTCAACAATATCGAGAAAACACATGCCATCACTTCTTGCAATTACACAAAAATGTCTTTGGACTCTGATTTGATTGTAATAACTTATTTAGTAACCTAATAGAGTGTGTGATTTAATCATTATTTGTCACTTGGTATACTATGCCTATCATTATCGTAAACATAAGCCAAGACTTTGACAGTTTATTCATATTTTGATCATTCTTTTCGATGTGATGATAATGTACTTCAAAACAGTTGAACTAACACTTAATTCATCTTCCTCCCCTTCTGTTCAGAATTCGCATTAAGCGTCATTAAAATCTAGACCAATGGGTAATCTACATCTATTAATTTTAACATCATTCGAACATCTAAATTTCGTTAGAGCCCTTCTTAAATGTGATGGTTGAATTGAACTTAGATACTTCTCAGGTTTGAAGGAGAGATTTAAAAGTAGAATACATACTTAAATTGGACGAAACAGAAATTGAAGTAAACCAATTTTGGGTAAAAACATCCCTTAATCTCAATTTAAATGTATTTATGAATATGTTATAATCCCAAATGTCCTGCATTAGCCAACTACTTCCAAATCCATAACTAAAAAGTATATCTAACAAAAGAAACCCATTTATTATATCCTAATTCATCATATTTACAAAGCAGTCTTGGATGTTTGCCCATTGGCATTCTTAGCAGTCTAATCCAAAATGCTACAACCTTCATTATGCCATGTTCATAAATTATCTTCCCATTTCACCAAGTACACCATTATTGGATGATCTATATGCTATTCTCAACACATATTTACAATAGTATGTATAACATCAATAGATTTCCTTATTTCAGTACACCATATTCCAGCACCATATTGCAGTATAGGTACGATTTTATAATCAAATATTTTCATATAAACATCAACATTCAAATTGGGAAATTTGTACATAAATCTTTTCACTGAAACAAGTGCCTTTGTTGCTTGTTTAGCCAATGTTAGACATGCTTGTGAAAAGTTATTTCTACATGAAAAAACAATACCAAGATATTTGTAATATGAAACAACCTCTATAGTTTTACCATCTATAAACCATTTCTCATGTTGAGAGAGTGTACCTTCATTTTAAATAATACTTTTTCTTTTATCAATATTTACAGTTAAACCCCATTTTTACAATAATTTTCTAGACATAACATTTTTCTTTGCAAATCAGCAACTGAATCAGAAAATATAGCTACATCATCTGCAAACAGCAGTAAGATTATATCATCAATGTCACAATCAATAAATATACCAATTAAATCATCAGTTTTATTCATTTCATTTACTAAATCATCAATGTATATAAGAAACAGTAAAGGTGCCAGCATACAACCTTGTCTTACTCCACATGTTGTATTAAATAAATATGTAAATTGATTTGAATTATGTTTAACTGAAGCTTTCACATTTGTATACATTATTTTTAGAAGTTTAAACACATTTCCATGTATACATTTTTGTAGGCTTAAATAAAGTAATTTTGTTCTGTCCACCACTTCAAAAGCCTTCTTAAATAAATAAAAAACACTAAAATTTACCATCTTTCTTTCTTAAATACTTATTGGCTAATGAATGCAATACAAATGCATTATCCATTGTTGAATGTCCTTCTTTAAATCCAGATTGCCCTTCAGAGATACAGTTTTGAAGTTCTAGCCATATTGTGAGTCTTTTATTGATTATTGAAGTAAACACTTTGCCCATAACATCCAAAAGAGTGATTCCCCTATAGTTATAAGGGTCTGCTCTGCTCCCCTGTTTAAAGATGGTTGTTATAAGTCCATGATTCCAAGCTTGTGGGAAGTACCCAGTTTTTAGGATAGTGTTAAATAGGAAAGACAAAGATGGTAAAATGAAATCTTGTGAAGCTTTGAATGTTGCTGCTGGTATGCCATCTAGTCCTGGTGATTTACCATTTTTTAATTTCCTTGTTGATTGTTTAATGTCATCTTCTGTGATTTCACCTCCAATGAAATCATCACATAGTGTGTACAATCCTCACACTCTGTAAAGTTATGCTCTTCTATATAGTTATGCACATGTTCATTATATGTAGAGTTATTTTCATTGTCTTTGAAATATTGGAACCATGCATCTGGATGTACATCTTGAGTTGATTGGTGATAAGTTTGAGAAAAGCTCTATACAAGTCTCCAAAACTGTTGACAGTCTCTATTAGTTGCAGCTCCAGCAATGTCTTTCAAAGTTTTCTTTTCATATTCACTTTTCTTCTGATTGCACATGTTCTTAAATTGTCTTTTCAATGTAATATATTCATCATAACGTTAATTTTTGTTTGGTTTCCAGAAAATATTTAGCATATTATATCTGTTTTGTTTGGCATTTTGGCATGCTTTGTCAAACCATCTAGGTTGTTGTCTTTGTTGTTTGTTCTTCTTTTGAATATTAATGTGAAAGCCTGCATCAGTGAGTGATTCCGTTAGTGTAGAGGTTAATAGCTGTATTCCTTCATCTATACTGGTTAGTACTATTAAAGGCTTCCAAAGTCAAGTGGGTTTGCTTTCAAAGGCAGACTAGGAATGCATCACGTTTTGAAGTTTCCCATGTCACACGGGATAGATCATGCTGGTTGCCGTGAGAACCACGTGCCTTTTCTAACGCGCCTCGTGCGTTATGTGTTGTAATGTCACTATCACATGACACACATATGGTTGTTGTGATGGGCATATGATCCGATATAGTTTCACCTGCTACAATGAAGGATTTGATATTGTTGAAGAGGCCTGATGACAATTTACAATAGTCAATTACACTGCAGCCCTGCGGTCCGATGAATGTATATTCTCCATTTTCGTCGCCGGCGCTTCTTCCATTTGTGATATGTACATCAAATTGACAACAAAGATCAATTAATGATAATCCATTTCCATGAATAATTAAATCTGTAGATGTTCTCTTTGTTTTGAGGTAGTCCCTATAATAGCATGTGTCATCTAGCGGAAGAAAGGTAGTGTCGTTGTTAAGAATGAAATCTTGCATTTTGCCGATCCGTGCATTACAGTCCCCAAGAAAAACAATTTTGCAATCATTGTATATAGTTTATAGTTCATATAATTTACGTTCAAGTCCTTCTAGCCCACTGTTATTTTCATCATCGTTGGTATTTGGATCAATATATACAAAACCTAGAATGGTATGATTACTAAACAAATCCGCTGCAAAGAAAAATACACAGTCCTTCCATTCGCAATGCACTCTTCTAAAGTAATGACTGATTTTCTCTTCTATATAGATGGCTGTTCTTCCGCTATATCTACCTTTCTTATGCACTTGATCACGAATACACTGGAATGTTGTATATCCCGGGAAAATGTTATCAAAGTCAGTATCGTTTTTTGCCCACGTTTCTAAAAGTACAAATATTCCTCGAGTGTATAAGATTCTTCAAAGTAGTTTTCAATCTTTGAGTACAAACCATTACTGTTCCAGCATGAGATGGAGATATCAATTGGGTGTTTGGTCTTGTGTGATGCTTGTTCCGGTGTTGTTGACGTTGTATCTTGATTTCGATGGTCTCGGCCGTCTCCTTATTTTGTGTTTACACTAATTTCCTGATTACCTCCCTGTGCCGGGTGTGTGTGGCGTTGTCCAACTCGAATCACTTTATCATTTTCACTGTCGTATGTGTAGACACGGTCAGCCACTATGAGTTAATCGTAAGAGATGTAGCAGTTTTGTTCACCTTCAAGTTGTTTTCTGGTATCTCTTATTCTTCTTGTATACTCGTCACTTACATGCTACTGTTTGTTGTTTTTCAATTTCAATTTCGCTGTACCTGTCACTAGTTCTTTATCCTTGTATGACTGGAACTGTGCAATGATTGGTCTAGGATTAGTTTTAGTATTTAGCCTAGGAACTCGTTCCAGTCGGATATCTTGCACAACGTCGATTTCCAGTGTAGTTTCCATGAATTGCTTCACTTTATCTTCACTTTATCTTCACTTTATCTTCACTTTGTTCCCAACTTTCACCTTTCTCGTCTTCTACTCCGAATATGATGAGATTTGATCTTCTTGACTGATCCTCTAGTCTATCTACTGATAGTTTCAATTGTTCGTTTGCTCGCCAAAGTTTGTCATTTTCCTCCCAAAAATTTCCAGCTCGGATATCATTTACCAAATTCTTTAGATTGTCAACTTTGTCGGTTAGTTAAGTCAACGTGTGTTTGTTTGATTCCACCAGTGACAACGCCTGTATTTTTTTAGAAAACTTAGATCTTTTAATGTTAGCACTTCTACACTTGTTTTGTTTTACAGAACTTTTATCCAAAGTGTTCTTTGTTTTTCAATTGAAAGTTGGTCGGGGGCTCTCACTCTAAAACAAAAAAACAAACTCTCCAAAATCATAACTCAAGCAGGCAAAATTTCGGGAACAATCTTTGAAGACATCACATATTTAGGTCAGCGGCAAGTGAAAAACCTAGCATTCAAAATTTGTTCAGATTCAAATCATTTTCTTCATAACGAATACAAACTTCTTCCTTCAGGCCGACGCTATCAAACTCCTCGCTTTAGGACTAAGAGAGCCAACGACTCTTTTTTCCCACGCAGTATTGCTATTTTAAACAAGTAATGTTATTGTTTGCTTAATTTTAGTGCTCACTATATTCAGGTTTTAGTGCTACTTACATATATATTTTATGCTTTTACAATATTCTACACTTTAGTTGTTAACCATAGTTTTAGTAAATGTTATTTTATTTCTTAAACACTTCATGTTAAACAATATTTTAATACCTTAACATCCTCATGTTCCTATGTAACTATTATATATATATATTTATGATCATGTTTCATGTATTATCTTATACTATCCATTTTTAGCCAACGTTGAATGTACATTGTGATTTGTGAACGCATGTTGAATGGTGTGAGTGATGTGTTTGTATATGAACACCTTGTATTTATAACCTTCATTTATCTTTGCAATCCGTAACGCAAAACAAATTCCCTCCTTGGGAAATAAAGTATTATTATTATTATTATTATTATTATTATTATTATTATTATTACAGTAGACTGAATTTGTTTAGTATATCTTTAACTCCTTTCTCTGATTCATATTCACCGTGTGGGTCGGAGTCCACATGCAGTCCTCTGCCTCGGGTAGAGAGAAGAGTCTGTCGGATCCCGGGTTAGGCTCCACACTCCCGCTTACCAGTAGCAGTAAACAGACTATCATCGTGGCTTTATCGCTTTATTGACGTTTTATCAGACCTCCACATAGCTTAATAGAATGAAACACTAGTCTATGCTCCTTTACACGATGTACATAGCCATGATGAATTTGTCGCGAGCAGCTTCATACATGTTCACTCATCCGCCATTGTAGATGGCGCTCTCTAGTCGATAAGAGCTCTCATTACCTTGACATCATAAACATTACGACCACTGTACTATTGGTCTCATGGCCAAATATACGAAATAAACTCTGTTCTGTTCATAACAAACCCAATGGCCCTTTAAATGTACATCAAATATATTGTAGGTCACATATTCCAAACCTTATAAATGGTGTTACTTTATCGCGAAGTACTGACTGTTACCGAAAACTACACTGTAAAAATGGTGTTTAGCATATAAACATAATACTAAGCGCGTATCTTGTCCTGTTTTTTAAGCATTTATACCCCTAAACACGTTTAGCTACCTGAATGTGTTTAGGAATGTGTTGAGCAACTAATCACGTTTAGCTACATAAACACGTTTATTAATGTGCTTAGTAACTAAACACATTCCTAAACACATTTAGGGATCTAAACGTGTTTAGGGGTATTAACGCGTAAAAAAAACAGGACAAGACACGCGTTTAGGATTAAATTTAGCTTTTCAACCAAAACAAAGCCACACTCTCCAGCACGCCTGAAAATAAAAGCATTGCAACTGTACAAAATATTTAAATCAATGAAGACCAATGTTATATCTTGTAATTCAATTTTACACACCGTCATCGCCAAAACATTCATGGCGCTTACTAAAATTTTTATATAATAGCATATAATATAGAAGTGTATGATACAAGAAATAAGTTTGGTCTGCATCACCCTTTTTTTTTAGAAAATAATGACTCAAAATCAGGAATTTCTCGAAAAGGTTTATTGAAAATTATTTATGAAATAACTATATACACCAATACAGTCATCCATTTCACCAAATATTAAATTTATAAGATAATCATTATTCTCATAATATACATGGATAATAAGGTATCTACAGATAATATATTTATGCCTGAACAATGTTCATTTGGCAGTTAAATTTTCAGACACAAATATTTTAAAAGTGGTTTTAGAATCAAGGCAATTTAGCAAAATTCCAATCCTTATTACCTAATGTTTAACATTAATGAGTTTCTGCATATGAATTAATAACTAAACAAATCCTTTAAAATAAATTTGGGTGTTTTCAACATAATATTTTCACAATATAAGAATTCTTTTTAAAAAAAAAAGGTTAATGCTCAATCCCTTTTGTTATGGAGAAAACTTGTTATAGTTATATATATATATATTTACAAAGCTTTTGTAGTTTACTCCCTTTAAAATATCTGTATAAGTCAAAGATTTGGAAAGGTAGTTGAGATTCAGGATGGTCTTTTGTAAACTGCATTATATCTCCTTTGGCATCCTTCACCTGAAACATGAATGAAGAAACTTTTAGTTTACCTTCGAAATGCAACATGACAAAAATAACACAATAGATGAACATATCCAGTCTCCTGAAAACACTTTAACAAATGAAGTAAAGTGTAACATGTTATAGAATAACTCAATTGGGTATATACAATAGGTTGTTGTGACAAATTAACTGACATCAAATCAAGTGATCAATCAGTAAAAACTGTTATTTTTTTAGTGGGACTTCAACGTTTTGTAATCACTGATCCTGTCAGTTCTGGTTTCCTACAAAAAGGGCAAAAATAAGTATTAAAAGGGTCACACACAAAAATGGCAGATACAAGAATTTTTGTTACCAAAATATATTTATTCAATAGTTGCGTATTTGTGATAGTCTTTAAATATAAAGGAATTTGGTTCAATATTTACTCACCACAGCTGAGTCAATGCTAACAGTTTCTTCTATTTCTTCATCACAGCATCTTTCTTGTCAAGGCAGACTGTCATCAGGAAATTTCCTTCTCCAACTGCATAACATAGATACATCTAAATATACTGGTCTGGTCCTAAATCAGCTATATGAGCATCAACCAAGTATTTAATGAACATATTGTCATATGCTTCTTTCAGAACTTATTTTAGCAAATACAATTGTTAAACATCTATACACTCATTACACATCTTAATTCAAGTAATTCAACACGACCAGTTATACTAATCAAACCTCATTACACTTGAATTCGATAGTGACTTGTGGTTTATGGATATTACTTTATTTTAGATCTATAAACATTATCACAACTCTCATATATATCATTTATATAAATAACAAATATTACTAAAATATATACAAACAATTATGTTACTGTTGGTGCTAAGCATATAATATACGTACGTTAAATGACTCATTACAAACTCCTTTGAAAACAATATAGAAAGTAATCGGACGACGTTGTGAAATCTCAAATGAACCTACCTTACAAAGTCTTGGTTGGAACCATAAATGTGTCGTTCAGGGAACATAGAGACATATTCGCAGTAGCATCAAGGTTTGGCTTCATGTGCACTTCGAATGACCAGAAACGTGTGCATCAACAACGTGTAAATAGACAAGAGGATGCTGGCGAAATATGGCGGCCACAGGGATACACGTCTGTTCTTAATTAACTCTCCCGCCCAAACTGACCAATGTAATCCGACCCATTGGGGAAATTCTCAAACATGTTTAGGAAAGTGTTTAGCCACTGGTGTAATGTCTGCCTAAACACGTTTAGAATGTTTAGATGTGTTTAAAAACTATTCATGTTTAAATAACAGATATAATATCGTTCTTGTGTTTAGCCATTAAGCACTATCCTAAACATGTGGAGCATTAAACATGTAACGGTGGTGTTTAATTGCTAAACGCGATTTTTACAATGTATACACTTTTGATGAGAGCCGACTAAGTATATTGAGGGTAACAGTAGTGATTTCTGATCGAAAAACTGGACAAAGTACCCCAATTGACGTGCCATTTAGTCACACGTCCCTGTCTCTAGCAAAGCTAATACAATTCACAAAAAAGATAGACATTAGATTCATACAATATAATTTATATTTCTTTACACTGTAAAGAGTAATTATACAACGTAGGAAATCATTGTCAACATTTACCTTGTGAACTATCCTCTTTTTACCGCTTCTAAAGGATGCTTGTCCATCAACATACTTCCTTAATAAATTATTGTCTTTTTTAGCTATGAAATGGCTATTTAGAGATAATATCACTGCAAAATTGCTCACATATGTATTACAGTCAGGAGTCGTAAAAATAGAAATAGCTATGATTGAACCTTTTTAGTTTTTCTGTCCATAGTTACTCAAAAGCGTACTATTATAATGGTCATTAGAAGGAAGGCAGTTAATGCTGAAGGAATGGAAGGAGTAAACTGTGTATTTGCAATATAAAGTGTCAAAGACAAATGTTGAGCAAATGTTGACATATACTATGAACAATGCGTCAGGGTTCTGACTATCTGTGTCATAACCTTTATAGGTCTTTAAATGGCATTGGATAAGACAGAACAAGTCATATTTATGAGAGTTTCCTGAAACCCGTCATCTTTACTGTATGAGGTATGATTTAATATACTACAATAACAAAAACTTTTAACACATAAGATACAGACCAAAGAATTTAAGTCACATGAAAAGTCACTCTGACGCACGGCAAATACATCACTGTCTCTAACAAATGTGTGTGAAGTGAACGCCTAAACTGCTACTAAACGGTTATCAGAACAGAACTTTACTGCACTTTGAAAATGACACTACGATACATAATGATAACGGATTAGTGGCAAGGCGGGCGTTTACTAAGTTTTATTAATACAGATATTTTTTACACATGAATAAGATGTGGGACCGGTGGGATATGTCATCTTCTGATGAATCTTGTTTAAAAGTGGTTTTGAAAGTGTCCATGTATCAGATATCAGGACTGTTTGGATGAAACAGTCCTGATATCGATAATGAACAGGAACCTTTATGAATGGTTGCTCCAAGCAACGACGTCTAAGTGGGATGTAAGTATTTTTATGCAACGAAGGGAATAAATTGGCCACATATTGCACGTCGGATCATAATATTCATGTATGCGTTTATTGTGTTTGAAGTAGACTCGAATCGAGAATAGTCAGAAAACCGTTGACAACATCAACATGTTAAAGGCGCTGTAGCACGTTTTTTGCAAAATTTATTTTTTCAAATTTCCCATTTATAATGATAGTTTATGTCATTTAAATTAACTTTAGAGGGTAAAACATCGTAATACACAAACCAATTGTCTGTAGTGGTAAAAACGATGTTGCGTATAAAGCAAAAATTGCATGGCGGCCATTTTATTGTGAATACAATTTATTATTTTGTATTACAAAAACGAGTTCCATGGCTTTACCGAAGCATGTACACTCATTTTCAACTTTATTTTCCGAAGAGAGAAGGATGTTTTACTATTGGTGAAATTATTTTTCAAATACATTTCATCAACTTATTTGAGCAAAAAAACGTGCTACTGCCCCTTTAATATCACTATATAACAGGATGGATATATACCTCATATAATATTTTTCTGGTTAAAAAACATTTATCATCCAAAACTGGCTCTCACAGTAGATATCGCGTGTGTGAGATCAAGCGATATCTACAAGAGATATCTACATTGTAGATATCGCTACAATCAAATTGTCATAATCCTATTACATCATCAGTTAATGACATCATAAGGCTTTGACATCACTGAGAACACTGCTGACAATGTTATGACATCACAACATTGATGTCGTAACAATGCTATGAGGCCACAATGCTGATGATGTCACAATGCTATGACATCACTGAGCTCACTGATGAAGTATTCAAATGGCAGTTTTGTGTTACAGATATGTTCATTATTTTGCTAATAATTGTTGAAGAATGATTTTGAATGATAAATAAAATCTCACCCTTGTATCTTCTGATATCAAATATATCAACACTCGTAACTTTAATCAACTCGTGTTGATATATCTGATATCAGAAGATACTTGGGTGATATTCTCTATTTGTCAACAACAGAAGTATGCGATGTCGGGTAATTAAAGACAGTTTGACTTTCCGTTCTTATGACTCTTTGTGGGGAACTAAAATCGCTGGTAATGATCAACCGTATGTAGAGATTCGAATAACATGTAAACTCATCGGGAAACATGTATAGAGAACTATATTTTTGTCTTTTCAGCACAAACACGTTGCATCAAAGGTGTTTAGTGAACAACTTTTTTTTTAACTTATATAAATCATGAAAAACTATTTGAAGAATATTTACACCTTGCCATTGATTTTTATCATATAACGCATTCCATCTATTCTATATATTTTAGAAAACATTTTCTCAAATAATTTCGATATTTATTAACAACCACCGCAAATCTTCGATCACTAAACTCGGACAACTGACGTTAACAAACCTGTATTAATGTTTTTCTCCAGTTCCAAAAGGTCCAGAGAGCTGAACAGTTTTGTGCAGACTCCTTCGCCAGTTGGGATTCTAAATTGTAGATTTCGTGACCCTGTGACCCCAATTGTGAATCACAGGGGTCACAATCTAAAAACCTATTATTTGCTTGTTAACAATGTATAACTTGACATAACTTATGCATTCAACCAAAGATAATAAATGAATGAAGTCCTAATGGGCTACAGAGCTCATTGCTCTATTAAAAAAAAATCCCTTCCGTTTTTCTATGATCGAAAATAACACAGTTGAACCCCACCTATGAAACTATGTAATTTTTGCACAAACGACTCAATTTATCACATATCCTCTTTTTATCTACCACTCTGTTTATGAAATAAAATGAAATGGCTGTTTGTTTTATACAGATCATATATTAAATAGATCAGATTTTAAATAGTGTGAGGCAATATCTTATACGAGATGACACAACGTCATTCAACATGTCCTTTCATAAGACTAGTTTTAATAAACTTGCAGATTTATTCAACATATATTCAAAACAGTGCGGTGTTACGTTCACATACGTGTAGGAGAATGTCCGAAAACTGGCCATTAGTTTTGCACGTGGACCATGTTTGAGGTCGTTAGGCCGAAAACATGCTCCACGTGCAAAACTAATGGCCTGTTTGAGGACATTCTCCTTCTTAAAAAGTTTAAGTAAACATGTTCTTGCTACTGAAATGCACGCCACAACGCACCTTACCATGTGCAAAACTAATGGCGACTTATGCTCTATATGTATTTCATGGTCTTCTCCGAATTGTCAGTTGCATTCCCTCTCCTGCCAAGTTTCGATATGTAAAAACATCAGGCGTTTTCCTAGTGAAAGGTAAGTTTGTAAACATTATATTTTGAAAGGTAAAAGCAAAAAAGGATGAAAGATTTTACTTAAAAGAAAAACTTTTCATATTGGAAAATCAAAACCACCATGCAAAATATTCATAATTGATCGATGAATTAATGGGCAATTCATATCTTACTTATACCACTATGTTGTAAATCATATTGATAAGATTATCACACTCTGTCGAATGTATGTTGATTTTTAAAAGTTTAGATTATACAGATTCATTAACCCTATTAGGGCTACGCTATGTTATTATTCAGTATATTTTATTTTGAAAATTCAGGTAAGCATCTTAAATTCAACTTAGTATCTTATGCATTAATATAAATATCTTTAAAATTTAACTTAGCATCTTTAAAATTTAATTCAGTATCTTTTGACTATCCAACTCTATTTTGTTGAATATTCAAGTTAGTATATCTTCAATATTCAACTTAATTTCGTTGAATATTCAATTTAGTATCTTGAACATTAAAGTTTGTATCGTGAAAATTCAAGAAAGTAAATATTTCAATTGCAACTACAACTTTAAAACTTGAATATACAACAAAACAAATTGTTATTTCACTTTTTAATGCTTTAATTCAACTTAAAACTTTAATATTACAATTATGTATCTTTGGCATTGTACTTTGTAAACATTCGAGACAATAATTTTATAAGATATCGAGATGAAATTTCGAAATGTAAGTTGAATTTTCAAGATATCAAGTTGAATTTTAAAGTAAATATGTTGAATATTAAAGATACAAAGTTAAATTTTTAAGTTCAATTTTCAATTTCAATTTTCAAGATTTCTGTGTTTAATTGTCAAGATATGTTTTTGAATTTTCGAGTTAGCAAGTGGAATGTTCATGATAAAATGTGTTGAGTAATATCGGAGCTTAGCCGCCATGAGTAAGTTGAATTTTCAGAATAGTAACATAAATTGTTATGATACTAAGTTGAATTTTCAAAATACTAAGTTTCATTTTTCGATTCTGAGTTTTTCAAGATGAAACGATGCTTAAGGCCATTTAAGTTTCCGGACGGACAGACAGATATGTTGTCTAATTCGGGACTGACATCTCCAACATATCTCTTTTTGCGTATCTAGTACTTACTATACAATTGTATTTATATAAATGTATATCCCCCCACAAAGACATCATTATCAGTTTTCACGATCTCATATCTTTATTCGTACATTTTGCCTATTAGGAGATACTTTTGTCATCATAAGTAGAAAAGTATGTGTAATTACAATCGGGCAAAACTACTTTCCCTTCGAGGTTGCTATAGTTACGTTTTAAATTTGATTTAAAAGTATAATTTTGAACCCAAAGCCGTATGTATCAATCAGTCATGCCTTGTAAAACAAAGGTTTTTTAATCAGTTTGTTCTCAATGTATATGTTACCAATTTGGTTCTCGTAAGATAATTTACTAATCGAACGGGGATCTGTTCATCCATACTTTTGCTTTGATTTCCAACATATGTTATGTAGTTATTATCGTTTCTGAGAGTTTTTATAATATAGCAATGTTTTCCTCTTCTGTTCTTCTGGTACGTGTTATTTATCTTTGAACTCGTTGACCTCAACATGTTTCGTGAAGTCGCCAATAGGTTAACACGGGCTTTTGTGTTATACCACTTTTCTCGGGATTCAGGCGGCTGCGTTCGAGCGCATTCAATCTGACGGGAACAATTCTTGCTCTCGGTTTCTAAACTATTGTAGCCTTTTCGTAAATTAGTAAACTATTTGAGACTTGTGTCACCTAAATACGATCACAGAACTATCCATATGTTTACGTAACTTTGTTTTAAGTTTGTAATAATGTGATAAATAATACGATACGTTTTTGCTAATCTAGTTTGAGTGAGTGAGTTATTGTTTAACGCCCCTTAGGCAAGCTAGTTTGAAAGGAATAGCATGACGTGCAGTATCCGGTGTCCCTTGGTCATACCCCATTTGTCAGACGAACCAATAACTTGACGACCCAATTGTAGACGAAAGAGTAGGGGAAGCCCGAGCGATCACCTTTTGTGATAATAGACAAGTCCTAATAAAACCGAATTAGGTAATGTTTTTACATTAGAGTGACCAGTTTGATGCTAAATCAGTATTGTGAATAAACCAGTATAACACAAAGTCATTTGTATACCAGTTTTATTGTAATGTATACACATATATCTTAGTTCGATGTCGGTGATATAAGACAATCTTAGCAATGCAATGGCAAACTTGTTCAAATACGTGTATATCCCTCGCTCTCACTTGAGTAATACATTCTCCTCCAGTAATACAACTGTACAATTACTTCATAAAAGTCATATGACACACTTGCTCGGGTAACCCTCAAATGTTTAATGTGGATTCTACCATGACATTGCTAGATACTCGATTCTGGTTGGTTCTCCAGAAAAATCAAACGTGACCAATTCTGGATTGAACCTCCTCTGATTTTAGCACCGCTTCACCGCGTATTGACGCATCTACTTTGTGACGTCACAATCTGTCCGAATAAACGGCCGATTCTTGTGGAAATCAAAATAACCGATACTAATCAAATCAATCTTTCCTGTAGCGTGTTTTAGAGCTACATTAAATGCTAGATCAGCAAGACAAACTTCGTCAGTATCAAGAACTATCCAAATAGCGACACTTGATGCAGTTTAAAGGAGGGTTCTATCGGGGTATTGTGGAAACGAAATTCAAGAGGATATTCCTGTTTACACATATATGTTATTAATACATGATTAAAACATAGTCAAATTGAAAGATAGTAATGAAGGTAATATTTGATGACTTTATATTTCACAACTTGATAAACACAAGCGCACATTTGTTGAAAAATAAAACAATGAGAACTGAAGCCATTCATCGGCAGCGGGCGCTGCGAGTGGGGAAAACTTCGCTTCAGCATAACAGCAAATTCGTTATTAGTTTTATGACGTGTTATGTATTACTGTATGAATACTCTATCAGTGTATGTCTTAGGTGATTAAATATTTGTAAAATTAGATATAATATAGCATGTTTTCGCTTCACGCAATGCAAACAAATCAATATGGCGATAGAACAATCCCTTTAAGTAGGAGAGCAAACGCAATGTCAATGACGCAATGGTCAGCCGGTTCTAAAATCCAAGCGTAACGTTTTGATGCAAAATAAGAAATACATACATGGCATACCATCTGCACACCTTCGTCGATATCCGGAATGTGCATTTCTTACCCGAATGAGATAATTACCCTCACCTGGAACACTTCATTCTAATAAATATATGTCCTCAAGCTCGTCATTCACAGCGACTGGCAAACGGTAGCCATTTTGAATGTCGCGTGTTATGCTCATGGGGGTTATTCCAAAAATGCGGAATTCAGGAAAAACGAATCTTGATTGTATCAACGTAAATCTTAAAACTTCTGTAATAATAACACATATATTAGATTTTATGATCTTATGGGAAATCGCTGCTCTTGTCAACAATGGAATTTTCGAACGTAATTCGGAGCTCGCAAGCTGTCGTTGTACGCACTTGTCAGCATCCGACGAAAGAGTTCCGTGGTAAAACGGTCATGGTAGAATGGAGATATATAAAACTTACTCGTTATCTATCCAGTATAACATGTCTCTGATTTTCAAACACTGTAGGTTTATCTCCTAATTAAGTTTCCCATGGCATGGATTGAAAATTGCTGGTAGTTCTTAGTATTCTTATTCCTAAATTTTGTTATTTCCGATCCGTGTTGATCATATGAGATGGTATTTTAATTTCATTTGTTTTCAAAAGAGATTGAAAACTCAAAGGCATTTTTTTAGAAGTATATAATAATTTTAAAATGAAACTGACCAAAAAAAAATACTAATTTTTTTCATTATTCTTTTTTTGGACGGTGGGTGTCTTTTAACCCAAATATTGTTTTAAATAAAACTGTTGTGTTTGAAAATCAAAGTCTTATGTTGTTATTAAAACTTCATTATAAATACATACAAAATTTGGTTGAAAAATTCCTAATTTTAAAAAAATAACTTGATATCGCTATCTTTGTCAATTTTGTCTAACAAATGGTTGTAAGAGTTGGACTGCTTCATTTTCCTAATGGGTAACAGCCTTGTGTTCACTCACCCATATAATATAGTGTCTAACTAATGGGGTGTATGTTGTTGGGGTTCCACCTGTCCCTTAGTCCTTAAGTTCTCGTAGTTTTAGCTGAAAGGTCCGATGGGCATATGGTATGGCATGGCATGGCGTACGTCCGTCCGTAAAATTTTCGTTTTTTCGACTTCTTCTCCAGAACTAATTGCTCTAGAAAGCTGAAATAACATATAAACACATATCAAGTTTATTCAAATGATACTTTATAGATTTTGAGATAGAGGTCGGAAAGGTCTCTAACCCGGATATGCACATCATAAGTTCAAATTGTTTCCATGGAAACTGCAAAAACTATATAATTCAGAACAACCCAAGTAATAAAAGGAACCACTCCTATATAATATTGAATGGTTCTTGTGTTATAGCCAGGAAACGAAAACATTTCAAAATTACGGAAGGACGGAATAACGGACGGAGGCGAAAACATGTCTCCCTCAAAGCTTTGCGGGGGACATAATAAGGTTTTGTCCCTTCTAGTGCAATATCATTCTCTTCAGTTTTCTGTTCATCTCAGTATAGAAATTAAAAAATAGCACTACGACTGCAAAGGATGTAAACTAAATATTGTTAAAACTATATTTCATTTTGTATGATGTGTCCAGCTCATGAAAGTGTAATATGTAAATATCTACCGGTTGTCTGTACATGTTATATTTTAAAAACTTTCTTCACCAACTTAATTCAAATTTTACTATTAAATTTTATTACTATTTCGCAACAACTAAATGTCCATCATGCACTGCGTCTGGAACAAAAACCTAACCTGCAATTAAACCAATTTGTCTGCTATTTGTCATCTGTATATGGGTCGGGGATCACGCATAGCGAAAAGGGTATTGTGACATGCCAGTGGATTATGGCTAGTGTTTAGCCCTCATTGGTCCACGTGATAACATTTTGACAAGCCACTGGCGTGTTACCTGTGTAGTTTTTAACTTTACACAATGTGTTAATTAAATTTACATGCACAAGTTAATTTTAGTTTGATGTCCTTTGATGTCGTAATGAATCAACTTTATTGTGTCCCAGTGCCCAAGGCAAAAGTCAAAATATGTACCTCTACTGGTAGAGGAGAGAACCAGGGTTCAATTTTTTTATTTACAAAATAGCATATTAAAGGCGTGACGAACTTCACATCTTAAAGGGGCAGTAGCACGTTTTTTGCAAATTTAATGTTTTTCAAATTTCCCATTTGAAATGATAGTTTATGTCATTTATATTTATTTTAAAACATCTTATTACACAAACCAATTATCCGTATCGGTTATAACGATGTTGCGTATAATGCCAAAATTGCATGGCGGCCATTTTATTGTGAACACATTTTATTATTTCAAAGGAGTTAAACGATTCCCATGGATTTACGGAACCATGTACACCCATCTTTTAACTTGATTTTCTGAGGAGAGAAGGGTGTTTTACTATTGGTGACATTATTTTTCAAATACATTTCATCGACTTAAAAAACGTGCTACTGCCCCTTTAAGAGTGAACCTTAAAGTTTAACACCGCAGACTGTTCAAGGCAAAATGGACTATTTTCATGAAGAGGATGATTTTCTCATATTTCCTGATGTTGGTAGGTTGGGTTTTTTTTTTTTTCTTGTATGTGAATCTGTCTCGATTTTATAAAATGCTTTTATTCATTTTATCTGTTATTTATATCACCTCTGGATGTTGAAAGTTGTTTATTTATTTTAAATTATGCATTTTACGTTTCCAAATCTAAGTAAGAAATGTTGATTATTTAAGAATAATTGTTTTAAGTGAATATCATTCTCTTTTACGTTTGATGGCCTGAGGCTTTTTGTTTGCTTGTTTTTAGTGATTGCAATTTGAAGATACAGCATTGTAAAAGTTAACAATATTAATCTACCTCTGTAATAGCTCTTTATGTTTGACCACAGGGGCCTGTATCGCTTAGAAATAGCGTTTGAAAGACCTGTATACCTTTATAGGCCCTACCCTATTACTATATAATATATTTAATGTTTATGGCAAACTCGATGCCTACGATACGAACGCTAAACTGATTTACCTACAAAATGAGCTATAAATGGGATAATCGGATCATTATTTCAAAGCCAATTTCAAGCCTATTTCCCCGCTGACGAAAATCAACGAAAACTCACCTTCAGAAACCGTTTATTTTTTTCAGCAATGTTGACAGCACCTATGAATAGGTAGATAAAACTACAGATGTAAAATATATATTAATATATAAACACCTACATATCATGTTTCCACAGTTCAACGGCATTATGTCTCAAAACATTGGCAATGCTGTCGACTTGTCATCCATACATTGAAAATATCAAATTGTTTTTTTAACAGTAAACTTATCATTTTGAATGTGTGAATGTGTGTTTAAGACCTCGAAATGTAACGCTTGGAATTTTAAAATATAACTTTAAGTTAAAATATGATTTATGTTATCATATCATTAGTTCATCAATTCCACTTGCTCTTCGAGTCACAATGATGGAATTAAGATAGGTTTGTAATAAAATGTCCATAAATTATCCTTAAATGTGAGTCATACATTGCAATGGATATATTTTTGTATTTGTTAATGGTTATAAGTATTAATTACTTATGTTGGGTTGTATACGACACAATTAAAAACTACCGGTACTATTATTTTAAAAGATCATTAAAAGAAGCATGTATAAAATCACATTGGTATAGATGGGATCACATTATCAGCAATATTATTATTTCCATAGTGGTATTGCACATACACCTATGTCTTTACTTCATCAAAAACTTTATAAAACGTGTCAATTCTAAAAATTGTCTGTTTGTTGACACTTGATATATTCATTTGTCATTATGTTCTACTTAAGAGGTATTCGAAACTATGCAAAGTTATACAATTTTACGTTATAAATCTAATTAGATTGTTCCCACTTTTAACCACCAATTCATATTTTATTCATTTAATCACAAAATATTTATTTTTTAAATTAAAATTGAGCTACTAATCCTTCATGTATGTAGAACTCATTAACCACATGATGATAACAAATGTGTATTATACAGTTAAATCACTGAGGCTAAATGTACATTAAATGAATACACAGGGAAAGAACACGCATATATAAGTATTTTTATCAATACATCAGAGTTTAATTGATCTTGTACAGACAGACAGACAGATTGTTTTATTTTTGTCTCACTTGTGTATATACAACCAATCGCTCAGCGATTTATGAGAGACACTCAATTTATAAAACATAAAATATATTGAATATAGAGTAAAAGTATGTACATCAATAAAAGTAAACTGAAATATTGCATAAATTGTCCATATAAAAAATTACGACGTAAACGAAGAATACTATTGCAGGCCTTGGCACTATCATCACTCGTTTATTACTCAAAAAGATCCACCATCGGTGGTACATGAGTAAATAATGTAATATACATAGAATGTACAGCAAGATAAGTCAAAAGTTAAAACGGGATTGTTGAGTATGGGATAAAACTGTTCGTTTGGCGGTAGAAGATTCAAACCTTCTAGCTTATTAAAAAAGAAACAGATAATTCATCTCTAACATATTGATATAAAGGGCAAAACAATAAAACGTGCATTTCATCTTCTACAATATCACTACAATTAAAACAATATCTTTGATTAAAAGGCAGGTTCTCATACCGCCCGGTTTCGACTCTGAGTGGTGCTACTCCACACCTGAACTTAGCTAGGGCGGATCTGTGTGATCTCGGCAGGGGGGAACTGAGGTAGCTCTCAACTTGATACGCCCTTTTATACGGAGTTTTCCAAGGCCTGTGGACGAACGGTTATAGCTAGGGTCAGCATTCACCTTGTGTCTCCATTGTCGTGTATATCTGTTGAAAGTTATGTTGGTTATAGTTTGGGTAAACAGACGACTCTCTAGCGTTTCACAGCTTGCTAAATGTCCCATTCCAATTTCATCCATGTACTCCTTAACTCGTCGAGGCCAGCACTTTCTGTTCTTTACCTTTGACCATAAACATATATTCTTATTTACCCGTCCTTGGTTCATGTTAGTAAGTCGTGCAAATGTTCTAGTTACTGCCCTCCACTGTCTCACTACGGGGGGTATCCAACCTGAGTCGCCGTTCACACTTAAGTTCGGGGTGTATCTGCCAACACCCATGAAGAACCTGAGAGCTCCGTGATGAAGAGCGTTGACCATAGAGCGTTCTCTGGTGCCCCATATACCAGCACCATAATCTAGAATCGACCATACCATTGTGTCGTATAGCTTAGAATATACGCTGAAAGGCATTCCTCCCAGGTGCTTGAATTTAGCGATAAGGAGACCGAGGGCCCTGCTTGCCGATTTTACTGCACACTTCACCATTACGTTATAATTCAAATGTTCATCCAACATAATTCCCAGATATTGATATTGAGGACAAATATCAAATGTCGTATCTCCAACTTTAAACACTTTATCTGTCAGCTGCATCGCAGGTCCCCTGAAGTGGATAATCTTTGACTTGTCCCTGTTGATTGGCATCTTGTTCTCATCACACCATGTATTTAATGCGGATAACATAAAATTTAAGTCAGTTTTGGATTCGGCGATTAACACAATGTCGTCTGCATACGCTAATATATAAATAACTTCATCTTCAACACGAACACCTCTTCCAAGTGCAGTAATAGTATCTAAAAGTTCGTCTATGTACATATTAAAAAGCAGGGGTGACAGGAGACAACCTTGTTTTACTCCCCGGGTGACGTCAAACCACTCAGATTTCATCTGGTTGACTCGTACACAGCATTGCACATTCTTGTATAGAAACTTTATGGCCGAGAGCATCTTCCCATGCACACCACTGTTACTTAGTTTCTTCCACAGCTCTCCTCTGTCTATCCAGTTATACGCCTTTTGAAAGTCTATATACGCTGTAAATGTAGGTTTCTTACACAGCTTCCTGTTTTCAATTACGGTGGTTAAAGTTGAAACATGATCAATAGTGGACCGAGCTTTTCTGAACCCGTTTTGGACATCATTTAATATATCATGACTTTCTGCCCACGTTGAAAATCTTGCATTTAAAACACCGCAGTACAGTTTGTAATAACGGTCGCAAGAGTGAGTCCTCTGTAGATCATCGGGTCTCGTGGGTCTGTAAAAGAAGATTTGGGAATAGGGCATATTATACCTTAAGACCATATATCAGGTACACACGAACTAGTAAAACATACGTTGAAAAGACGATGAAGGGTTTTTATAATTGGTTCTCCTTTTAACAGCTGACTGGGGATCTCGTCGATTCCTGGCGCTTTCCCGTCTTTAGATCTCTTTACAGCTTGCTCTACCTCCTGTAAAGTAAAATTCCATCTCCACCGTCTTCATTTCCTTGACGTCATCATCACCCATAGTTACGTCACCCTTTAACAGATTCTCAAAGTCCTCTCGGTTTGGTGCCAATGTGCCTACATCCCATTGTGCCTACATCCCAATGTGCCTACAGAAACTGTGTAGGCACTTTGGGAACTGAAAATACACCCCTTCTCAGAAAGTGGGTATGACTCGTAGATCAACAGTTGTTACCTAAGCAGATGTAAGGAGATTAGAATGTTAACAAAACGTAGTCAGTTCTACTGCTAAAGTGGTTAAGACACTGATTAGCTGTGTTAAGAAAACGTTGAGTAAAGAGCTTATCTTTCAAAATAAAACATAATGTTTTGATAAGTAATGTTAGATTGTTTAATTCTGCTCCCCACATAATGAGTAGAGAGCTTTGCTTTATAAAAAAAACACATAATAATTAAATGAGTTAAAGTGGTTAAGACACTGATTAGCTGTGTTAAGAAAACGTTGAGTAAAGAGCTTATCTTTCAAAATAAAACATAATGTTTTGATAAGTAATGTTAGATTGTTTAATTCTGCTCCCCACATAATGAGTAGAGAGCTTTGCTTTATAAAAAAAACCACATAATAATGAAATGTAAAGAAGAAATGTTTTGATAATGAGGCAGTGGGGCTCTCCTCAGATAAACAGTCATATACTGAAACAACTTCTCAGATTTGTTACTAGCAGGTATATAAGGTTCAGAATATCAAATATCATCATGCTAAAATGGCAAACGTCATCAGAGCAGAGTTCGTCACCTCGCAGCAAGGAGGACAGCAAATTCTACATAACGGTTTCAGATACCGCCTGAACGTCAGAAGACAGATTGCTACACACTGGAAGTGTGTCGTCAAAGGATGCAAGGGACGTTGTAGTACCATAGGGGACCACATATCCACGCTGAAGGAGGACCACACCCATCTTCCGGAGAACGAGGACCAGACCCGTCTTCTCAGCCGACTTAGACAGCGTGTCTGCCACAACATCAACCCTGTTGAACAAATTTACAACGACGAGATAGGCGAGATGGACGTCGATGCTGCCGCGACTGTTGCCACTTTCCCGAGTGTGAAGTCAGCCTTGTACCGCCATCGCAGAAAGGTTCTCCCACCTTTACCAAAGACACGCAGTGACGTCGACTTGGAAGGATCTTGGACAGAAACCACAGATGGACGAGAGTTTCTTTCCATTGTTGACGGTGAAGAGGACAATATTTTAGTGTTTACAACTACAGAGATGCTGGAGATCCTATCAGAATCTGACACTATATTCATGGACGGTACCTTCTTCGTGTGTCCTGTTCTCTGGCTGCAGCTGTACACTGTGCACTGTCTTGTAGAGGGGAAGATGTTCCCTGTTGCCTTCTGTCTCCTACCTAATAAGACCCGTGCGACGTATACCAGATTGTTTACCCTGCTGAAAGAAGAGGTTTCCACACGACTCGGTGTTGAACTGTCTCCAGACACTGTGCAGACTGACTTTGAGTGTGCTGCAATCAGAGCCGTAGAGGACGTCTTCCCAGGAGATGACATCAGAGGATGTTTTTTTCATTACAGCCAAGCACTGTGGCGACATGTCTCCGAGAAAGGTCTTGCTCCAGAGTACCGTGAAGATCAACGTGTACAGTCGCATGTGAGAATTAGCTGCTGCTCTGCCACTATTGCCAGCTGACATCGTCCAGGACGTATGGGTTGAAGTCATGGAGTCTGGACCAGATGGCGACAAGATCCAAGTCTTCAACGACTACATGACTTCAACATGGGTAGACTTTGACGCCCGCTTCCCTGTGAGAATGTGGAATCAGCACAACAACACTGGACCAAGGACAAACAATCATTTGGAAGGATATCACAACGGGTTGAAAAAAACAGTCAAGAAGTCTCATCCGAACATCTACGAACTAATCGGGGAACTAAAGAAAATGGAGAGGGAAGAGCGTGTCCTAAGGAGGCAGTTAGAACACGGTGGTACCAGACGTCAGCGGTCAAGGGTATATAGAGACTTGGACACCAAGATCCAGAGACTGAAGAACCAGCTGTCCACAGGGATGAAGACACCGCTGCAGTTTGTTGATGCTGTGGGGCACCTAGTCAAATTGCAATGACATTGATTTAAAATACTTAAGTGCAGTCAGATGTATCAGTGTGTCTTCTTCAAAGAAGCATGAAATGTCATGAAATGTATGAAGTGAAGTAATATGTATATGTATCATGTTTATTGTTATGAATTAAATTATCAAACCTCTCAAACCCATCAAATTTCTTTTTACTTATTTCAAGTGGAATAGTCCATTATCAAATAGGTTGGATGAACCCAATACACAAACCACCCATGCATGTCTCTGTTTTGATAGCAGTGTAGGCA